>JAWNNP010000761.1:0-600000 GCA_035044805.1 Leucophenga maculata
GCACAAGAAAGGCAATAAGTCAGATATGTTGAATTATAGGGATATTGCTAAACAATTCCTAAGTTGCACGAAAAAATTATTACTGATCAATTGCAACGATCATTAAAATCAGTTGTTAGACCATTTCAACATGGATTTGTCAAAGGAAGATCAATTTGTACAAATCTTCTAGAATTCACGTCTATTTTTAATAGGGGTTTTGTGTCTGACTGCCAGACCGATGTAATTTACACTGATTTTAGTAAAGCTTTTGAAAGTGTATGCCGTAATCTCTTATTATATAAATCAAATATGTTAGGATTCCCGCCTTCTTTCATAAATTGGATAAAATCGTACCTTGTAGGCAGGTCTCAAAAAGTTTTATTCAATAATTGTTTTTCGAAAACTATTGAAGTATTTTCTGGAGTTCCACAAGGCAATCACCTTGGACCATTATTGTTTATAATATTTATAAATGATTTACCGCTAGCAATCAACCATGCTTATACACTGATGTATGCTGATGATGTTAAATTATGCTTGTCGTATTCGGATGTCTCCCAACATTGTCTACTTCAGGCAGATTTGAATTCGTTACATACTTTCTTAATCTAAATATTTCCAAATGTAAGTGTATGACGTTTCATCGCAGTAAACCATTTACAATGACATACTTCTTAAATGTTCACAGTCTTAGTAGGGAGTTTAGTATAAATGATCTAGGCCTTATTTTTGACACCAAGTTGAGCTTTAATAATCATATTGGTGAATCTATGGTGAATAAAGCGAGGGGTGTACTTGGATTTATAAAGCGTTGGTCTAAAGAATTTGATGAGCCTTATATTACTAAACTTCTATACACGTCACTCGTTCGTCCGATATTAGAATTCGTATCTTGTGTTTGGAACCCACATTATGCAACTCACCAAAATCGTATCGAGTCTGTTCAAAAATAATTTCTGTTATTTGCGCACTTAAATTGGGCTTCAGATGTACATTTGCCACCATATGTGGATCGATTAAAATTAATAGATCTTTCTACTCTATCTGCACGCCGGTCGATGCTCGCTGTGGTTTTTCTTCATAAAATCATAATTGGAGAAGTTGACTCTCCTTACTTACTCCAATCTTTAATGCTTAATGTACCTTCTCGCTTCACGCGTAACTATATGCCATTATGGTTGTCGTTTTGCACAACAAATTATGCCTATTATGACGCACCTCGGTCTCTTTGCCTTATCTATAATAACTTCTCTCATCTTTTTTTTATTTTGACAAACAATCTATTATCACCTCTGATCTACAATAAATTGTAATTTTAATTTTTAATTTTTTTCTCCTTGGACCACATTCATAACTGTGAGTCGAGGCACAGTCGGTCAACCTGGCGGCCAAGCAAAAAACCTCCAACGGGTCTGTGTGGTCGTAATTTTCCTCATTTAGAGAAAGGTCTTTAATGTTTATATGTTAGGTTATGTAGTATTGTAAGCAAATGTTTACGTTACGATATGGTATTTTAAGTAACTGTATGATTGATTTCTGCCTGGTCTGAGTGATCGTAATCTTTCCTCATTTGGAGATGGGTCTTCAATGTTTATATGTTGGGTTATGCACAATGGTCTGTGTGGTCAAAACTTTTCGTCTTCAGTTTTAAGTACCTTTATATTAATATATGTATATTGTTTTAAGTAATTAGTTTTTAGCAACTGTTTAGCCATGTAGTTGCTATGATCTATATATATATAAATGAATTGCTGTTCGTTAGTCTCGCTAAAACTTGAGAACTGCTGAACGGATTTATCTTATCTTGGTCTTGAAATGTTCGTGGAGGTATAGGGAAGGTTTGAAAGCTGAGAAAAATCTATTTATATAAAAATGAATTGCTGTTCGTTAGTCTCGCTAAAACTCGAGAACTGCTGAACGGATTTATCTTATCTTGGTCTTGAAATGTTCGTGGAGGTATAGGGAAGGTTTGAAAGCTGAGAAAAATCTATTTATATAAAAATGAATTGCTGTTCGTTAGTCTCGCTAAAACTCGAGAACTGCTGAACGGATTTATCTTATCTTGGTCTTGAAATGTTCGTGGAGGTATAGGGAAGGTTTGAAAGCTGAGAAAAATCTATTTATATAAAAATGAATTGCTGTTCGTTAGTCTCGCTAAAACTCGAGAACTGCTGAACGGATTTATCTTATCTTGGTCTTGAAATGTTCGTGGAGGTATAGGGAAGGTTTGAAAGCTGAGAAACATCTATTTGTATAAAAATGAATTGCTGTTCGTTAGTCTCGCTAAAACTCGAGAACTGCTGAACGGATTTATCTTATCTTGGTCTTGAAATGTTCGTGGAGGTATAGGGAAGGTTTAAAAGGTGAGAAAAATTCTAATAATTGCCGGGGAAACCCTAAAAACAGCCCTTTTTTTCCCATAAATGCAAAAGTTTTTATGTATGGATGTATCGATATGTAAATGTATGGATGTATGTTCCACTCTTACGGCTTAACCGCTTAACCAATTCATCTGAATTTTTGTATAGAGATAGATGGGATGATGGGAAAGAACAAAGGCTGCGTTTTGACAAAATCGGAGAGGGCGTTGCCCCTCCCCAATATAAGCGATAGTCAAAATTTGTCATATCTTTGCATCCATTTAAGGTACAGAAATAAAATTTGGTATACATGTTAAGAGGATGAGGAGAAGTCAACCTGTTAAGTTTGGACAAAATCGGAGAGGGCGTTGCCCCTCCCCAATATAAGCGATAGTCAAAATTTGTCATATCTTTGCATCCATTTAAGGTACAGAAATAAAATTTGGTATACATGTTAAGAGGATGAGGAGAAGTCAACCTGTTAAGTTTGGACAAAATCGGAGGGGGCGTTGCCCCACCCCCCATATAAGCAACAAACAAAATTTGTCATATCTTTGCATCCATTTAAGGTACAGAAAGGAAATTTGGTATATATGTTAAGAGGATGAGGAGAAAATTTTTATATCTTTGCATCCGGTACACCACACCCCGTATAGTTTCACAAATGAGGCAAAATAAGAAAAGTAATTAGATATGCTACTTTTTATCGGAAGATCTGCGGACGAAGTCGCGGGTAAAAGCTAGTAATTTATAATTTTATTGCGACATCAGCCCAGATCGAGGCATTGTATTTAATTAGATAAAAACTGTAAATAGAGGGAGTTCTATTAGAAATGCCAACAAGTGAAGACTGAGCTGTTGAGCTAGACAAATCCGTACAGTAAAATGTGAGGTTCACTTAGTTATGTATAAAAGAGTTTCACTCGTACGATAGCAATTCTGAAATAAATTGCTTGGTTTTGTCAGCAGCTATCAATATCCATTTAGTAAAATAGACATGAAGAGTTTTGAACCAGTTCTGAGAATAATAACCAAAGCGTAGACATGTATTTAAAATGGCTGTTTCAAATTGGATTCCAGTACGAAGAATCTCCTTTAAACAGAGATTCTGCATCTTGTGCAGTCCAGGTGCATTTTCTACTTTTAAGAATTTTAACTAATCTTGAGACTGCATTCGTATTTACAAGGCAGATATCAGGCGGCTTGATGATTGAATCATAGTCATCTTACTTGCAGGTGGAATCACTTAATCAAGCAAAAGAATCTTGCGATTTTGCTTAACTGTAGAGTACTGCACTGATTTAATGGTTTAAGAATACTTGTAGGTTTATTCTAAAATATTTTGCTTTTTCGTGTTGCTGCAACCTGTGCCAGCAATATTAAAAAATTTTGATATTTTTGGCTGCAACGGTTGCCTCGTGCTTCACATTATTAGTTTGACAAATAGATGTTCAGAACTTAAATAGTTTATGACGTTAGCGAGAGATAAAACCTGTGCGAAATTTGAAAGGAACACATCCAAAGCAGACCCTTTTCTCCTACTTGATTATGGGATGAAGTTATGGTTAGCTGGAAAGTTCATATTGACGAAATTAGATGACAATTATTCATGTAAAATATTTCATCAAGGATGTAATTATCGATTGTATATGTAAGTTTGGAAATTTAAAGCTTTAAGGAATCAGGAGTAGGACAATATAAACATATGTAAGCCTTAAGCCAGTTAGTGCACATCAAATCCAGTTATTTTATCGAAAAGAGGAAACAAATAATGTGACTTATTCCATATCATCTCATTGAACTTTCGTTAGAGCTAATTTTCCTCATCGCATATAATTCTGTAATTCTCTTCAGATAGCATATAAAATCGAATATACAAATGTTTATCTAAATGCATAAAAACTATCCTCCCAAACCACAACAAACCTAATCAAGGTTTCCTATATAGTATCGATATAATTTTCTATAAACGCTGGGGGGTAACAAATACATGGCACTATTTTTAGCGAACTAGCGAAAAAAAAAGAAGAAAAAAAAATTAACAATAACTAAAACAAATATCAAAGGGTCGTAAGCAAACAAGTGCTATCAGAAATCAAGCGGATTAAATGCCTAAACCGCAAAAAAAAAAAAAAAATGGGGGTGGTTGGGTGTAACAAATGTAAAAAAAAAGCATCGTAATGATGATGTGGGATGTGCGTGCAACGATGTGGTATATATTTATGTAGCATGTAAAACAAAAGCAAGAAAAAAACATTATTTTGGATTAAACCGAAACTTTTATGTCCTTTAGATGAATTTTTTTTACTATGAACTGTCTTGAAAGGTTATTCATTGAACTAAGTGATTACTTTTAACGTGGAATGGGCTCAAAATTAAGTTTTAATTCAAGCACATTCTTATAAACATTTTAATTTGAATAAATTATTAAGGCACTAAAGAGTTTTCAAAGTAAGCTTAAGACTAAATAGTATTATACAATGAACAAAGGTGTGAATAATTTTTAAATACAAAATAAATTATGATATTATATATTCGGGCAGCTACTTAAATTCCCACTAGTATACTTTCTCACTTTTAAATAAATTAAATGCTCTTTCACATTATGTAGGGTGTAGAGTATGGAAAAACCCAACAAAAGCAAATTACTAAAAGGAGACCGATAGGCGGCAAATAGAATAAAAAATAGTAGAATAACAGAAAGAAAAAAAAAAAACAATTTTGTTTTCTACAGAATAGCGACAAAAAAGTTGACGGCAGTCATTCTGACGCCAAAATGGAACATTTTATATGGGAAAACATGTGGAAACTGAAACTTAGACGAATAGTTAATATGCTACACGAGAGCAATTGCTTCTTCCAAGCTTTGTTGTTAAATATATGGTGTAGGAGTAAAAATTGTTATCAAAATCCAGGATCAGTAAGTACGTTAGTAAAGAGGTAAAAGGAAAAATGGTGCAGCAGACGACAAAAAGAAAAATACACACAAGTGATTTGAATTCTCGCTTCATCTGCATATTGTGTCTTTTAATGCACACACGAGCTCAGTGAATTATAAAGAAGCTGAAAGATGAAAGGAAGTTTGCTGGTGACACTGTAAGATTAACATGAAGACAACGTACAATTTATATATCTTCCTCGTTTTTTTTTTTTTGTAATTTTTTTTTAAGTTTAGCTTATAAATAAATTAGAGATTGGATCACTAAACATTTACATTTTACTATTAACAACCAACATAACATAACAGAACACAAATCTGAGGTAAACGAGGTCTAAAGTGAAGACGTTTTAATCTTCTTCTTGGTATTGCAGTGAGTTATTATAATTATGCATTCCATCCCTGACACTAACACTAAAACTCAATAAGAAGTGCTTTCGAGAGCTGTGGGTCAGTTGAGCACTAACATCTACAGCAACCGGACGACAATGTGTAACTAAGCGAATAAAGTTTATATTTTTATATAATATTTGTGTTTATTAATCACCCGTAGTAACAAAATATAACTCTCAAGCGATTTCTGTGCGCCAATAGTCGGTTATTGGAGAAAAAGGAAATTGACTTCTCCATAGTAGCCAAATTGAGGTCTTTATATAAAATGGAGTTTTCACAAACATTTATAAGGCGCAAAGCTTTGTTTTAGAAGATTGGAAGCCGTTTGTGATTCGACCTTCTAGCGATTCTCCGAATTAGCATACCATAAATCTATTTTGAGGCAATAATTTGATGTTAGACCTATTCTAAAGTTAAGGGTAACTCTACTGTCTAGCAACCGACCAAGAAAGTCTGCCTTAGTGACTAGGAACATAGCTGAACCGTCAAGAAATATTAAAAGAGTAGTTCGTCTTATTAGGGTAAAGCATAAATTTGTATACTTGACGCTATGGAGTTAAATTTTCCTTCTATTCGGCCAATCTTAAAATATATTCATATATTTTTAAAGCCCGTCTGATGACCTGTGTTCACAACTTGAGCGATAAAATACGGTAATATCATTGGTAATAAGGTTTGCTGAAAAAAATGAATACAGGTGTCAGGCACTACACTACTGGATAAATGGCTGACGTACTCAAACCCACTGTAATTTTGTTGCCCCGCTATAAAAGAACATAGCATAGCATAGTAGGGAGCCATAAAAACACTTTTGACTTTGGCCAACAGAAAATTTGTGGTCCTCCAGCAATCCGAGCAACGATAGTCACTCCCAAACATTTGAATTTGTTGACAGTAGGATGATCTGCCTTTATGACTCATGTTTATTTTGGGTATCGCCCCCTCAGGCTTTAACAAAAAGCAGCCTATGTTCTTTTCCAATACCCCATCTATTTTTATACCAAAATTCATACAAATTCGTTTAGCGGTTCAGACGTGATGCGAGCACAAACAAACAAACAAACAAACAACAATTTGACAACGATTTTGTTATATGTATAGATATCTGAAAAATACTCTCTACAAACTATTGGCTTACCAGATTACTGGATGAGAAAATTAGTTTCCAACAGTAAAATGTACTGTGTTGACCCATCCCCCTGCCTTTTTTAGTAAATTTCTTCTGGAAGAATTATTTACTTACAATTTAGCTTTGATTGACTTTGATAGGTGTAAATGCTTTGGAAATTCTTTCAAATGTTACATTTTATTGCAATAAAATTATGGGCTGTAATTAACTATTTCAGCTTATACGAATAACCATAATCACAAATATGGCAACCCATCAAAATCGGAACCGCTAAGATTATATAGCGGATTTTCGGACAGTAGTATACTTTTATAGTGAAAATGAGCATTAAGAGTGTAAAATAGAGAGTATATGTCAAAGATTAAATGGGGTAAAATTTTGGAGAACTTCACTTCTAACGGGAAAGGAATAGGATTCAAAGTTTCTGGTTATATAGCTCAACATTTGGAATTTGGAAGAGGGAATGTGTCAAAGATTAAATGGGGTAAATTGTTGTTTATGTCTAGCCGACTTGAAAGTTAGTTTCTATACATTACAGAGAAAAAAAAAATTAACTAAGCACATTGTTCTCCATAGTGTTTTGGAGAACTTCACTTCTAACGGGAAAGGAATGGGTTCAAAGTAGTTATATAGCTCAAAATTTTGACTTAAATTCAATGGTTCTTTTGTATGGTTATTTTGTATTAAGTCAAAAGTCAAAAAAATGATTCTGTGCGTTCCACTAATTTCGTCTTCCATAATTTTTGTGAACATTTAGGAAGGAGGAAGGAATAAAGATAAATTAACTGAATTTGTTAAACTTTTCGCGAATTAACAGAAATTGAAAAAAAATTTATTTTAAGTTAGGCGGTTTTTAGTTATTTTTTCAGATCTTCCCTGCTAGTTTTCAAATGATGTTTTTTTTTTTTTTTAATAATTGGACAACACACCCCATCTACTTAAGAAATATAAAACATTGATTTGACGAATACTAAAAAATGGTAGATGACCTAAATTGAGCGCTTGAGCTTCCTCCTGGAGAAGATTTACGGATTGAGAAGATTCGGAGCTTCTGGGAAATGACATAATTACGCACGTTCCAGGGTGTGTTAACGATCTGCATCTTTTATATTATATAGTCATTTCAGAAACAGTATCCCATACGTCCAGAACGGCGCCATTATATATCATTATTTTGTTGCTAAATTCACCTCTGTACAATCTCTGGACAATCATACCCAATCATATGCTCTGCTTGCTAAAATTATTGTCATTTTTCCTGTTAATGGTTATGTTCCTGCGGTATGCTGAAACCATCAAAAGGAACTCCTGAGTGAAACCCATTTTGACATTGGAGGAACTGGCGATGAACGCAGGGTCATAAGCGAATGTCGCTAATAATGTGTTACCAGCAATTGTTGCTGGCAAGCTTTAGAAAAAATCACAAGCAGATGCTTGTCACGTATCTCAATCAAACTGAGTTAAAGCAAGTACGACCTAAGCAGTAGGTACTGGGCAGCTGGGAGAAGTAACTTTAGCTAGAAGTGCAAGTATTCATGCCCGACAGAATCGTAGGCTTACTGGTCATCTAGAAAGATGGCAAAACTGTTTTTTTTTTTATTTTCTTGAGGACGTGCTGCACAACTCGATGTACCTCTTATGGTGCATCATAGTTAGTTAGTTAGTTATATGGCCGTCAACCGTCTGCCGGTCAAAGAAGGCGCGCCAGCCTCCACAATCTTGTGCGCGCTGGCGCCAGTCGTTTTGAATGCCAAGTATGGAGAGATCTCTCCATACCTAGTCATTCCATCGAGTGCCCGGTCGTCCTCTATATCGGCGTCCACCAATCAAATTTGGGTCCCCTCCATATAAACCATGCGTGCTGGAGCTCTTTCATCCATTCGAATGAGGTGCCAAGCCCAGTGCAGTCGCTGGAATCTTATACGCTGGACTATGTCAACCTCATTGAATAGCTCGTACAGCTCGCGGTTCATACGGGACCTAAACTCGTCGCCGACTATGGTGCATCGTGGAGATGCCGAAAGCCAATTTGGTGGTTAGGTAACGTCAAAGACCTATTCTTTCGTACAATTTGGAGAATTTCAATCAAATATCTGGTTCCTATAATACTTTTGCCTAATTGTATGAATTTTATTTCCTGTAATATTTCTGTCTATAAATCAATTCGTGACTTAAGGTCTTGAAATCTCATAAAAAAAAAATAAAAAAATTCCGTGTTTCTCGAATTTGTCAATTTTCCGGGCAACTTTTTCAATTCTAATTTTCTATAACCTTTTTGTTTTCTTAAATTATGCGTTTAGCAAGACATCAAATTCAATTTTATTATTGCTTGTCAAGAACTAAAATACTTACTATACAGCCTAACATTATTGATAAGCATTTCTCTTTTGAATCAATATACTCAGTACATTGTCTTCAATACCCTACTACAAATAGGCATCAAAATCAATTTATTGATTACACTTGACATGAACGACGTTATTCCATTGAGTAATGCCTTTGAGTCGAGACAGCAATTCATATTCATATGAATATGTTTCTAAGGTGGCATGTTTTGTTGGCATACGGCAACGCATAATAATTATAATTAAAGCCTAACATACCTTGTGGACGCCATTTTGTCTGGGTCGTATGGCTAATTCGGCGCACGTTTGTTGCTCGTACTATTAGAACACTTCTAGCCAGAAATAGTTCAAGCTGCACAATTTATTTCACAATTGTAATAGAACATTTTCATTTAATTTATTTCATTTTATATCTTTTTTGTATTCGGTATTCGGTTTATACAAATCTTTATCTACGCCTTCTCTGTGACATTTCACTATGAAAAATAAACAAATAATTTGCGCAAATCACGCATTCTTCATACGAGTATATAGTATGGCATTCACTGTCACCGATACTATACAATTCTGTATTTTTTTTGTTTTGTTTTTTTTTTTTCGGTTGTGCTTTTCACGATTTACTTTTGGCCTTTAATTATTTCGTTTGGTATATTCCGCCGCTTTTGCCACTGCCGCCGCCGGCTCTACGACGTCTCGTTGCCATATAAACCGGACAGAGACAGACGGACGGAACTAGTGCTATAAGTGCACTCCGCCAAATGCAATCCTTATAAATAAAATACGTTAGAGCTTGTTAGAACATACCAAAAGGCCACCGCACGCAAGAGCTTCACGTAATTGACTGAATGCTCAGTTTGGTCTCCGTGCTTTTGCTCGGCTATTTCATATGGTCGAGCTTTCACTGCGTTCCGAGTGAAAGTGCTCTCGAGTACAGCTGTTTTCCGTGATCCTGCGCAGTAAGTTTTGTTTACAGTTTTTTTTTTATGGGCTAGTTGTATGTCTGTCCGTCTGTCTCCTTGGCTAGCACCCCCTCTGAAAGTGCATTGCCTTCGTGTAGGGTGTTTTTTATATAAAAGAAACACTAAGTTATGCCCAATGTCAATTGTATTATGCAGTTTTTCTTTTCATTTTTTTTTTTTTTTTTTACATCAACGAAACACTTTTCATTTGCTCGTGTTTGACAGAAAAATGCTTTTCAGTTTTACATTTTCCAAGCTTGCTAAGTGCAACTTTTGCATATTTAATGCTCGTCATTTAGTCTCGCGTTATCAACATTTTTAACTTAGTTAACGAACTAAAATTTTTAAGATAAAGATACAAAGGAGTAAATGTTGTTGTATACGAAGTTATGAAGTGTCATGAAAATGTAGATTTAGCAGTTGGTGTGAAAGTTGGAAGATATAAAGAATGAAACAGTTTACTTGTATGTAAAAAGCTAGTCAATATATTTAGATCTTTTAGATCTATTGGAATTCCTGAATTAATTAGAATACTTAGGCTTTCGAGGTTACAGATTATTTGACTGTATCCAGATTTTTTACATCGATACAGCTTTTTGATAATGTAAAAAAAAAATATATATTTTTGTAACAAAAAACCAAATTGATATTGAAAATTGGTAATAAATAAACCGAGATAAATAAAAAAAAAAAAAAAAATAATAATACAAAACGCTAAAATCGAGTGCGTTCGAGATACCCTGTACCCCCTTTGAACCTTAAATTTGTATGGAAGATACAATACATTTCGATGTGGTTCCGTGTGGGATTTGGTTGAGATATACCAATTTTTTGCTTCAAGCAAGATTTATATGTAGCCTGTAGTCCGATGTGGGCCTATATGGTATAAGAAAATAAACATTTTGTCATACAAGAACTGCCAAAAAAGAGAAACTACCTCTTAGAGAGTTAGTTGGAGAGGGAATTGGAGATACTAAATATCATACATACCAGACAGACATTTCTTTATCGACTCGTCTCGTCGAACTGATCAAGAATTTTGGGGAATTTTGTCCATTATATTCAATTCAATTCGATAAGATTTAACAATGTTAATGTACAAAAAAAAAAAAAAAAAAAGGCAAGGGGAGCAGGTAAAAGGCCAGACTGCCGAGTTTAAGTAGTTTATTGTTTAACTCAAATTATTTTTATTTAAAGGTAATTTCAGATTAAGCAAGTATATTCTTTGGTGTTGATTTTTTAACGGTATCCTTTTATCCTTACGATATACCCTGTTCTTAACGATTTGTATAATGGGTACACCATATAGTGGTCCGATCTAGGCCTATATGGAATATTTTCTTAGCAATCATGTAAGATACTCCAAATTTGGCGCTTCTAGCTAAATAAACAACAACAATAAACAAGTAGTAGTAAATTACAGTCGGGTGTAACCGACTGTAAGAGGCCCTGTACCAGTTCAGGTCTCCTAACAAACACATTAAATGTTTTCCGAGCTTATGACCACTTCCTACTGCACGAATATGAATGAAAAGAAAAGGGGGGTCTTTAAAAGTCAATTGCTTATAAAATCGTCATTTATTATCATTTTGTGGCAAAGAAATTTTTAGCCTTGGAGGTGATTTTATGGGGGTCCGTCCGTCCGTCTGTCCGTGTGTATGAACGATAGGATCCCGGAAATGGTAATAGATAGAGACTTCGTGTTTTTTGCATTCGTCTAGGACTGCTCCGGAATTTAACAAGTTTATTTTAAAATTTTGCCCCTCCCCCCTTCCCCATAAAATCACCAACAAGCCTAAAAATTTCTTCGGCACAAAAAAAATTAAATTATGCCAGTATAGAGATAACGTCCCTCTTAGCCAAAATCCAAAAAATTCATCAACATCGGATAATAAATGACGATTTTATAAGCAATTGACTTTTAAAGACTCCCCTTTTCTTTTCATACATAAAAAAATGTTTTATAAGGCACATATTCGTGCAGTAGGAAGTGGTCATAAGTTTGGGCATAAGCTCAGGAAACATTTAATGTGTTTGTTAGGAGACCTGAACTGGTACAGGGCCTCTTACAGTCGGTTACGCCTGACTGTATTTTCTTACTTGTTTTACGTTTCATTTTAATAACAAATGTCGCTGTGAACTCAAAGTTGCCACTCTTAAACAAGTTGCCAACATATATCAAAAATTTTCAAATTAATTTTAAATTAAATATGTACAGAGGAATCCAAAAAATGGTTAAATTTCCTTTCTTGGAAATTAAAAACAAAAGAAAGTCAACTCTAATTTAAATTCATTAAATTCACATTTGCCATACGACATCACAACTATAAGGTGGCAACGACGGAAGAAATATATGAAATAAAAATATTCACACGAAATATTTTCATGATAAGCTACATATCATGAAAAGCAATTATACGCACAATTTATTTAGTTTTCATGAAATGTTTTCAAGAATATCGCCATCGTATAAACGTACTATATATGAATAACGAGATCTTCGAGACTATAAAAGATGAAGACTTTCAGTTTGGATATTTAGACTCTCCTTCTTCAATGAAAGTAGAAACCTCTATAAGGCCATTACAAAACATCCTCCCATCTTTTTGAGTTTTTGTATAAAAATCTATTTATTATTGTTATTTGTTATTTCTTTAGAAACGCCGAATTTTGTGTGTATAAAGTTAATCATAATAAATCCTAATAAGTCCACAAGGGGTAGACTCCATACAAATGTGTACTTCTTTTCTGAGAACAAAAAAGAAATATTTAATACGAAAAACATAGGACAACTCAATTAACTCAGTTTTACACTATTTCCTGGTGCCATTTCATATTCTGAAATTTTATCCAGACAGTCAACTTTGGACAATGGACAATAGTGTGAATCATAGCCATTAATAAATGTAACCTGGCCTATTAAAGTGAGTTTACATGCGAAAACAAGGCTTCGAGAAAACAGCTGTTAAAGGTAAACATACATGGTTTACATGCATGTAGGGGACAAGCGTTACGAACACTTAGTGCATCATTATCCGAATCGGCAAAAAAGGGAGATATTTTTTAATACATAAACCCCCTTTTCATAGACCAGGTCATATATATATATGAAGCGTTTGTCCATAAGAAGCCATCATGCCAATTATTAAGTTGATATTGACTGAAATAAATGGACATGGTAAGTCAATTTTGATACAATGTTTGTCTACTCCAAAAGTGCGCCAAACGTTCTAGACGAACAGATGGGCCGCATGTCTAGTTTAACTTGTCTCGTTGGACTGATCAATTTCTATGACCTGTTTGTTTTGACCTGAAGTACACAATGCTGTCGATAGAGAAGGATCGCCAGAACCACCAGTTAATAATGACACAATTGTTGAGCCACTGAACTGCTAATTAAAAAGCTGAAAAAGAACAAAGCTATAGGCTCCGATTGGCTGTCAAAGGAGATATTCAATTAGGGTTGCGAAGAATTTATGAAAAGTATCATTCAATTCTTATCCAAGATATTGTCCAAGGAATTCAGGTCCAACGATTTCAATCCTTCAATCATAGTCTTCGTTGTCTTTTCTTGAGTTGGCGACCAGTCGAGGATGACCGGGTACACGTTGGAATGACCAAAAATCCACAATTTCGACTTAAAAGCCAGAATAAAAACCAATAGGAGTTTCCTATAATGTGAAGACACACGGTCATTTTTATATGTATGATTTTTACGCTGATAAGAATGCGTGACACATGACAATAAAATTGAAATTTTGCCCGATATCTCACAAAAATGGATAAAACATAAAACAGACGAACAGACAGATGTGCAGATGGATATAGCTAGATCAACTCGTTTCAGCGGTCTGATCAAGAATATATATAATTCACTTGGGCCATGATGTCACCTTTAATCAGATAAATACTACCATTTTACATTATGTGTGCCATTAGGTTTAGTTTGAACCAGTAAAACAGGTAGTCCTCGTACAAATCTGCTCTCTGTTCCTGAGTTTTTAATATTAGTAACAGCGCAAAATTTTGTGTATTTGACGTTCAACCTATTAACATATTCTACTGTTAACTTCACCGGGTGTACAACAAAAATTACATTATGGATATGTTTAAATCCGACTTAAAGCCTCGCTCATTGATGGCTCTTATGTAATAGTTGGTGATTTTAATTGTAGAAACCGATAATAAAATAATTTAAGAGAAAACTGTTGAGGTAATACACTACATGAATTTGCTTCTTAAAGATCCTACATACATACCAACTACAAATCAAATCATTTAGTCCTGGCTTTATTTCTTATAAATACAAATTGTCTTTGCTATGGAACAAGCTGTTCCTAGGAAGCCAATTATACAACACTCTCCAAAGCTACCTATTTATATTCCAAACCTATAATATATACATATATTCAAAACCGACGTATCCGAATTAAAATATTTGAATTCGACAAATTAAAAGGGGAATATCTTCTCTAGAACCAAGTTTCAAATAAAAAAACGTTAATTTCAAACTTTAGCCGGACGGAAAAGACAACTTATTGAGCCAATTAATTGAAGAAAAGTATCATTTATCGGAATTATTAAAAAATTCAAATACTAACGACACAGCTTACTCGTCCAAAGCTGAGATTGATAACATTCGTAACTTATAACACTAATCTTCACAACAGTTGAAGGCCGCGATATGATTCCTGAAAACTAAGAAGACACCAGGTGCCGATAACATGCCAAACATGCAATTGAGTTCTTGCACAGGCTTTTGCTTGTTGTGCGAAAATTGGCTATTTTCCTCGTAAATGAAAAACAGCGACCAAATTCGAAAACTGGGAAGTTATTCACTCTCCGGTGAATTCGAAAGACTGCTAAAAATTAAGCTTGATAGTAGTTATTTGGAAGATAATAATATGTTACCATTTTCTCAATTTAGTTTCAGAGCACAACTAAACTATACTCATCCAAACCAAACCAAAAAACCAATAGGCATGGTCAGTTAGACATTCAAACCGCTTTTGAAACTGTGTGACAGAGAAGTGATGAATTAGTTTTCTTTCTGTGACTCTTCTTGTGCAGAAGAGTCACAGGATTCAGTTATTGGCCCAACTTTGTATAATATGTATCTATACCTATGACATCTCTCTTTCAAAACATTGGGTTACTTCCATTTTTGCTGATGGCACTGCAATTTGTTGTTGGGGTCTCCAATTTAATGATATTAAGACAAGACTTTAAAATACCTTGTTCTATGGAACGATCATCTAAGACATCTCATTTCTCTTGTTAAAACGAATTTAAACACGCGTTATCAAATAAATTAAATACCCTCCATTAGTCGTACTGATGACTTTTAGTTCTAAACTTATCTATCTATCTATCTATCTATCAAACTATATATCTAAATAAGTTAGAGAAGACATACTACTAACTAAAGTTTACACGTATAATTTTATTTTTTTGTTCAAATTATAATCAAACTTATGGAACTAATTAAACCATATTTGAATTTCAATGTTTATTTCCTGGTGCTATAAATTATTAAACAGGTTGTTACATTTTATATAAATGAAGCTTATCTATTGTATCTATTTATCTATTTATTTATTTTGAAGAATTTGCTTAAACTATTTTTGTATATATTTTGTAAACAAAATGTTTGCAATAAATTGTATACAAAACTTGTTACCAATTCTTATAAAACATTATAGATTATGACGACATATTAAAACTGGTACGGTACGGTCTTATGATGCTGATTTTCAGTTTGAATGTTTGTCAAATTTAAAGCAGACCCATAAACAAAAGATGACCTTGAGACATTGAGAATAAGATCCCCTAATAAAAATTATTCTGCGTGCTACTTTTATTTCACTTTTTATTAAATATGCTGAAAACTTCAGACAAGTTTCTTAATAGTTTAAACATTGCTATTAGTCAAGCCAACAAGCAAACCGGAAAATTAAAAACAAAAAAAGTTCTCAGTAAACATTTCTAGGAATAAAACAAGTTTCATTTGTTTAATTAAGAAAAAGAAAAAAGTATAATAGATGAGCCAACTATATTGCCAATTCATAGGAAAATATATTTTTTGCACGCTTTCATGATTTACGAGAGGGTTTATTTGGCTGCGCATAGTAAAAAATTGTATTAAGATGGCGTAATTGAAATGTTAATGTTTGCCTTTTCAACAGCATTTATAAATTATAAGGTAAACAATAGAGTAAAACTTTATTAAAGTCTTTAGATAGTACAAAAGATACATTTGTAGCTTGAATTTCTTATTATTGTATCTGCTGCTGTTCATATGTGTATCTAAGCACACTTAAAATCAATCCAGCGACGACCTTCTGTACGAAACACTTTTTATATTTTTTTTAAATAATATTTTGCTGTCTTTACTTTTATGACTTAAGCCGTACTTCACAATCAAAATCATAATCGTCATAATAAGTTATCTGTCCGGTCTTTTTTCTTTTCTTTACGCTTTTGTTATTAATTATATTAAGTAAGATTTAATGGCATATTTCGAAGATACTCGGACACTTGCAAGTGTTTCACATTATGGTTTTGATGTTCGATTGCGCCGTATGTGTATTTTTATAAGGTTGGCTGGCTGGCTTGCATTGAAGTTGTTTGCGTGTATCTTTTTGTCTTTTACTATCTCTTATTATTTTTTTTTTTTATATAATTGTTGGTTTATTGTTGAACTTGGTTTGAAAATAACTTCAGTTGGAGGCTGTCTGCAATGCATATAATAATGCCATTGCTTTAAATAGAATTTATATTCTTTTGCAAACGGAAATAGAAATAATTGTTGTAGCTGAATTGTTTTGTTGTAGCAAAGTTGAAGTTAATATGATTTGTTCATGAGATTCGGTAGTAGAGAATAACTATTTTTTAATATACTCATATGTGTAGAATGACTTAGTGAGCGAAACAAAACACAGTCATACACTATTGTATATCTATATTTTATATTCTTCAAGTGTTTGATTATACGAATAGCCAGACAGACAGACAGACAGTCTATATCGACTTGATTTTAATATGAGAGCTACCACTTTTTTTTGTAAGCAATCAGTGTCAGTGTTAGAAGAGATCGTCCAGTAGTTTTAATGGCTAACACATTTTTCTTCTAGAAACTCGTAACAATCTCTTTCAACACTTTGTTTCTTGAGTTGAAATGATTTTTATCTTGGCCTCGACGCCCGAGATTCTAAGCCGTACCAAATATTTTTATGGTATTGAACTCACACTACTACAAAGCACAAAATAATTCTGAAATAAAACGGAGTAAGTGCTATAGTCGATGTACTAGACTAATGTATATCCTAAAGGCATCATATTTGTTCATAATATTCCTTTATTGGCCTACAATGTACATGAACAGATAGCGAAATAATTGCCTGAAGCAACTGAAAGCATTCTATAGCATATATCAACCTAATTTTAATACGATTATGTTGTTGGAATATGAAGAAACTGTTGTAACAGTGCGATACATAAAGAGTATTTTTTCAAGTTTCTCTACGTTTTCTCCTTTTAGAGAAGTTTGTTGTGAAAATTTTAAGGGTTGTAATAACACTTGTAAGACCTAAAAAGCAATTCTTATGGCGCAGCTACTCCCGACACACACTACTATTACCATCTCATGCAATAATAATTGTCCTTCTGCGTCAAGCAGATGCCGACATATGTCATTATGCATAATATGCATCACATATATCAAGTATCATAGTTCTACCCCAAAGGCCATTGATTATATAAACTGTCATCTAGGTGTAACGGGTGCGCCATATCGAGCTTCGGTATGAAAATATTTAATAACTTTGAAAAAAAAAACAAAAATTCATGGAAAATGTTTTATGTTTATTTAGATTGATCCTTTACAATTCATTTGAGTTAGTATTTGAATACAATATCGACCAAATGGCCACCTTTGTTCTTGATGGCAAAAAGTGTTCTTTTTCGAGCATTTTCCATGACTTTCTCGAGCATATCGGTGCGAATACTCTCCTTGAGCTCTGTGATGGTCTTGAGCTTGCTCATGTACACTTTGCTCTTCAGATAACCCCACAAAAAGAAGTCCGGCGGGGTCAAATCCGGCGAACGCGACGGCCAGTCGATATCGCCTCTTTTTGACACAACGCGTCTAGGGAATTTTCGCTGCAAAAACTCCATTGTATCGATTGCTGTGTGACATGGGGCCCCGTCCTGTTGAAACCAGAAGTTTTCTAGACCCTTTCGACGCAACTCCCGGCACACAATGTGCGCCAATGTGCGTTTTCACAATTGAACGCCCATTTTCGATAAACAAAGTCACCACTTCGACACGTTCTTTTGGTGTTAAGTTATTCATGGCTCAAATTTTACTGAATTGCCGTTTCCAAAACGTACCTACACAAGGCAATCGCTTCACGAACGTCAAAGCTATTCAGTGTTTCTATACCGAAGCTCGATATGGCGCACCCTGTAGTATTGCCCATTTTTAAAATTAAATACTTCTTTTCTTTTCATAGTTTTATATCAAACAAGACGTGTTGATCATTATTAGAAAGCCTCGTAATGTTTTTAGGCTGATCATAATTCATCCGATGTCTATTACATATATTCCAAACCTCATCGACCTGCGTTGAAAGATAGCTGAAATATGACGAATTATAATTATTTTTAGGCCCTGTACCGAAGGTACAAGAGCCTATTGGTTTTGTGCAAATGTATGTAACAGGAAGAACTAATTGTCGGAGACCCCCCAAAGTTACCCCCATTATGGTCAGGAGTGATAGAGGAGTCGATATAGCCATGTCCGTCTGTCCGTCCGTCCGTATGAACGAAAGGATCTCGGAAACGGTAATAGATAGAGACTTCGTGTTTTTTGCATTCGACTAGGACTGCTCCGGAATTTCACAAGTTTATTTTAAAAACTTGCCCCTCCCCCCCTTTCCCATAAAATCACCCCCAAGGGTAAAAATTTCTTCGGCACAAAAAAAAGTAAGTATGCCAGTATAGAGATTTCGTCCTTCTTAGCCAAAATCCGAAAAGTTTATCAAAATCGGATAATAAATGACGATTTTATAAGCAATTGAATTTGAGCGACCCCCCTTTTCGTTTCATTCATATTCGCGCAGTGAGAAGTGGTCATGTGTTTGGTCATAAGCTCGGGAAACATTTAATGTGTTTGTTAGGCGACCTGAACTGGTACAGGGCCTCTTACAGTCGGTTACGCCCGACTGAAATTTCCTTACTTGTTTAATATGGATCATCAGACACCGCCCATTTTATGGGTATAATATTAGTACTGTCTGAAGAGTCTTCTTTATAGCAATGAATGTCGTTTCAAAATCGGTTCAGCCTTTTTAGATATAAGTTCGGACAAACACACAAAAAATTTGTAGAATTGGGTCTTTGAGTTTTCGAAATATGCAAGTAATTGTATGAGCTTGAGAAAACATGTGTATTATACGGCTGCGTGTTTTTGTATACTTTTTAGCAATATCTTGTTTTGAAATCACAGATAGATGCCAAAATTTTACTTAAATGCAGAGAAACGAGAGCTCGCTCTTGAAAATCTCAAACACGTCCACGAGGCAGACGCTTTAAAAATGATTTCACTTGGCTCACACCACACCGTGTGCACATTCTGAACTATCTGATTAAGAGAGTCACAATTTATGCTCTGATCATTCTACTCTAATAGTTGAAGCGAGCATAGTTGCCAGTATTATGAAAAAGAATCTCAGGCTACACAGTACATTGCAGACATTAACACTTTCAACGAATATACCTTAACACAAATGTAGTAAATAGCAGAGTTGTCGATGATGCTATTAAGATTTTTACAAGAAATATCCGTAAGGTGGCTTTTTTAACGACACCTACATATACCACCCCTTCCGGAACAATTCTTAAATACAACGAAATTAACCTTTTAATGTTGAGGTGCGCAATCTTGAGCTGCTTAAACGAAAGCATCGTCGGCGAGACTTCAATATAGCACGCAGAGATCTTACGGCGTTGCTCTAAAGTACGAAACGAAGTTGTGGCATGCGAGCCCTTCGAGAAAGTTAATTTTAGTTTATGGAGAGCTATAAAAGGCATAAAACAACCTAAACGAAGAAAAATTACGCAGTTAAGGTCGCAGTTTTAACATTTTGATACTGCAACAACTGCTGAAATATGTGAAGTGGAGGATTTAGATTTACTAGAAGCAACATACATCGATTCTCTTAATTTTACAAAATTGTCTGTCTTCGTTGAAGCATAGTTAAAGCGCTTCCGAAAAAGGGCATACTGTTACTAACAATGATTTTTAATGCCTACCACTTCTCTTAAGAATGGAAGTGTGGGCAGATTGTGATAATACTTAAACCTGTGAAACCTAAAGAACTTATCACATTATATCGTCCAATAAGCCGGCATGTATGAAAGATTACTTTTTAGTACTTCCGCTACCCGATGGGAGCAACATTTACCCAGAACACAAAATTTAGCTTTAGGCTTAAGCTCGGATGTCCGAAACAATGACATAAAGTGGTCAACACAATCATTAAAGTTCAGGAACATCGAGACGGCTGCTCTGCCGTCTTCTTAGATGTGAAGCAAGCTTTCGATAAGGTTTGGTATAAATGACTTCTTTAAGAGTTAAAAAAAATTCTGTTAGTTGCTATTGTGCAACGATAATTCAAGATTCGAAGACACACCGAAAGTATTCCGGAATAGTTGTAGTCTAGGCTCCTAAGAATTGTTTCGAATTTCTTATCGTTAGCAAAATCTCTCGGTTTCTCCAAAAAATTCATAAAGAGATTCGTCATTCTTGCTTGTTATATAGTAATTACCAATGTAAATATATTGCGAGCATGATATCTGATACTGATATCCGTAGATACTACTGTTTAGCGTCACAATTGGAGTATGAACATTACTAAAGACTTGCATAGGAATGAGATATACGGTTTTCTCAATTGTGACGCTGTTGATGATGTCTCGCAAGAGGTAGCATTCTTGCATTCTTGTTGTGATCTAACAATATAAGTCAGCAATTCAGCAAATGAGGTTCGATTTTTTTTTTTCCTGAAGCTTGATTTTGAATCTTATCTTGCAAAAGTTGAGTTTGGAAATATTTAAAAAAAATTAGCATGTTTCAAATATTCTGAACGTCATAAGTCATCAAGTAATGCGAATACCGAATTTCCAAATGCTTTTTTTCAGATATCAATTATTGCAGGAGAATTCTTCAAATTTTTGGTCTGATATTGCGTTATAAGGTTTGTCCTTCAATTTCTTGTCACAATATTAGAGAAAGGATATTCATAATACAAATTCCAGTATTGCATTCTCTTGCATTTATCTAAAAATATTTATAAAGCTTTGAGCTGCGCGTTAAATAAAAAATTTTCAGCAGTTCTGCTACACAACAAATCCATAAACCAATGCGATTCGAACACGTTTCGTATTTTTTATGAGTGATTTGCAATTTAATCTCAAACACCGGCTTCCGCCCAAATCAAAACACCTTCGTTTGTTTTCAACAAACAAAATAAATTAAATTGATTAGTAATAATAATAAACGAAATATTTATATAATTTCGATTTACATATATTTAGGCATTAAATATGCACATGCGAAACAAAGAAAAAAGAGGTCATCGATTAGTTTTATGTTCGCTAAAAAAAAAATAATGTTAAATAAATTTCCATAGTAAATATTATTATTATTACGTCTAGAAAAGAACAATAGACAAAACCATGAGCTTGAACTTGAAAATTCTTATGATCTAAGTCCAGTTAAACAAGAGAAAACGTTCCGTAGGGTAGAACCGGAAGTTTAATACGCTATAGAAGCAGCTACGTATATGTAGAGGTTTCGTACATCGAATTTTAGGTGTATATAAGCTGGAATTGGTAGAAGTAAGAAAGAAGATTTGTATATTAAATAGTTATTAAAAACATGTGAAGTGTTTGAATAGGTGCTCTAATTTCCAGTATTAACATATGTTAAATACCAGTTTAATATCTTAAAAACTGAGATTGATTCATACATAAGCACTAGTTCCATTCATTTCATTGACCTGATTAGGAATATACATTTTATGAGGTCTCCGCTGTTTCCATTATTGTGTTACAAACTTCAAGATAAAATTAATATAAGATGCACACTACGAGTGTAGAGTTTATAAAATTTCAGCAACATTTTGATTAACTTTTGACAGCTAGTTTTCTAAATAGCAACAAAAACTATTGAATATCTTTTGTGATTGTTAAAAAATTGTTTTTTTTTTTTTTTTTTTTTTAATGAAACTGCGAACAGATGTCAGACAAAAATGTTTCTAATCAACGAAACCTGGCTTTTAGATACATAGATACAATTTTTTTTATTTTAAAATGAATTAAGATGTAAATTTAAGTAATTTACACTCTTCAAGGTCAACGTTTTAGTTGTATTAATAAATTTTTTCCTAGAATTTGTTAAAGTTTTAAGCACTTAAGCTGTTAAATTTTAATACAAAATGTACATAATAAAATTTAATGATATAAGTATATAAACTTCCTACATCTTAAGCGCTTCGTCATATCTTTTCTAATTAAATACAATTATTTAGCGAAAATATTGAGAACTCTGCTCAAATATCATCGAGACCCACACATGACAATCTAAGAAGTGTCGCGCTTCCAACTTCAGCAGAAGCGTGCATTGGCTTAATTGGAGATTGATTATACATAATACAATTTAATATATTTTTATGGGTTCCGGTATATGTTTTGCACGCGTAAACATTCTGTGCTAAGATATTAATTATTTGACCTTCGAAACTTTACTTTGTATTTAGCAATTCCAGAAGTCAAATATTGAAACTACTTATTTCGAAAAGTTATAAAAAAATAATATAAATTAATATATGTATACATTTATTTGTTTACCAATAATTAACATGTCTTTAATTATTACCTCTCTAAATAATCATAATTAATAAAGCAATCTTAATAGATTTACGCTTTAAAACCGATGCCGAGCTGCTGTCATCGTCACAGTTCTAATCAAAGTGACTCGAATGGCGAAAATAAAAAAAATAAAAAAAAAAAATTTAAAATCAAATTGCGAATTAGTCCGGAAGTAGATTTTTGTATCTTGAATATTTTTTCGCACGTAAACCAAAACCAGAATTTCTAGTATCCACAGCGGCGCGTGTTAAAATCAGAAGTGTTGGCTCGCTGGCGCTTAGCCAATATTTGTTGGTATTGGTTTATAGGAAATGAAATAGGTTAGAGTTCGCCAAACACACCAATAGAGACTCTGCAAATTGCTAACATCGAAATCGAATTTGTTTTGGTTCTAACGGGTTTGTCTTAAGGTCGTTGCTAGCCCGCAAATTTGAATATTGCCGGCATCATTTTTTTCTGTTGATTAGATGAAGTTGATGAGGTCGGTTGTAGCATGATGAGCAGCTGGTTCTGGGTTCAATGTTTGCAACGTGCGCGCTTAACAGGGCACGAGGTTAACTCTTCGTTTTTTTTTTTTTTTTTGGGAAAAAGGAAATAACTTTTTTGATTTGTTGTGATAAGTGTTTATAGTTTGCGTATTAGCTTTATGCGTTTTACTTTTTTTTTTTTATATTGCCAAAGAATATTTTTTGTGCTAAACAACGCCAAATATGCGGAAACGAATAATTAAGCGCTATTTCGAAAATAGGAAATACTAATTAGTCACAAGGAACAATTAATAAGGCTTTAGTGTTGTTTGGCACGAATTTTAATCGATTCATAATCAAGTTAATGTGATAGGTGACATACAACTTTGATATACAAATTCTTTACAATTTGAATGTGCGTCACAAGTAGAGAATATGTTTCACATGGAGTTGGAACCGTGGAAACCACACTTCCAAACTTCAGAGATGTTTAAAATGTACTGTGGCAGTGTGGAACATTTAATAAAAAATTAGACATATCGGGTTTAATTTAAAAAAAAAAATCTCAGCTCACTTTCTCATCTGTCTTTCTTGTTATTCAATTCGTAGCCATTTCTATTGTTCGAAATATTTTGAATTCTGTTTTTTTCTCGTTTGAATACCATACCAATACAATATTATATAACTTTTGATGGTCAAATCTAAATAGCGGATAGCAAAATATGCAATTATTTAATTTTCTTACTGAACAAAATTAAGAAATAATATTAGTTTTCAGTTTCAGAAAGACCTATTAGATCATGTCTGAGCTTTTAGTCGGTTAATGTAGTGCAACCTAGCCCAATGTTAGGCTTGAGCTTCCAGTTGGAATCTGATTGCGTACGCGGAGAGCATTGATATTTGAAAATGTGAAAATTTCATGTCCCATAGATTAAGTGGCGAATAAGCAATAAACGAAGTACTTAGTACTTTTTCGCATAGCGCCTTCGCTTTTGGACTGTCTTTGACGTTGGAGAATATCAACTTTATTATTATAGAAAACTTTTTTACCTGTGAAAGAAAGGCTCGATATCAGATTCAGATTTGCTAACACAGAGTGACTTTTTTAAGAAGTTCAGAACTTTCAGTTTGCAGTGCTGCTTTGTTTGACAATCGATTTTACAGCTGATCATTGATTCTTATTTAGTTTAGCTTGGCATTTTATTGTAGAAAGACTTTCACCAGAGCAGCAATTGCAAATTATTTACATTTTTTATCAAAATAATAGTCAATTTAATTGTTCCTCAGAGCGATTAATTCACACCGAACAAGCTGAAACCGCTATACAGCAAATCATTGAAGAAAACCCAAATCAATCAATTCGTCGGTGTTGTCAGCAAATGGGGCTGTGTCAATCCACTTTATGGAAGATTTTCCGAAAGGATATTGGCTTAATAGCTTTTAAGATACAATTTGTGCAGTGATTAAAACCAAACGACTCTTGTATGTGCCGTCAATTCGGCTGAAGCACAAATTTGATATTGAGCTTGATTTTTCATACAAAATTTTTTTTCAAAGATGAAGATAATTTTTGTTTCGCATAATCCACAAGCTTCTGTCGAAAAAAGATTACATATACAGAGCATTTTTTTTTTAAGTGTGCTATATGGGCTGTCGGAGTCATTGGTCCATTTGTCTTCAAAAACGACGAAAGCCGGGAACGATAAGAAGGCATAATTATAAGTTTTTTCGTACCTTAACACGCTGACTTTAATCTTGATGATATATGGTTTCTACAGAACAGAGCCACATGCCACACAGCGTACGCTTCAATTGATTCACTCAAAGAAACTTTTGATGAACAAATAATTTCACTTTATAGTCCTATTAATTGGCCAACAAGATCGAGTGATAACCCCATTGGAATATTTTCTTTAAGGTTATGCAAAGTCGCTTGCTTGATAAACCAGAGAACAATGAAACACCTGGAAATCAACATTCGAAGAGTTGTTGGCGAAACACGGTCACAAATTCTGAGAAAAGTGTTTAAAAAATGGACTTCCAGATTGCGCTTTTTACGCGCTAGCCATGGTGGCCACAAGGCCGAAATCATATTTAAACATTAATGTCATGAAATTATCTATCAAAAAAAATTACAATTATTTAAGTATTTAAATTAATTAATTTTAAGTTGTGTAACTTTGAAAAAAAAAATTGTGTATGCTTCTTCGGGATGAGATAACAAATTTGAAGTAGATTCTCCTCACTAATAACGATTATAATGCACGTCTTTAAGCATAAACACTGATAAAGTTGATTGAAACAACGGCTTTGATAGTTTTCAAGAGAACTGTCTATCTCAAGATTTATGAACCCATTAAAATTGGTGACGAGATTCAATCCCATATTCACCACAAGCTACATGTGCTGTTCGATGGGGTTGATATAGTTAAGCACAAACAATTTCCATGGCTGCATTTGCTTAGTCATTTAATCCGAATGGACCTCTATTGCAGATTGTAGGGGAATCTTGGTTGTTTGTTTTTGAAATATATAAGAGTTAGGCGATTATTTGATAACGAAAAAATTTGATCAAAGAATATTTGTTGAATGTTATATCAAAAATATATCTTGACTATAGCATACTCATCAACAAAAAAATTCTTATAATTGGTACAAGTTTTTCAAAGAAGGCTGAAAGTATGTTAATTACGATGGCCTCCCCGAAACGCCCTAGCAAGTCAAACTACTAATGAAAACTTTGAAGCTTTGAAGTAAATTCTTATGGAGAGTGGTCTTAAAACACGTGGCATGAAAGTTTTTTGCAGAGTGGCTAAATTTTGACCAAAAAACCGTAGAATAAGCATCACATAGAAGCTAATGAATGACGCCAACGATGATTCAGATTTTCTCAAAAGGGCTTATAACATCGAAATCAAAGCCCAATCATACCAATTGAAGTGGCCAAGACACAAAAAAGCACGCCAAGTTCGGTCAAATGTACATCACGGTAATGCATTTGCTCAAATATTTTGGACAAAAACACCTTAGCCACCATCTTTGGAGACTTTTTCCTGTTCCCAATATTGAAAAGAATCAAAAGAAGACAAGATTTGACAAAAGAGGAAGACCTCACTGCCACACCAAACAGCACGTATCAAATGTACTTCGAGGTTTGGAAAATGCGCTGGCTCAGGTGTATTATATCTGAGGAGCATTAATGTTAAGAGGACAAAAATGATAAAAATAAATATTTTTCGAGAAAAATACAATTTTATTTTTTAACAAATCTCTTTTATATGTACATATAAACTAGTTAGAAAAATTAAACGATAGTGTTTCCGACACAGGTCTAGATTTAATAGAATTCTGATGCTTTGAACACGCCTGACAATATTATCGTTGTGAAGATAGTTACCTACATTAAATATCTATCCTATCCAACCATATAGTTGCATTCTTCTATCCTTCAACTCCCAAACATATAGCAACTGATGTTAAATATTCCTAAAGACAATTTGAAATATATAAACTACGAAATATTTCATACATATTTCAACCATACTCTTACCATGCAAACCTACTGCTCATTCTAAGTTTTTGTATTAAATAAATTTATAGACATTGGTAAATTAGTTAGAAACGCCAAATTTCAACTATTGTACGTTAATCCTTATAAAAAATTTTAATTAGGTCTAGATCGATCTATTAGAAGGGGTGGCGTCCAATCAAGTATGTTAACCCATTGTTGGATTTTCTATGGGGTAGTTGATTGGCTAATTTTAGCTAAAAATTCCAATATTGGTGTATCTTTCTTTAATTTTAATGTAAGAAAATTATTATGCTGTGGTTGAGTTCAGCTTGAAACGAAAAATTTGGTTAAAATGTCCAAATAGGAACATATGTTCTATAGAAATTTTAAGTTCAATGCGGTTAGAGTGTATCTCGAAGTCTAGCACACTCGACTGCAGCGTTCTTTCTTGTTTTTCTTAGAAAATTTGTAACTTTTTGCTCATAAGGATTTTTAAGGAAAAAAGTTTACAGGCTTTTATAATTCATTTTGTGGGGAGTCAGTAAATTTTAAACTCATATAAATTTTTAGATTCATGCCATTAATAGGAAAAGCAGTAAGATATCAAATTTAATTTACGTTGCATTTCAAATCACCGGATATCTTCGGATTTCTTGGTTTTACTGTACCTAATTATTTCATGTCATATACACCAGTACAAGTTGACAACCCTAACAATCAGCTGTTACTCTGACATTTCTCACCCTATTAAATCAAAATTGCAATGCATGAACCAACCCCTGTACAATGCTTTCAACCCCACACACTGAGGGAATGCAGTTCAACAACTGATTTTGGCATAAACAAATGGAATCGCGCATGCGCCAGATATGTCAAAACTTCTAAATTACAAAGTGACTCAAAGTGCTCGAACCATTTGGAAGGTATTAAAACTTATTTCGCTTAATAAAATTGGAAAACTTTACATTATATTTGCATCACTAATAAGAACTAAAACTAAGGATTAAGTCGCGTTTGAAACGAAATCGAAAGCAGCTGCGGTAGATGCATATCGACTCTGTATGCCTCGTAAAAGTAAAAGTAAAAAAATAAAATTTGTAGAAATACTTTATAAAAACCAGATATAAAAAAGAAAAAAATTAAGTGTTAAATTAAAATGTGCTAATAATACTTCTTAAAATAAAAACAAAAATCAAAAGTGAATTGAATAAGGAAGTCATAAAAGATTTTATTGCATCATTTGATGTCAGAGTGTTTAAGAATTGCATTGCGCTGCTGCAGAGTTTTACAAGAGGCATTCCAATTCCAATACCAACTCAGATTAGCATCAATATAAAGCAACCTTCAGCGCCTTAAGCTAAAGACAATAAAAAGCAAACTAATCAAATCGACATTGAATATGGGTTAGTTTTATAACTTTATAAACATTTATGTATCTCTGCGCGAAAGTGTGAATTGAAAAGGTCTTTGCAATGAAATGTGTCAAATGTTCCAATAAAGTTTTCGTTTTTTTTTTTTCGCTTTTAAATAGGATGCCAAAACAAGCGACTGACTGGTTTTTGTTATCTGCCCGGTTGACCTTACTATTTGGGTTGAGTTTATTGAACCAATTTAATACTCATCTCATATCAGCTGACGTTGTGCACACTTCTAATATATCTGCATTTTAATATACCCTGTATTTATAGAGTAAAAAGGGAATATTAAATTTAGGCAAATGTATGTAACAGCAGACCGCACAGAGTGTATATATTCTTGATCAGCATCGAGAGTCATAGATATGTCCGTCTGTCCGTATGTCTAATGAGCATTAGAATACTTTAAAGGTTGGAGCCTTTGGATTTATATTCTCTCTTATACACTTTTTAGATGATTTGTATTCAACGAACAACTCACACCGCTCTCTAAACTGCACTACCCATAGCTAAAAACAAAACATTTTGTGTATGTTATATCAATTCCAATAAAATAATCTATATAGGTCTTAATCGGATCACTATAAGGACTAGCGCCCATAAAAATTTGTCCTCCTTCATGATTTTTTATATGAAAAACATTTACTCGCGGTCCCAATAAACTATTCTTTACAGATGGCAATAAATCCTTCATAAAAATTTAAGCTTCAATTGTGATACAAGGCATCTTGAAGTCGAGCATACTCAACTGCAGCGTTCTTTCTTGCACACATAATTGTTTATTTTTATAACACTTTCCAGCTGGTTTAGCTTGTGGTCTATTGATTGACTTCTCCACTTGCCAAATTTTTATGCAATAATAACTATATGACGAAATCGCAGAAGATTTTTGCTTTTTATTTGCATAACGTGTTTGGCTGAGATTCATTGGCTGTCAATTTGCATCGCATGCATAGTTTTATAGAAGGAGTACATAGATAGATAGTATCTACTAGACTAGTCTCGCAAATACTAAGAAGAATTTGCAAGTCAAGCTAGAGCAGGTTCGATAAAATAGCTTAAGAAAAAAAAAAAAAAAAAACCTGCGGATTTTTAATGAAATGTGGGTGTTTGTTTATCATTAACAAACCTTTCACGGCGGTTAACTCGCACGTAATATGTATTATGTTCTGGCAAAAACAAAACCTTCACATATGACCACCTTGGCGTGTTTTTTGTTTTCTATTGGATCTTCTAGCTGCTTCGATTGAGATACTTCGGCTTTGGTTTCGATTTTATAACCATATACCCATGCGATGCTGGGACGTCTAGCGCGGGCATCGCCAATAACATCTTCACGGCTTTCTTTAAACATTTATTTTTATAAGCCACAGTCGACATTTTAAGTACGTTGAAGCATTTCATTGTATTTTGCTGATATACCTAGCAAAAGTCAGTGAATTAGACACATTTTAAAAGGCACTAACAAGAAGGAGTGATTTTCGTGAAATGATGTGTGAGTTTGCTGAGGCTGTAGTTTGTAAATCACATTTTACATGATCATTTGGACGTAAGATGTAACCCCGATAGGGCCGCGAATAAAATCAATTAATTGGGCTAGGATTAAATTCCAATGAGAATATTTCCGGTTTTCAAATCTGAAGAAATGGTTGATCGGAAATAGTTTGGATCGAATGAAGACGTCAATTTGAGGGGTTTGAGACAACTTTTTATTTCACTAAATGTATCGAGCTAAAAGGATTTTTTTTTTTTTTCAAAATCTCTATTATCAAACATTTCTTTAATTTTGGAAACATGTGTGGCATTATTCCAATAAAAAGGAAAAAATCGAAATTTGAAAAGTTAAATTTTTTGTTTGTAAAATTTTTTCTGGAGAGTTCCAACGACCTTTTGACAAAATGGGCGGCGAATTGAGTTGAACTAAAGCACAGTGCTTGTAGCTTTGGAATTTCGTTTGTATGCGAAATACTCGCCACGAGGTAGTTTTCTCTATGGACGTTTCTTGCTTTACACTGGAAACATTTGTTTGGCCAAATTTAAAATTTTTTCTTTACAATTTACAGCAACACAGAAAGAGCCGAAGGCAATTTGCCGACTAAATTTCAAATTATATACACGTATCAGTCCCAAATTAAACGGTCTGTCCATAAGAAGCCACAATATCTAAATAATAAAATGTTATGTTAGGTCAGTATTGGCCCATAATAATTCTCAAATGCCAGAAATTTTGGTATATTTTTACACTCTGTTTATTAGCTTGACATGTGTATGTATCTATCTATCTATCTATCTATCTATCTATCTATATAACAGAATCGTTCAAGAAAATTGTAACCAACTGTCAGTCGTCTGAATAATATGAAATCTTTCCAACTTATTAACACACGATTTAGTATGAAAATCTTCTTTCTTCTTCTGCAAAATCTCCATAATAAAAGATGTAATGCTTTATTACGGCCGGTTGCTTCACAAATATATACTGATGGGCGTTTCAACTCATTGTTTTGGGGTAGACCATCCATACAAATCCACCACCCACTTACGTTACGGAATCTGTCAAACTAATTTGCACCCACCCACAACAATTCAATCACCTTATTTTTGTGGACCTCCTGACGCTGCTGATTATTATCTTCAAATTAAAAAAATTAATATGAGTAAATGTCTCCAGCGGAGGTTGAAGCCAAAATTATATACATATTATGATGTCGTTCTCTTTATCAAGTTTGATTGAGGTGCAATAGTCCCGCTTGATATGAGTGAGTCTAGAATATCCGCGAGTGTCCGAAGGTACCAAAGCGTTAAGATAATGTTTCCCCCAGCGTTAAGGCTATGGCTGTAGTTCTCTTTTTTTCCAATATTGTCAAGAAGGAGAAAGTGAAATGAGATTTCGTGCTTTCATCGGTTTGATGCAATAACGTCTACAAACACAGAGCACTGCGCTTCGCTGTACCTAGTGCAGTTTCCCAATAGAAGCCCTGTTTAAACTGCTTGTCACCATATACATACACCATTGAGCAGGGGTGGCCCAACTAGTACTTTGTATAACCTGTGAACAATATGAGAAGGAGGAGAGTACCAATATACCTAAAAGTGGGCGTCACTTATCTATTAAAATATTTGTGTAGCATCCGCTAATAATAAGCCACAACATCAAAGCTGACGTTTATTGTAGTAAATCTCAAAATAAAAATTGTATGGAACAAAAATATGAACTTGTACCACAGTACAGCCAGATATATAGAAACAATTATTGGTTTCAAAATTGTATGGCGAATCCAGATGTGCTCTGAGATTCTACAGACCATAGTTCAAGACGTAGAATTGAATGAAATTTTTTTCAAATGTTTTATTTTCGTTTGTGTTACAAATTTTAACTTAACTTGTTCTACAAATTTTAACTTAACTCTTAGGTAAATATTATATACCACCTATAAAGCATATATAATAAAACCTAAATACGTTTGTACAAAAAGAAGCGTCACCAAATTAAAAAAGTATAAAAGTAGAACATTTTTTCCTTTTTGGGGGTTTAAATGTGAACCAACAAGCACCTTAAGGCTTTCTTGCCTATCATTTACAAAGTGTTTCAAAAATTCATCCACTCAAAGATGAAGGAGATTGAGGTGCTTTCAATATGTGAAGTCGGTTTTCTTTTCCGTTGGCATTCCGTGATTCATACTAAATCTGAGTTATTATTTTGTAGCCTGTATTTCGAAAGGATTTTAAAGTTGGCTTATTTTTGACCCTTCTACTTGTGACAAGATTTGGTCCATTGAAAGTGGAGATAACGCGCTCAATAGTGGTGCTGGTATGTACGGTACGTCATCAAAGAATTTAATATTTTGAATGTAGTGTATACAAATTTTTCGTTCCGTTTCTTGTAAAAACTATAATTGCTTCGGTTACGCTGAAGTTAATAGTTCCACTTGTTTTTACATCTTAACAAAAATTTGTAATAACACAGTTTTACGAGACCAATGTCAGTTGGAAGTACAGATTCCAATTCTTAAAAACCTTGAATTCGATAAGCTTTCAATTTAATTTTCTCGTACCATATAATTGCTAATATAAGTGCATAATAATATTCCTTATTTAAAATATTAATTAGCTAATAAGAAATCGTACACTCGGGTTCGAAACCACGTCAAGGTTTTTAGTTGCACCAAGCATTTTATTAACTTCAATAACCATTTCGAATGGATCATAAAGCATCATTAGCAGCGCATATAATGCAATACATTCAAATGCGTAAAAGTTCGTTGCATTCGATACGGTTCAACTTGATGTAATTTTATTACAAAAAAAAACTATCATAAATGTTGTGGATTATGAACGATGCTTGTTAGACCAAATCTTCAACTTCAACTTTGTAGATTTTGTTGGTTAATTTCAAATCAAAGTTTTAATGAAATTTTTCGAGAAGGTTTAATTTATTCATTTGTTTATATTTATTCTTAAATATATTAATTATTATTTGGTGATAACTCCATTTATATGTACATAAGAATAATTTATATCTCTAGTGGGGATAAAGAAGAAACTTACAGATTGGATAGTAGTGCCATTTAATTATATATAAAGGTCCAAGCTAGACAAGATATTTTATATAAATTTAAATATCTTAGGAAGGCATATAATTTATGTTTTGGTTGTCTTTTAAAGTGTGCAACGTTTGCTTCTTTGAAGATCTGGTTTGCTTCAGTGTTTGTTAAATTTTTCGTGATGATGGGTCAGTTTTTACAATGAGCCAACTATACATATACCCAGCAGAAATAGCATTTATTGCCGCCCATAGCAATGCTCATCGTTCCTATATAAATTTTTTTTTTTTTTGATTGCTTGTGCAGTTTTGTGTTGAGGAACCTTTTTGATTGAATGATCTAAATAATATTTCGATTTATGGAAATAAATGAAAGCGCTGTATCAAAAAATATCGCCATGTTATAATGTGTACCAATTTTTGATGTATTATTTTCGTCGATGTATTGATATATTCCCAAATATCGCCATATACATTGCCATTTTTTCCATCACATATTGTCCGCCAACCGACGTTCCGTCATGGACGCTTAGATCTCACAATACCTGTTAATTGCTCGGTCCACTATTTCGTCGTCCAAAAATCAAGTTTGGATTCCTGTGATTGAATCAGACGCCGATTCGTCTGATTCAAGCACAGTCCATGCATTTGCGCCTTTGTGCCTTCGTCCTTCGAGAGACGACTTTACTTCTTATTTGCTTGCTCAGTCTAAAATACCATTTATTTGCGAGAGTAGTTCTTCGCCTGATCTCCAGGCTGACTTCGACTTTGGTGGTCATTTCGTATACAAGTTAAAAGTTTTGTAAAACATTGAAATTGATATTCTCCATCGTCGTCATTCACCGCCAGACCCATGAGCCGAGATTGTTTTTTTTTTTTTATCTCTGAGAACGCCTATCAATATCATTCATGTACGCGTGCAGAATGACTTACTTTTGGAAGATCGAGCCCAACATATTCGGCATTTACGGGCAATGGCGTAGGACGTGTTCCATCAGCAGATTGAAAAAAATCCCACGACAACTCATCACTCTGCCTGAAATCTCTCTTGGTATCAAAGGGGTCGGAGAGGTTTTTCCTCACCCAGACAGCGCTTTGTGTGTGTGATAGCGTCATCATGCAAAGGCGAACAATCTTTGCCCGGGATAACTAGTACAGATAGGGCTCGAAAAACTTCTTAGTATTGACGTATCGAAATCTGTGAATCTTTATATGGCTTCAGCCTATTACACAATATGCGCTACAGAATCTTATATCCAATGGAAGGAAGACTTATTCCGCGGTACTTGGCGCAAACAGCGGGGTAACCTTTTTTTAAGATAAAACAAAGTTCGTTGAGATTCCACTCATTGGGTATACGTTCTTCGGACCATATCTTGCATAAAAGTTGGAGCATACTCCTAACCAACTCTTCGCCGCTGGTCTCGAATAACTCAGCTGGCAGCGCATCAGTGATTCCTTTGAATCTGTAACCACATTTCCATTTTCGTCTATACAGAATGTTAATCTGCGTTGAAAACCTTCAGTCAGATGCTCGACCTTCTGATAAAATTTTCGAACTTCATTTCTATCACATAGTCTCCCAACATCCTCAAACTCACGACTTTTATTCTCCTTTCTTGCGTCTGAATAGGCGTATTTGCTATCCTGATAGTATTTTTTCATATGGAATTGTCGATATATAAAAGGTTTGATGAGGATAAATCGACATATATCGATACAATGATTTTTATTTAAATTATATCCATAAAACGATATACATACATATGTAGTCCTATATTCCAAATGTTTTTGTTGACGAGTTTCATCCCTAATCTGGTTGCTGAACATATATAGGTGTTTTGTTGACTCCATACTATTCTACTTCAACATATCCATTATCCATTTTGGTGCTAAGCTTGTGAAGCTTTCTTTGTTGCCTCACACTTTCTATTGTCAGATGTAAGAGTTTTAGGTTTACTTGAGAATCTACAGTATAGTGCTTAGAGTTTTTAGTCAAATTTATTTCTTTTTTTTGAAGAATATATTTTTCCAGCAGTTATGTTCATGATTAAAATTGATTGATAGAACAGATCATCTGTTTGCATATCTAGTCAGGTCTTTGAAATTTATTTCCAGCTGTTTCATGTGTGTGAGTGAGACAAAACAAGCTTAATTGGAAAGAATGTTTTGATAGGACAAATATTATCAGATACTAATAACATTTATCAGAGTATTTGCCAAAAAACCAGAAATAAAAAACGAATTTCAAAAAATGTTTGTTTTTGTAATTCTTTTATGCGCGCCAAAACAAAACAAAAACAAAACAACCAACGAATAGCAAAAAGCAACAACACAAACTTACCGCATCAAGCTTTATGACGTCACAACAAAAACACGCAGTCGCAGTGCGTTAAGCTTAATGCGCTGCAAACTGCGCAGTCGCGCAGAACACAGCTGAGATTTAAGCTTTACATTTTTTTGCTCGTCTCTTCACATAACAGAGATCAAAGTTTATACTGAGACGACTACGTTGTTGTTTTTGTTGCTGTTGAGATTTGCACAAGTTTGTGTATCTGTGTATACACAGCATTTGTATTTGTACTGTACCCCCGAAATAAGAAGTCGAGTCGTCGTCATTCCTTTTCGCGTGCACAATTTTTAAAATCGTTTGTTTCGCTCCCGAGAGCGGACGTGCAGCGCGGAAAACTTCAAAATTCAATTTAAACAAAAAAAAAAAAAAAAACTTATAAAGCAAACTTCAATTCCGAACAAAAAAAAAAAATATATCAATTATTCTTTGAACGTTTGTGCATTGTGTTGTTTTTGCTTTAGTTATTCGCTTTTCAAAATTTACGCAAAATTATTATTACAACATTTTTGTATATAAAGAATTCTTTTGTTTCGTGTTTAATACAATTTATTCTTTTATTAGCGGCCTGCAAAAGTGTTTTTGTACAATAAAAAAAAAGTATATATAAAACTGTAATCACGTTTGTTGTTGTTAGTATTGCTAAATTTAGAAGCAGCAGCAGCCAAACACAAAAGAAATAACATAACGGAGTGCATAAATTGGTGCAGAAAGCAAAATACAAAAAAAAAAAAAACAGCAAAGAAAATAAGATTAACCAAAATTAAGCCTTATTAACGAGCAAGAAAGAAAGTAAATAAATAAAGAGCAAGAAAGCAAAAATACAAAAAAAAAAAAAAAAGAGATCAGTGTGCCAAAAAAGTGTTTTAAAAAGTACATACAAACATAAATTGTTCTTCAAAATGGTGAAAAATAATAATAATGTTTTGGACGATCTAAAGACGCCCGCCAATGGTTTCACCCATAATATGAATGGACATGCTAATGGGGCGCTGCCAGATGGCGCCATGCCGCCGCCGCCCACACTAACCTGGAGCGAGTGGCTGCTCAGCTGGGGCGATGCCATCATTGATTTTGCATGGTTCATCATTTGTAGCATCGGCTATATTCTGCAGGTGAGTTTTAGAAACAATATGTCCATTATAAGTACATAATATGATGTTAATGGGTTTCCTTCTGACAAACTTTTGAAAAGACCAACATTGGGATATAGAATAGGACACCTCTAAAAATAACGATTGTTCTAGAAAAATTTCAGAAAACAGTTTATTTTAAATTTCTGTCACTTAAGGTTTTTTAAATTTTTAAATTTTAAATTTTTTTTTTAATTACTATATGAAGTTTCCATACCGTTTAAAAGGTGGCATAAAATTTTATCGATTTTATATTATTTTCGACTATATTAGATTTTGTAGGAAAACCCCTGAAAACGCTAGCAGAAAAAAACTTATCAAATTGGTGTTCATTATTAATCAATCTTCGTACTATCAGGTTTTTATTGCTGGATGCCAACTTGCTTTGAAGAAGCTTGAGCAAAAATATGCAGAATCATGAAGATATGAAAATGTAGAATTAAGATTTGTTCTGTAAAATTTGAATCGCTTGATTTTATTTGGATAAATTTATTCTTAAAATGATCGAAAAATATTGATTTTTCATGCCAAAACTTGGAAATCTGGTAAAAATTTTGATTTTATTGATAAAAGAGTACAAAACGATATATAATTCATGTAAACCCAGTATGATAGAAATAAATGAACATAATGCAAAAAAACATTATAAGTATATTTCGAAAGCACTTAGCCCATTAAAGCATGTCCTCAGGATAGGACATGGGAATTTAAAATATTCTATAGGTGCACAGCCATAGACTTTCGAGCAATTAAATTTTTATTAGTTGTTCTGGAGTGACATATCCATTGTAAAAAGAACACCTAAAGCTATCTGGTAGGGACCTCTTTTTTTTTTCTTTACATATTCCTATGTCTGATAGCACTTTTCTGACAAAGAAAATAAAGGGATTCTATTTGAAAAAAATGTACTGTTCTATTAAATTTTTAAGTCTGTCCTACCGCTTTGATATAAAATTTTAGCGCGAAAATATCTCAACTGGCCCGCTCTATAATGTTTTAAGTGTCAATTTTCTTGTGTATATAAATAATTAGTAGACTGAAGTGATCAGATCCCGTAATGAGAACCAAATTTGTAATATATATGTGTCTATATTTATTATTCTCTAAATGTTATACTTTAAGATCAAATCTTTGAAAAGTTGGCAGAATTATCGTTCAAACATGCTTTTCTACCTATGTATAAAGGCAATTAAAATATCCTCACCCGATTTTAATGCACATACAATAGTTATGGCTTCAATTTGTGTTGATCTACAAAATAGATGACTTTTAAAAAAAATAAAATCTTCAATATAAACGTTTTTATATGACAGAAACTAGTAGATTTCTCTGGATTTCAATAAATAACTTTTAATAAATTCCCGAAATGCTAATTTATGAGAAAAATTTAAACATTCTTTTTATTTTTTGATTAATATAATGGGTTGCAGTGGCTAACCCATAAAATTTGGCCATTAAAAGAATTAAATTTAAATGTTTGATTTAAAACTTGCTTAAAGATGCATGAAAATATAGACAAAAAAATTATATATATTGTTCCATTCCGATTTTTCCGGACTTATTTCCAAATCGCTTGAGTTTTGCACCGTGGAGCTTAATGTATTCAAAAAGATGGTGTGATTGGTCTGAACACAGAAGCTATTCAGTTGATATTGATACACCTTCAATACTCGTCCTTTGCGGAAATATATTTACTGAATGGTTTTTAATTTTTATTTTGCTAATTAAACAATGTTTTTAGTAATATAAATCTATTAAGTTTAAAATATTAGTTTAATGCGATAGGTTTTGGTGTGGGATGGTGGGAGATTTTGATAACCGGTAGTTTAAGGGATGAGTCACGGGAGGGTGAGAGAAGTGTGATGAGTAGGTGAGAGTGATAAGCGAGCTACAGTCACTAGAAACATGTTGGTTCATAAAAGAGAATCACAAAGGGTTACACAGCAGAGCATGCGGGGTCAATAAAAAAATCGTATCATGCCATGATAAATCGAATATTGTTAAGTTAGACTTGAAAAATTTCATTCTCGGCAATACCTCACCATTGAAGAAGATAGTAGTACATAAATAAAAATTCTAAAAATTCCAACTTTTCTAATTTAAAGAATTCCAATGGAAACCGAGATCTTGGACACATAATGCCTTCAAATTTTGCATATTCATTATCATATTCTTATACATTCTTCAGATAATTCGTATGCAATGAACACGCTTAACCTCTTCCTGAGAGCGATTGCCACTTAACATGCAAACCTCATTCTGAGTTTTTTTTTTATTGATGTTTCTAATATTTCTAGATACACCAAACTTGGGATAATTTTGGTTAATCCTTATCAAATATTATATTTAGGTCCACATTTACTAAAATACTTATTCAAATTCCCATGCAAATCTGTGCAACCTTACTGAGTTTTTCTATGAATTTCGCTAGAAACGCCAAATTTGGTATTTCTTGCATAATGCCGAGATCGCACCAAATCGTTAGGGTCAAGGTATCTCGTAGTCAAGCCCTCACGACTACGGTGTGTTTTTTTTTTGTTTTTTTTTTTTTTAAATTTCGTATCCTGATATAAAAATTCTAATAATTGCAAGTTTTTAATCTCATTATTCTAAGAGAATTTTAAAATTAGCTTCCATAATTTAGATCCATAATGCTGAACTAGTATTAAGATTAAACTGACCCACTTCCCAACCATAGTATGATCATTTTTTTAAAATGAAGGAAAGACGTCTTCTAGCGCACCTTCAAATTGAAATGTAGCATTCCAATAAAGAGTTTGGTATATCCATATATATTTTGGTTTGATATGCTAAATTCTCAATACAAGAAACGTTTTAATTAAAAAAAAAAAAATGTATTAAAATTTTCTTTAAAAAGAAATTAAAAATAATATGTCAAAATAAAATTAAAATCACTTAATTCACCATCCGACAAAATCATGGATAATGCAAATTAAATTATTACATATAAAAATTAATATAATAAACTTAAAAAAAACAAAAAAAAATCAGAAAAACTGTACGAATCTTTTTCTGGAATCTTTTTGACACAGCGCCTTAATATTTCCTAGTCACTATTTTCCTAGTCAAAACTAATGGGCTTACATTTTCGTTTATAGGCAGTTTAAACAATGCAAACTCTTTATATATATTTTAGATATACGTTTTATTTAGATGTCAAATTTAGCATTGTTTATTAAATATATAGAAAGAGATCCTCACACCACAAAAAGTCAATTATAACCCACATTTATGTTGTCCATTGAATACACTAAGTTTCTTTGAAAAAAAAAAAATCCGGTTTGTTCCCTTTTCCTCTTAGACCAACGATGCCCGTTTGCCATAACCATTTTATTCGATTTTAAAGAGTTAAAACAATGTCGGATTTAATGGAAAATAAAATATATTTTGTATAATTTATTTCCTCCGGCTAGCATAAATTTATTTAACAATTTATAGCAGATTTTACGTATTCATTTTTGTGAATTAATTTTTTTTTTTATAAATCAGTTCAATTAAGATATGTTTTTTGTTGGCATTTTGTAATTTTCAGACCTTATGATATGTGCAAATATTTAATTTATGTTTTGTTCGAGTATATTTATCTCAGATCTTTGAACAACCATCCGCCGGCTCTTTCGTAAAAACAAATCAAGTTTTAATCTGATTAGCAATTGTATGCGAAGCCTTCACGCTTAATTACCAGAATTAAAACATAATTCATGATGTTGAGCATGTGAATTGGATATCTTGATGTATTATCAGCGAGCGGTGAGATTTTGCATGAAATAAAGGGAATTAAAATTAAAATTTATAGAAAAAAAATTAAAAAATATATTTAAAATATGTGTTGAAAAGTTTGGAAATGGTTTTTGAAGGCGAAAAATTATTTGCCATTAAATAAAAATAAAGTGAAATAATATGAATTAAATTTAAATAAAATTAAGTAAAATAAATTATAAAAAAAAAAAAAATGAAATTAATTGTCTTTATTGGTTACGCGTGCGCATACGTCGTTTTAATTAATGTTCCGATGGCAGAAGTTTTTAAATTAATTGCAATCTATTATAATTATAAAGTGTCTGCGGGTTTTTAAAAAATCGATTTTATATAATACTGCATTGACTTATTTGTTTTATATGCTTATTGTGTTGACTTTATGGTACAATTAGATGCTAATAACAAAATATAATTAAAAATAGCACGCTTAACGAAAGATACATAAATAAATAGACAATAAAAAGCTTCGTTATTAAGTTATGCAATATTCAAAATGAATATTCAAATTAATACAATAATATAATATTGTATATAGTTGTACTCAGTTAAATCGTGTAAGCACGTTGCTCAATACATTATTTGAAACCTTATAGTGGATGATTTTGGTATAACTTTGATGACTTTCGAATACACTATTAGGATATTAATGTTTTGAAACGTTCTATACGCTGCCAGCTTTCTAAATTTGATACATTCGACTATTTTCTATTTAGTCTTTAAGTTACTAAAGTGAGTTCTAGAAATATAACCTCTAAGGAAAATTTGATTCAACAGCCTTGCTAAGCTTGTCAAATTTTACTTCATAATTAACAAGTAATAACGCTGCAGTCAAGTATGCTCGTCTTCGAGATACCCTGTTCCTTATCGAACTTTAGATTTTTGAAACTATATAGCACGCTGGTCCCAAATTTAATGATTTCTTTTAGTAAAAACTCCAAATCATATAGTTTTATACTCGTTTTTTTCAAATTCATTTCAATAGTTTTCTGATTTGCATTGAACTGAACTACACCCAAAAAAACAGGAATTTAAGGTAAAATTTTGCCTAAAAATGAATTTCAAGGAAAAAGTTTCCTAATATTTTAGGTAAAAAAAATTTTAATTTAGGTCATAAAATTAATTTTTAGGCAAAATTTTACCTTAAAATCCTGTTTTAGGTAAAAAAAATTTTTTAAGTAATGATTCCTAAATTTTAGGAACATTTTTTTTTTTGAGTGTACACGTCAGGATGTACGAACTTTCGGACTTTGTGGTTATAAAAAGGTTAACAAATTCGATGCCCAACGTAATGTCCATCCTTAACCAGTAATTTTTCCCAGCTTTTTGACAGTATCCCCGTTAATTTACCGATCGGAACAAGTGCTAGTAGGAAGTACCAATATATGATGAATTCAGCGGCTGAAGTAGATCCCTTATCATCGTTTGTTTTTATCGATGTTGCAGCTTGGACCGAGAGGTTTCGAACTTTTTTACTCGTATTGCTCGATCCCTTTAACACGTATATCAAATATCGTCCCTGTATATGGACAGATACTTCGATTTTTGTTTAACGGTTTCGGCCTCCTCCGACCTTGAATAAATTAAAAACCTTTCCTATCTTTTAAGTTGGAACAAATCCAACCAAATAAAAAAAATCCTTAAAATTGGTTTAGTTGTGGTAGTTTAGTTTGCATGAAACGACAAATTTTTTGTACCTTGTGTTAATTCCAAAAAAAATTACATCACGGATGCAAATACAAATTTTAGACACATCCAAATATAAGTTTCAATTTTCGTACAGGGTATCGCGACGACGGGCACACTAGACTGCTGTGCAGAGCACACGCTTCCTTGCTTTTTAGGCCCTGTACCGAATAATAGATAGAGTAATAGATAGAGACTTCGTGTTTTTTGCATTCGACTAGGACTGCTCCGGAATTTCACGTTTATTTTAAAAACTTGCCCCTCCCCCCCCTTCCCCATAAAATCACCCCCAAGGGTAAAAATTTCTTCGGCACAAAAAAAAGTAAATAAGCCAGTATAGAGATATCGTCCTTTTTAGCCAAAATCCGAAAAGTTCATCAAAATCGGATAATAAATGACGATTTTATAAGCAATTGAATTTTCGTTTCATACATAAAAAAATGTTTTAAAAGGCACTTAGTCGTGCAGTGAGAAGTGGTCATGAGTTTGGTCATAAGCTAGGGGAACATTTAATGTGTTTGTTAGGCGACCTGCACTGGTACAGGGCCTGTTACAGTCGGTTACGCCCGACTGTGATTTTCTTACTTGTTTTTATCGATGTTGCAGCTTGGACCGAGAGGTTTCGAACTTATTTTACTCGTATTGCAATCGATTTGATTTTAATGTTCAACTCAAACGCCTTAGTTGAGTTCTCCATCAATCTCCCAAGATAATTGTACACAGTTTTAATAGCTCTTAATAGGTAAACGCAACACCACATAAAACACAGAGCATGAGCTTGGCCTTTTGATATCCGATTATGTTTGTTATTGCCCAATTGGCTTGTTGTACTTGGTTGCCTTAATGGATAAACTTGTCAACTGCTGTCATAAAAAATAATTAATAGAACACATCATTTTGTGTCGATTCAGCAATTGTTAGGAGGTGAAAAAAACGCTTCTCGTCCCTTAATTATAATTCGTACAGCAACCGATTTTCTTCCACTTGGACCATTAATAATGTCTTCAGGCAGTTGGCAGCATTTCTTGGATCAGGTTCCAATAAATTTCAAAGTTGTTCTTGAGTTTGACATGGGTGTTCATAGAGTGCTGCTTTCAATTTTTTTTATCTTTTTTGGTTGACCTAAAGTTTTATTTTAATTTTCTTTACCTTGATACATTGCTCTGAAAGTAAATGTTTCGAATTAGTATATACCACAAAACTAGACTTAGACAAAAGAAAAAAAATCATCAAAATCGGTTTAGTTTAAGAGTTCATCGCGGAAAAACAACGTGTCACGTAATTTTTATATATATAATAAGATCAGCATGGCAAGACTAGTTGATACAGACATGTCCGTCTCTCAGACTGTCTGTACGACAACAAAGAACTTGGAAACTATATAATATAACAGATAGGCAATATTTATTGAACGTGCTAAATCATCTCTAAAAGTGTCCCTCCTTTTTGAGAATATGCTTCGGATCACTAGAAGGGGTAGCCACTATACAAATTTGTTCCCCTTCCTAGATTTTTGTAAGAACAAATTTTGTGGTGGTTTAGTTTGCATGAAACGACAAATTTGTTGTACCTTGTGATAATTCCAAAAAAAATTTACATCATGGATGCGTATACAAATTTTAGACTCATCCAAAGTTAAGATTCATTTGGCGTACAGGTTTTTGGAAAGACGGAAACACTAGACTGCTGTGCTCTTTCTTGCTTTTTTATTGGGAACCGCCATGCTTAATAAAATAGAAATTAATTTAAATCTGTCTGTGTAGTGTACAACAAATAATTTATAATAAGAAAGTACGATGCAGTCGAGTGTTTTCTACTCCAAGATACCCTATTCCTATGACTATATTTTAGATTATAGTTTAAAAAAATTTTCATACAAACACTCAGAAAAGTGGGACAGTTTTGTAATGGTCCGATCTGGAATCAAATGGAATCTATGTATATAAAACCAAATATCTGTGTTTTATGGCTTCACCATTCATCCGATCACACTGAAACTTTGGAAAGTTATTGACTACACTTCTGCGCATAGTATAGGCATAGTACATCTATCCTACGATTTAATCTACATCAGGATTTAGAATTTTAAATATTTTAAAAAATTTTATTGTAATTCATCTCATATCAGTCTCAATAATATTTATGCGTTAGGTTTTGGTGTGTGATTTTGGGTGATTGCCATAGACGCTGAACTAAAAGGTGTGTCACGGGTGGGTGAGCGTCCGGGAGGGAGACTATGATGCATATGTCAAATTGATAGGGCTTTTTTTTTTTTAAATTAAAGCACTTATAGTTCGCGCTAAGGATGCTAGGGAGGGATCATATGCTAAAAGATCTGTTGAGGAAGAGCATGTTGAGAGAAATATGCTGATCTATAATTTTTGACTTTCTTCAAAATCCAAGCCATAGGCGCTTAAAGGTAATGTATTACAATTCATAAACTTTGCTGCCAACCTTATATTATATGGTCTTATAAAGGAAAAACACAAAAAATAAAAAAAAATATCGTAGAAACCTATCACAGCGCCATTTAACGAGATCTATTGTGAAGCTAAAACATCGAGGGAACCACTCAAATACGTAAAACAAATTCATCTAAATTGGTTCTGCCACTTATGTAGGTGGAGTTCAGTGACATACGTTGAAGAATAATTTTATATATAAACTATCAAATTTAATGCATGGTCTCCCAATATTTTGTTGCTGTTTTGTCTCTAAATTGAAACCGTCTTATTGGACAGACAACGAATTTATTCTGAACTAAACAAATATTTCATAATGTTAAATTAAAGCTTGGCAAAAAAAAAAAAAATAAATAAAAGTAATTATTATTATTTTCTAAATTAATTTGTCAAAAATATATTTTTTAATTATTATATTTTAATTACCTCGCAAATCTTTATAATGACAAAACATTTAAGATCACGTTTTTCAAATTCAAAACAAAAGTTTATTGCTCTCTACACAATTATACTTACTGAACCAGCGAATATAGAATATTTTTTTTTTTTTAAGTTTTTTTGTTAACTAATTGCACAAGCCATTAAATTTTTATTGTCTGTGGTTTGCAATTGTTTAAGAATCAAATTAAAAACAGTCTTTGAAGCGTTATAAACTGGTAATGAGTTGATGATTAATAGCGATTTAATATCTTATGTAAGCAGTGGCTAGAAGTGATTTAGTTCTAGACGGTTATATATTAAGATACTTTATTGCTCTAAAGCTATAAAGTAATTTCATTTTATAGATATTGTAAGTGCGAGGTTTTTAAATTATTAAACTTATCTAACAATTGCCAGTCACCTAAACTTGTTTATAAAGTTTTTAGTTATAAAGCTCAATTATAATCTCTAAAACAACACTCAATCATGCATTCATAAAACATTCAAATTTAAATTACACAATACGTTGTTAATAATATTTATTGGCTATATTATTGAAAGATGCCTTTTCATCAAAGCCATAATAAGCTAATCTTAGGTCAAGGTCTACAGACAATGTTCTCTGAAATGTAGCTGTTCCGCTTTATTGCACAGTACAATTGAATTTTACGTGTATCTCTATTCTAATTCAAGGTATTCTTTGCATCAAGGTTTTGTAAATGTAAAACTAAAGAATATTCAAATAATGGAAACTGAGAACTTAGAGTTTCACCAGTTAACAAGTAGCACATGCAATAAAAACAACAATTTTTAAAAAGACCTTCGTGCATATGAGTGTTTGAATGTATTGAATGTTAATAAGAGCTGACGCATCAGTGAAATCTTTGAGTTATACTTTGTAACGCCTTACATTTGACCTAAAACTGCAGGCCATCTAGCTATATCATCTAACATGTTGTATTGGTTTGTATATTACATCACAAATTTAATTGTTTTTAGTTTCATTGTATGTAGTACTTCAGCTTGCCGCAACATTTGCTTTCTTTCGCTTGAGCGCTACTTGCCAAATTGGCTGATATAATCGTTAAATATATGGCAGACATATAGTCAGTCAGTCATATGTATATATAACTCGCTATAATGAATATGGCCTATTATATGTGCCATTAAATTTGCTGAAGCATCTCTTCAACTTTACTTGACTGACTGACTGAGTGACTGAGTGCTTAACGAGCTCTAAAGACAGACAGACAGACAGACAGATATTTACATGGCAACCTCAACTAATCCGATAAACATTTGTATGCAAAGTACGACAACGATTCATAAAAATGCAGTGGCTTTGAAAGAAAAAAAAAATTTGTTATAAAAAACTCGTACATATGAATGAATGACTTGCATATAAAAAACTATTAGAGGAAATGCATTTTTTGTTTTTTCTTTTGTTGAGTTCTTTTCGAAACACGTTGCAAATTGTATCTGAGATACAATAGTTATACGTATATGTGTTACATTTGAAGCTGCATTACTTTGGCAACTCATCTAGTGGAAGTACAAGTCATTGCAGTCTGTCCATCCGTTCGTCCGTCTGTCTGTCTGTCTGTCTATATCACCTGTCTTTGTTTACATTGCTCAGCAAAAAAGTCAACAATTGCACATTGATTGATTGATTTAATATTGGTAATTGAAATGCTGATTTTTATTGCTGCAGTAGCTGCAGCAGCAGCAGCACTTGGTTGAATGAATATATGGTTGGTTGTATCTTCGTTGCATCCTCCGTTGATCTGGCTTTTTATTTAGTATGGTAATTGAATGTTTATGTGCATCTTACGGCTATCAGGCATATCATTTGTGGTCATTAAACCGTGGAAATTAACGTAATAAAATCCGAATTACTGAATCTTTATGCGGAAACATTTTTTGTAAGTTTAGTGTAAACGTCTAGAGTGACCAAATATTTTTGTAAAAGAGTACAGCCATGTCATGACCCTCCTGGATAGCGCACAAATAATTTAATAATTTAAATATAAGTGGGTCATAAAATGTAGCTAAGTCAACAAAAAATTGAAAATGGTATAATAAAGTTTGGGGTCTGATGTTATACAGAGCGCATGGGGTCCATAGCACCTACTATCAATTCTATTGAGTATCGATTTCGATTAGTTTCCTTAGTACAGGGTCCCTTATCATTTTTTTCCGAGGGTTGTCTTATTTGTATTCATTTTATATAGCCTCTTTGTCCGAAAAGTAATGTCAATGTCTCAAATTAGAAAAATGTATTGATCAGCTCAATACAATACATTACACTAAAAGGTTTGAAAATCGCGCTGTTATTTACAATTATTTAGAACCAGCGGACCCGTCTTGCGCTGCTACGTCCCTTCATTGTCTTTCTTTTGTACATGTGTACAAAATAATATTATTTAGGCGAATGATATACTTATATAAAGTATATTCAAACTATTTTAGAATTATATGCATAATTATGATAATTATAATTCTCAAAAAGTTTTAAAAATTCTGGATCGCGATTATTAAATTTTAGAATAGATGTATTATGGCCATACTCGGCGCGGGAGTGTACTCAATAGCTTCCCGAAGTTTCATGGTGATCGGATGATTGGTGTTGTAATCTATAAAGGACATACAAACACACATACATTCATTTTTATATATAACTAGCTGTACCCGGCACGCTTTGCTGCGCCCAGTAAAAATTATTTTCATTACACAATATATTCTCCTCCTACTCGACTCCAAGCACTTCTTCACTCCTCCAGCAATATTGAAAACCGATAAATCAAATAACTTTATTATATCTTTTAAACTATGAAACTTTATTCTCTTTTCTTAACTTGATTACTTCATCCGATCCCATTAACATGTATACCAAAATGAAAATCCATATACTTCAAATGGATGCAAAGATATGCTGAATTTTTGTATCTCTTGTATGGGGGGTAGGGCACAGCTCCCTTCGATTTTGACCAAACTTAACACGATTACTTCACGATCCCATTAACATGTGTAATAAATTTCGTCCCCGTACCTCAGATGGATGCAAAGATATGTTGAATTTTGTTTATCGCCGAATTTGACCAAACTTTACTCGAACACTCTCCTAAATGAACTGAAGATCGTCTGTGAATTTCAGCTAAATCGGTTGGATGGTTTGGATGGTTTTGCTTCCTATAAGGAACAAACATACATACATGGATAGATAGATAGATATATACAAGATTCATTTTTATATATATAGATGATAAATCACTGTTATTACTTTGTAGATTAATTCTGTAGGATATTGCTTTGCTCCTTGCATCACTATACACAGTAATAAATTGTGTAAATCAAATATAAAGAAGAATAATGGGTTTGTAGGAGTGTTAACTTAAAAGATTTCCTATAGGTTTTAAAAGGGGCTGCCTCAATATATATGTATGTGAAGTATCCATCCAAAAGAAGCCATCGTATTGACTTTTTAGCTGTTATCGACCTAAAAAAATTTATTTTTACAAAATTATATAGCTGGTCAATGGGTTTGTATACGGTTGATCTTGAAACCAACTTTTTCGATGATTTCGTCCATACTAAAGAAATTTGTTTTGCAAACTCTTTTCAATGGATTTGATTAATTCAGACACTATATATATATATCTCTTACCCACTTAAATCTAAAATTGTATCACAGATCCGTGTGGAATTTTTTGTAAAAATTAATAAAACATCCAATTTAGGGATCCAAACTGAACTAACAAAAAAAATGTTTCTTACAAAAACCAAGAATGGAAAGGGGCCTGTTTTGAATGGGGGCTACCACTTCTACTGGTCGAATCTGGACATTTATGAAATATTTTAATAGGATTCGGGCAAGATACAATAAATTTTACTATACTAAGTAAACTATAACGTCGAAATGTTTTTAAAGATGCTCGCCATCTGTGGGCAGCTTAAAATAAAGTAACTGGAATCAACATTGTTGAAAGTATTCAGCAAAATGATTTTAATTCTTTCTGATCTGTCTACAGCTCCTGCCTTTGTTAGTATCTGTAGAATGTTCCTACACTGCGTGCAATCTCTTTTCTAAATTATAGAGTAGTAGATATCATCTCTAACTCCAAAGGAAGCGATGCCGTTTTGCACAGAGTTCCTACATCTTAATTTCGTTCAGTCACGATTTCTTTTTTTCATGTTCCATCTATCGTAATCCATCTCTTCATAGTCGTAGACTGGTTCATTATTCGTTAGACTTTATGCTAGAAAACTCAGCCTCATACATGATACCAAAAAGGTGTAGGTGTACCAAGGTATATTTTTATAGCTCCAAATAAAACCGATATTCAAGCAAATTCGTTTGCGTTATCTCTGATGTGTTGGTATTTTCGGAATGGTCAAAATTTCTCATATATATATATATTCGTATACGAATTAGCTTATAATTTCTAAGTTATATGACAATGTTCTTGTTTGCTATTTTTTAGGCCCTGTACCGAAGGTACAAGAGCCTTTTTGTTTTGTGCAAATGTATGTAACAGGTAGAAATGGTCAGGAGTGATAGAGGAGTCGATATAGCCATGTCCGTCTGTCCGTCCGTCCGTCCGTCCGTATGAACGAAAGGATCTCAGAAACGGTAATAGATAGAGACTTCGTGTTTTTTGCATTCGACTAGGACTGCTCCGGAATTTTACAAGTTTATTTTAAAATTTTGAAAAAACTCACCTCTCAGGACATTAACGAATGCTTGCTCGAATTCTACGAATCACTGGTTTGGATCGATCTGATATTCGAGCATTTAAGACACTCACTGACAATTGTGAAACAATATTTGCTTTACGACAATGACTATCCTTGGTTTCCTATAGTCTTCGCATGCCTTTTTGTCACCTTTTTTTTTGTAAATCTGGCATATTAAGTTTTGGAGTATCTTAGTTTTTCCACTGTGGTGATTAATCTAACGTGGTCCTCTCCTTAGGGCCTAACTTTTATTTTGCACTGATTTAGCCAATTCCCTTCTTTCGTTACCACAGAAACTTTATTTGAGACGAGAATAAGGAGTAAAGCACATGATCTAAAACACATTCTTGTGGAACACCAACACCACCTTGTTTTGCTGCTGAATTTGAAAGACCCGATTGCCTAAATAGAAGCTTATTAGCATAAATTATGGAGCGAAAAGCCACTTTTCTACTTTGTATTATATTCCAGCGTGCCACAAATCAAATGCAGTTCACTAATTTTTTCTTCTTTAATGCGTTCGTATTTCATTTATAATTCAGTGGACATGTTCGCCCTCTAAACCAGAACTGATGTTCCAATATAAAGGCAAGCTTGTTCACCACTGGTAACATTCTTCTCAATACCATTTTTTCAAATACATTGGAAAATGCTGCTGGTAAACTAATCGAACGATCTGATGACATTCACTTTTCTGGTTTTTTTGGCTTTGATATTATTACTTAAGAACATTTCCTTTGAGTTGGAATAACATTATATAACTTCATCCATTTGGTTCAAGGAGGTTTATTTTTTCTTCTGTAGATATTTTATTTCTAATTGAGAATAGTCGAATTTGGCGAGTTCATTGGACAGGCTGATTGCAGAAATTTTTCCTCTTCATTTTCAACTGCAATTCTTCATATATTCGATGTGTAAATGGTTGGTCGTCTAATTTTCACCAGATTCCATTGACTTTTTTAACAGTTTTCTCAGGGATTTTCAGATATTCAGTAACTCTCCAAGTACTATGTTCATAATCGTTGGAATCGCATCAAGGATCCTCAGCGATTCTGCATACTTTTCTTAACTTAAAAACCCTCTTTAGTGTTTTATTAGCAGTGTAGTTTATTGAAAAATTATATTTGTTAACTTACATCCTTTAAATAGTCGTGACTTCTTATTCAATACATCAATTTTTTATATCGCTTTTGAAGTTTTTTTGCATTTGGTTATTTTTTAGATATAAGTACATAAATACGAAAACTTTTTAAATTATTCAAATCTTACATTTGTAAATAATACTTTAACCTTTTTAAAAAATATGTCGAATTACACTCCCCAAAAACATGTATGGTCACTTTGGCGCTGTTGCAATACAACAGTGAAAGACTTAAGCAACGAACTTCAGCGCATTTATCGCACTTGATTGCATTTAAATGTGTTGCTGCAGGCATGACTTTTGCTTTTGCTTTTATAAAACTTTTGTTGTGGTATGCCAAGTGTCAAGTCGTGAACTCCGTGGGCAATGCACACGCTCCTGCCCCTATTGCAGCATAATATTGCCTACAACTATTGTCACTGATAGTCAGATCACCCGCCTGGCTGGTTTGCAGGCACTGTCAGCTGCATTGTAAACGATCTTGCAACTCATTCAAATAGACGACAGGTCAGACAGACAGACAGACAGATAGACTCTCTGAGAGGCTACTACAGCTCGATTCAGCTGCGTGTTTGGCTTGTTGACCTAGTTCAACTTTTGCATTTTGCCGGCAAAATGTGTGCCACAAGCAACGCGTTTCAGCTGTTGCTGTTTTTTTTTTTTTATTAGCTACTCGCGCAGCTACTCGTTTCGATTAGCGCACTTGTTGCACGTTTTGGTTTATGCATAAAAGCTGCCGCAAATACAAATACATGTTACTGAAATTGAAAGTGTCTAGCGTCGACGTGACAGTGAGATACAGTAGTGTTGTATATGGATATACAAGTATATATATTTCCGCTTACCTCTATGTCCGCTGCTGCAGCAAGTGTTCAACACCGGCAACATCGACAACGATTGCATTATTTCGATTTGGTGTAGTTTAGAACTTGCTTGTTAGACCGTTCAAATACACTGTACGAAATTTTCGATGTTGATTTCAAAAATATTTTTTCCTTTTTTTTGAACCGCATTTAACTCAATTTCCAATCACGCTTCAAGGCCACTAATCGCATCAATCAACGTGCAACAAATGAATGCGCAACTTTCAAAGTTGGCGAGTGAGAGTGCGGATAGTTTTCAAGTGTATCGAAATTGAAAGCTATTGAAAGCTAAACATGCTATGAAAACAGGAGCGGATTTGGAAAGTTTCTATAAAAAGGCGAAGAGCGTTGAGTTTTATTTAACAAAATTTTATTAAACTATAAGATTTGTTTCTTTGATAAAATTAATTAAAAATTGTCCTATTTATTTTCAATTAGCACTAATGTAAGGCCGCAGAAGGCGTGGTAATTTAAGATATGTAAGGAGTGTGAAAAATCTTCTGTATCGGTTGGGTTTGGTGGCTGACCTTCGCAACTACAGCACACGCTGTCTTAGTGAATTAAAGTTTTGAAGGAACCTTAAACAACCTCTCGAACACAAATCTCGTTAAAAAAAAGAAAGTCTGTTCGACATCGACAGACCCAATACTCCAATTGATCCTTAAATTTGTGTGGGAGACTTCAAAATAAACTTGTAAAATTCCGGAGCAGTCGTAGTCGAATGCAAAAAACACGAAAAACCGTTTCCGAGATCCTTACGTTCATACGGACGGACAGACGGGCGTGTCTATATCGACTCCTGACCATAATGGTGGGGGGTCTCCGATCATTATTTCTACATGTTACATACATTTGCACAAAACCAATACGCTCTTGTAACTTCGGTACAGGGCCTAAAAAGGCTCAGCGTTCTAGGCGTGAAAAGGTAACAGAAAAGCAAAATTATTTTTGTATGTATATTGTAAATCTATGTTTCTACAAATTCGGGCTGTTATATTTCTTGGATATATTTACCATATTTTCAAGGTAACTAAAAATAAATTGATGTTAGGAGTCAAATTTTTATACTGTTCACGCGTAGTTTGGATAGTATAATAATTTTGTCATGGATTTTTTTTCTCATTAAAGAACTATTGGAGGGCCATATAATATATACATATATTTTTACAGGTTTTGTTTTAATAAACTTAAGATAAATCGAACTGTCTGATTGTGCCCATCCTTGTTAATCGAAAGTAGTTGCTCAGTTTTGAAAACATAAATTTCAAGTTCAGAATTGAGACATTTTATTCTTAGGCATACATTTAAACACCTTTCCATGACCTGGAAGGATGTATCGCTCATCCTAAGTCAAGACAATTTGTTCTAACCATGTTCGTCTATATGTCCACAATTCCCGCAATCTTCGAAATAATATGAAAACTTAGTGTATAGACATTGTATAACTAGCAGTAGAGCATTTATTAAAATAAATGTGGCCACTTGAAGGTACCGCTCGCATACAAAATATTTTCAATTGTATGAAAAATGTATTAATTTAAGCAATTAAAGATTTAAAAAAAATGATTTGGAAATTGGCCCACAAAACCATTAAGTAATTAATTGTAAACCGAACCTGCTAGGTAAGCAATGCTTAAATCTGATGCTTAAATGCGCTTCACTTGATAACGATGGATGCCGAGCAAAGGGCAAGTGTGAAGAGGATTGAAAGTTATGTTTCAAAGAATGTAGCGTTTGCTCTTGTTGTGCTTTGATTTATTAATAAAATGGAATAGTGGTATATCGCCCCAAACAACAAATTTTTAAAGTTTCTTATCATAAACGAACCCAGAATCAACATTTGTTTTTTTTTTGTATCACCATTCAAAATCAATGCTATTTTTCAAAATACGAAAAATTTTATGAGAAATTTCTAAAATGTGTACTATGGGAGCAAACGAGGAAAAGGGAGTTTTAGGCAAAACTGCAACACATATATATAATTTTGTAATGTACTGTTTATCTATCTCTCTCTCTCTCTCTTTATCTCCTTATTCCAAATTTCTAGCTCCAATAGAGTTGCGAAAGAAATGGAATGGATCAGACGGTAACGGCAGACTAAGTTTATTTTGATAATTTTATTTCTTTCTCTGTGTTTGTTGCTACCTAATTTTTTGTCATGTGCGTTAATGCATTTAATACTACAAAGCGTGCTTCAATATAAATATATATATACATATATATCATAGGCTGTATAAATGTGTACGATAGTTAAGAAACCTTTAAAGTTTTTTACTATGAAAATAAAAATAATTTCGAAAAATTCATATTCATTCGGTCATATTAGAAAGAAACAAATTTCTCATCCTTTTAATAAATGCAAAAGTTTGTTAGGATGTATGGATGTTGCTCAGTTACTCCTAAGTCGATAAACCAATTAGTATGCATTTTGGTACAGAGGTAGATAGGACGATAGAAAAGAATATAGGCTTCGTTTTGAAAAAATTGGAGGGGCAATGCCTTACCACCCTATATAAGCTATAAACAATATTTGTCATATCTTTGCATCCAATTAAGGTACAGAGATGAAATTTGGTATACATATTAGGAGGATCAGGAGACGTAAACCTGTTAACCTTGGTCAAAATCGAAAGGGCCGATACCCCACCCGCCATATAAGCATGGTAAGTGTAAGCCCCTCTTTGGAAGGGTGGAAGGGTGATCTGAAGAATAAATTAGAGGATCTAAAGATGTAAATTTGGAGAGTCTACCTGATCTTGATTTTCATACGGATAGCCAGATAGAATGTCCAAAAGGTTTTACTTGGTTGCCTGCCGCGTTGGCTTAAGCCCCGGATGTCGAGCACTTGATTGATAAGCGCCAATCAAAGCCCATATAGTGTGGCTTCTACAGGTACAGCGGTCTCGTCATATGGAGTTGAGGCCTATCAAAACCTACTGTTGGACTAAAGGTCCCAACACACGCATGTGAACGGAACTCCATATCAAGCTTCCGAAGAATCTTTGTCCGTATTTGGGCGGCAACCACAACGGACCCTTGTGGTACAAGATTAAGGCTCTCGTCAACCCTCGTAATCTAAAGTATAGCTGAATGAAGAGCTAAGCAGGTCGATGTAAAATAAAGCAACCTTATAAGTGAAACACTAGTCAAAGGGATGCCTACTCATAGCTCTTCCGCTGAAAAATAACGCCATATACAATTAGTATCTTCTTAGTTGAGGCGCTCGATGTTTTAAGAATTACTGATTCGAATAAAATTTTTGTTTTCTTTGTTAGTCGAAACTTCTACGTCTGTGTTCATTTCTTTACGAGTCTATCAGGATCTGAATTTTCATAACACCAACTGATAAGTATTTAAGAAGTGATTACTCAACTTCTTATAAAATTCGATCTCTCTTGATTTGTAGAGCAAAAATAGTGAAATAATAAAAATCTCCTTTTTATATTTCCGTAAACTACGTCACTGATTGGAGTTAATGGAAATGTATTTCGAAGATCTATATACAAAACTTGGACATACCCGAAGTAACAGTACTACAACAATATGCCACTAAAAACACAAAGGTTACCCTTTGATGGATCTATCACAAAACTTTGGCTAGAATATGTTATTCAATTAAAAATTTATTCGGCTATATTACAGATTTTCTACTCAATTCCAACTTCGCTCTATAGAACCTATGATCGCAGACACACCTCCCACATTTCCCTTAAAGTGAAGCTAATTTTAATCGATATCTGCTTTTTTGAAGTTGATAAAAAATTATCTCCCCTACATAACCTTTAACTCTATCCTTTTTCTATTTTAGTTTATTATAATTATTTTAAGCAGACAAACAGAAAGACAGACAGAATATTTAAAAAAAAAGTATTTTAGAATAAGTACTGTGTTTTTTTACATTACAATCCCAGCGAAGCTAGCTGTAGCCATGTATTGGCTAGTATAGCATTTTTTAGAGAAGTGAAAAGCAATTTATGGATAACAATAGCACGTCTATAGAGTTCGTTTTATACTTATTATCAGGGTAATAGTGTATAAAGTTTTTAAGAGGTTGAAGGGGTTTGCAATGCATCCTATTTGTCTCTATGAAATTTCCACAAACTTTATATAATCTATCACCCTTGGATTTCAATATATAACTTATCTAAATCTGTGGCCCTTTTTACAAAACTCTATTTTTAATCCAGTCCTGATTTGCAGGCCGCACATGTGCGAATTGTAATTTGTTGTTACTAAAGTTGATTTTATGTTATTTGTTGTTATTGCTTTTGGTTGTCGATATTGTTGCTGCTGCTATTGCATGCAGTCAGTTGGTACGTCAGTCAGTCGGTGGTGTAGATATATCGTTATTGGGGTTCAATTTCAGGTTTATTATTTGCAATCGACAACCGTCAAGCAGCGCTGAAGCTACCAGCGCCGTCGTCATCATCAACAACAGACTACGCTGCATAAAGCCGCAAATTTTTGTTGTTGTTCGACTATTTGTTTATATATACATATATATTTGGATACCTCAACTATAGCTCAACTGACTTGTTTTATTGTTGCTGCTGCCACAGCAGCAGCAGTGATTGAAAACTAAGTGGTTTGAACAAGTATGTCTATAGACGTTTCTGCCACTTTTTTGTTTTGTTCAAACATATATTTTTTTGCAAGCATTTGGCGAAGAAGGTCATACTACAGACATATGCGAGTATTGAGTTTTATTGTATTAGTGATGTGTTGTATGAAGCTTTATTTGTTGGCATATCAAATTACCGCATAGGTAGGCAATGAATATGTCCACATTGAAAATTGCATCATTTAATTATGCACAAAAGTAAACAAATAAATTCATTTAATAGAATTGGCTGCACTTTAAGCTTTAATGTTGGCAGCAGGTTTGTTGCTTAAGTCTTTCGTTTTGAAGTTTAAAGCTTTTCAGTTTTTCACAGTGTAACACTTAAAATTCTAAGCGCTGCACCAGAAAAAAAGCATATGAAGCCAATTAAAGCATTTGGTAGTTTGCTATGTAAGTTGCTGCAGTTTTTTTTCTTTTAGATACATATAGTATCTGTATCTCTGTTTGGTTTATTGGTTTCTATGCATTAGCTGCTGCTTATTTTTGGAGTGGCCCGCCCCAGTCGTACTGCGTATTTTTGCTTAGAATTTTGTGTTGTTGTATTTAGTTTTTGGCGCTTTTCCGTTTGCTCATGTGCGCGCAGATATTTTCAAAGTTTCGCAATTCGCGCGGTTTTTCAATTTCAGTTTTTCTTAGACGATGTTTAGTGCTGGTACTAAACAAGTTTATTTTATAGGCGCTTCGTAGTAAGCAAACTGTTTGATTAATAGCAATTTATTTATTTATATTATTTTTAGCGTATGTTGAAGAATTTTTCAGTGAGTGAAAGGAATGTCATGATTTATGTATAGAAGAATTTTTATTAATTAGATGTTTAAATGAATTTTAATAAAGAGTCAGCATGTTTTTCATTTATGTACGACAAGTACAATACCGTGATAAGTAAAAATAGTAACACTTTGTAGAATTTCTCTTCCATCGTGCTTCATGCGAATAGCTTGAATTATTCATTTCTTATTAAGAAAAACAAGCACTACATGAAGTGCATAAAATACATTTAACGCATATTTCAAAGAAAATTTAAAAGTAGAACAAGTTTTGATGTTGAAGCGAAGATGGATTGGAAATTTTATAGATGAACTTAGAATGGTGGCTTTATTTCATGTATGGGTCTTTCATTAAATTAGAAAACGAAAATTTGGAATAGCTACGAAATTTATTTCTTTTTTTTTCTGGTTTTTGTTTTTGAACAACGATGTTTCTTATCATTTTCGATTGGGAATTCAATTGAATAGTTTTTCAATGCAGTTCAGGGAAACTGTAGACCAAGTGTGTTGGATTAACAGTGATGACATTTAAGTCATGCGAGTATAGTGACCACTCAAATCTCTAAATCCACGATTTCACGGACCGAACAGTGTGAATTAAAGCATTATTATACTGGAAATGTCATCTCAGAGTTCCATTTGTCAGTTCAGAGTTTGATCTCCATTGGGGAAAAGCAGTTCTCCGCATTACTACGCGATGTTTAAACTTGCAACTAGTAGGTGCCATAGTAGGTTATAGCTTCCCACACAATCAACCCCCATCGGAATTGCAGGGTGCTCCCTTTGACATATGTCATGGAAATAATAAATAATGACTATATGAAAAATTATAGCCTTTGGGTCCTACAAAATTAAATTAAATTCGTATTGCCACTCAGATGATATGTGCATGCGAGCAAAACTTAGCATATTAAGCTCGCTTTAACACCAGTTGTTTCTTTAATTTCGGAACACGAGTTTTGCGAATTTGATACTTCTTTCAGTATGGCTTTCCTGTCAGCTTGGAAAACCATTAAATTTTTAACATCCTTCAGAAAACTTGCTGAGTTTGGCAATTTTTGTTCAAAAATAGTATGCTACACTAGTCCAAAGATTAAGATTAACTCGAAGTATGCCTTAATCTTTGATTTTTGTTCCAAAGATGAAAGTGTTCCTCTGCCTATATTACAATTTGAAGATATTGAATAGTTTAAATAGTTTCCCTTTAGCGATGTTAACGTCAACAAAGAAGTGAGCAATTTGCACAACTCTTTATAAGAAAAATTAAAAAAATCGTCATAGTATATTACAAAAATGCATATGCACGACGTTTATGAATGCCTTTGGAATGTATATATGGCACCGGAAGAAACAAGATTGAAGAGATGTATTAGCAATGATATAATGGTTATTATTGGATGGCTTGATATGTGAAGAGCCATCAAATAATTACTGAACCATCAAATAATTACTGAAATTCTCTGGAAAAACCTGTGACTATACAAGATGACGACAAAAAATGGCGTATCGGAGCACCTTCAGAACTGAAAAGGTTTTACCCGAAAACATGTGCACTACAAACATTAAATATTCAGACCATGTTCTATTGTGCATTTTGGATTGAAAATCTCCCACAAAATTTATTTCAAAATGGTTAAAAACTTTTAATAGCGTTTATTTCTCGTCTTAGCACAGATATTAGTTTTTAAAAAATTGTATTCTTCAATTAATTATTTTGTCATTTTGGTCAGTGAACATATTATTGAACTTAATAGTAAAAAAAGCCTAAGGTAACAATTTTAAAAATCTCTGAATTTGTGAACTTTTATCGATTCCGCATATGGTAGTGGTTTCTTTGGTGGTATGCCATTTGGCAGTGGACCTTTCGGTGGTGGATCATTTGGTAGTAGTCCCTTAAGCGTAGTCTCATGTAGTGGTTGTCTATTGGCGTTAACCTATTTAGCAAAGTCCCACTCATAAAATTTGTGGTTCATTTGGAGGTGTTCCATTTTGGCGGCGGTCAATTTGATAGTAGCTCAATTTCCTGTAGCCCATTTTGTGGTCGTTTCGTGGTAGCCCCCTTAGCGGTGACCATCTCTTTCCATTTGATGATGGCCACTGTGACGGTGGTAATTGTGGTGGTCATCTCTTAAGTGGAGATCTATTTGGTGATGGCTGCTTTAGCGGTGGTTAATTTGGTGCTATTCCGTTTTGCGGTAGTCAATTTGGCAGCGGTTCATTTTCTGATGCTCCATTTGATGGCCATTTTGGCGGCGTCCTATATTGTGATAGCTCATTTGGCAATGGCACTTCATTTCAAAAAGCCATCGCTCAAAAACAGTAAATCAATATACATAAATCGCAAATAGTCATTTAGCAGTTTGCTTTTCTTTCCCTCGAGTTTGGCTTGACAACGCTGAAAATTTGAACTATTAAGTTTCCAATTTTTCCAACATAATTTTTTATTTTTGCAACCAAATGTCGTAGCTAATTGGATTCAATTGTGTGCGAATTTTTATTATTAAAAAAATTAATTTCTTTAATTATTTTTGTAAGACAGCAGTACTTTATAGTGATCATACCGCGGTCATTTTAAATTTTGCGATGTATTTGCTTTAATTTTCTTTCGAGATTTATGCAGTATTTACACTTAAGTCGCATATAGCAATTTTCGTTGAGGTAATTGTCCCATATTCGGAAATATGGTATATAGGACTCTGTTTTATTAATATTTCTTTCTCTGTATTTGTTGTGGTATTTTTTTTAAGTGAAACTTTTTCGGACCAGTATGGTAAGTCGGCTGAATAAAAAAAAAATGTAACGAAAACAAGACGTGATAGCCATCTATAGTGGTATTCGCCTCAGCTGCAATGACGGCCTATAAAAGGTCGATATAATTAGTTTCCATCGAAATACATATTGTGGGAATAGTAAGGAATTGTAAACACTTACAGACAGATTGACATGGCTAGAATGATTCGCCTTATCGCGTTGATCACGAATATGCATACTTTGGAGTAAGAAGCATTCTTTAAGGCGTACTAAACATTATATTTCAATCATAAAACTTTACACACTCTGTGTCAAGTGTATAATAATGAGCACTTCGACGCCGTGTACTAGAAAAAAACCAAATTCATCATATTGGAGCATCTATTTGATGCATGAAATGTGTTACATATCAAGGGAAATATTAGAATTCATTGGAAAACTGTGTGGTGCAATACCGCTTTTCACAGAAGAAGCAATAAAGATAATATAGTAGCTGTGAACAGTTTTATAAAAACGTTTTTTTTTTATTAGGGGAAATTTCCTAATTTTCAGGCGTAAACGGGGACAGTAATCTGTAATAATTTGATGGAATTTGGAACTATTGAAGATACCACAGTACCAAGACAAGGTTAAGAATATGGTTTTAGGTTTCTCGTTTTCTCAGTAAAATCTAGAAAGAGTAAATGAATTAGTAGGTTTATTACTTCCGTCAGTGTGATACGTATACTTTTGCTGATGTATATTCCTTTACTCATTTCTACCATAAGTAATTGCATCATGGAAAATCTGACTAATGTCGGTGCCTTGAGTTGTAAAAGTGCAATTACTACTGTGAATAGGTAGTGTACAACTGATGCAGGAATATTCATCACAACCCTACCACATGTTGGTCTTTAAAGTCTAATGAAATTTTGAATTTGCTCTTGATTCGAATATGCTGCCTTTGTGATGCAACACACTCCCTCTCAACGCACTACACCAGAGTTTCCAGAACAGTAAATGTTACAGTCATACTGTTCCACTTTCATGCATGATTGAATATAGTAAATTTTAGCTCAAAAATCTAAAATTAGTATAGTTAATAGATAATAACTCTTTCACATCCTAAGCAATATGCTCAAGAGTGTGGATTGCCTACTTAATATTCAGTTCGAAAAAGCTAATCAATATATGTTGAAATTTAAATAGTTAGCAAACCTTAATTTAACTTAAGCCATAAAATATGAAATCTATGCAACTTTAGTCAAAACCGCAACACATTTTCATATGTAGACACATTTTTGCAATAATTTTAAACATAAAAAAACTATTTTAGACACGAGTATCTAAGCGCTGCATTCGAAAACTGTTTGACCTTTCATACTGCCCACATAGACTTCAAGTTTTACTAAATAAAAATATTTATATTTTAAGTATTTTATGTAAGACCAGAGACATATTGCAATAAAAAGTCTTAAGTTAGCTACTTAAGTATTTACTTTGAGAAGCAGTAAAATGCAAATTTGATCACATTGCAGTTCAATTTGTGCAATGTAAATGCGAATAAAAATTAATCAATCAATAAACAAATAAGCAAATAAAGCAGAGCAAACAGTATCCAAAAATTAAAAAAAATTGACTGTCATACAATTCACACGACTCTGTTAATAGTTGCCGCCGAGTGCCACCAAAACAAAAGCAAATAAAAGATGTTAAAACTCGTTGACTTTTGTCAACTTCTGTCAATAAGCTGTCAAAATCTTATTTTTATTTACATTGAGTAAATGAAGGAATGTATGTATGTATCTTTTTTTATACAATGATTGCCGCCTGTGGTCGTTATTTTATTTATAGACAACAAGGCATAATTTTATTTATTTACTTTTTGTGTTGCATGTTGGAAGACTCCGCTCATTTTGATATTAATTGTGCGTGTAGGAGGCATATCTTTTACCAAAAAAAAAAAAAAAGCGAGAAAAGCTAAATAAGCAGATATGTTATGAGTGAAGAAAACAAATTCATTTGTAGTCTTGCTTTGCATATTTTGCATAACAGACAGACAAAAGACTTAAGCAACAAACTTGTCAGCGTGGTGGGAAATAAAGGTGAAAAGAAATTACGCAAATTCCAAAAAAATTAACATAATTTCTTGTGCAGCTCTAATTTATGCTGTGCACAGTAGCACTTGTGTGTTTTTTTTTTACCTTAGGCACACTCATGCAACGCATATAAATCTCGTGCCACACGCGACTCTGACACCGTCACCTGTACATTGCCGCAACAACAATGCCAGCGGCGTTGGCGGCAGTCTTGTCTATATGGGCACGTCCAGGTTGTATAGGATCAGTTTGCGTTGTATCTGAAGATCTGAGTGCCGCGCGGCAAGCGTGTCCAATTATTTTGACATTAACAATGAATGTGTCGCAATGCTGTCGAATTTTTTGTGTGTTGTGACCCTCGCTTTTTAGTCTTATTTTTTATATTTTGCTGCCGGTGCTACTGCTCCACTTGTTATTGTACTTTTTATACAATACTCATATATTGTATATTATTACATGCAAACCCTTGAAAACAAAAGAAACGAAAGCAAAAAAATACTGTTTGGCATAAGCAAGAACTTAGCAGTATAGTGCGCTTGACTTTTAGATACCCTATAACTAGTTCAAGGGTACTTATTTGTAGCTAAGAAGTACAACAATTGCAAATGCAAAAGCAAAACAGATTTTAGTGCCTTATCGGCACTACAATCTGTTATTAAGGCAGACACGTAAAATTTCAGCGCGATAAAGCCCTTAGTTTTGTTTTGATAGCTGATGTTTGTTGACGTGTTTGACATCATGTTGAGTGTGGAACAAATTTCGTTCTCCCATAAAACATTATTATTTGAGAGACAACATGGCATATAAAAGAAAAAATCGGATAAATACATGGGGTTTCGAGAGTTTCATGATGCCCGAAACTCTACTGCCGACCAAGTCCGCAGCGGCAGGCCCTCCGATGCGGTTACACAGGACAATATCAAAAAATATATATAATGGTGTTGGCCGACCGTAAAATGAAGGTGCGTGAGCTAGCAGATGGCACAAGGATTAATACTGAGCGCACGCGGCATATTCGGCGAGATACTGCTTAAGAAAATATTATCCTGCAGCTGGGACCCTCGCATGCTGACTCTGGAACCAAAAATACGAAGGCGTGCGCACTTCGAAAGAGTTTTTGGCCATGCTGATGCGGAATTTGGTGTACTTTTGACGTCGATTGGTAACAGTTGATGAAACCTGGACCCACTATTGGACGCCAGAGAGCAGAATGAGAGCCCGGTAATGAACTGAAGCCGGCACGAGTGCCCCGAAGCGGCCGAGGGAGTCTCTTTACTGGGTTTGTCATGGCATAATCTTCGTGGACTACCTCGAAAAAGGAAAAACCATCAACAGCGAGTATTATTGGAGCGATTGAAAGCTTTAATCGCTTCCTCATCACCTTATTCGTCTGATTTGGCTCCCTCGGACTATTATCTCTTCCTAAACCTCAAAAGATGGCTCATCAATAAAAAATTTCAGATTTCTCAAAATCATTTTTTTCATTCCAAAGGAGGTTACTTCTCACCCGACCTAGTTTATAACTGTTTTTAATGTATATTGAAACCCGCTGCCTTGTCCAACACTGTCACTGGGTGAATGTTGACTACGGCAGCATTGTCTCACATTGCCGCCGGTTCCCACATCCCTCCTGTTTCACCAGCTTACGCTTTAGTCCTTTATTCTAGCCTGTTGTCTTCTCCTCCGCTGTTGACCGTTACCTTTGCGTTATGTTTTCGTCTTCGTAGGTCTTTCAGGTGGTGCCTGTGGAGGCTTTTTTAAATGACTTACACATTAGTACAAGTGATGAAAATTCTTCACGAGAGATCTATTGATATTTTTGACCTCCACATTGACATGCGGTCAGTATAATTTGTTCTATTCCACACTGTTGACAATATTTCTGGGAACTTGAACTAACAAACTGTCCCCCATTATCTGTACTTAACATCTTTGAATTACCGGGCCTCCTCAAAATTACTCTCAGCGCATCGAATAAGGCCTCAGATGAGATCGACCGAAGAAATTTGAATTCCATATACCTTGCATAATACCATAAATTGTACACATCCACCATTACTGAGTCCCACTCCACTTTGGATAATTTATGGACCTGATATCTGTCAAATACTAGTTACTGAATACTGACTGATGCAGTCATGAACGCACAGGCCAAACGGCAAATAAGATAAAGCTAATTCCTGAATATATTTTCCTGACTAAATCAGTGTTTTTTAAAAAATTCCACGGCTAAGACTTCGAAAATGGTAGTTAAAGACTATTTGGGAGAAATTTATGTTTTGCAATCAGATCGATTTTAAACTTGATTTGTATACTCTAAGGCGGTAAAATCATCGATCCATTCCATTGCTTTTAAACTCAGTTTTCTACAATAAAAATTACCATATTCCTCTTTCGCGATTATAGGAAAGTCCACCGGTAATGGGTGAAAAGGGATGCTCAAATGTTAAATTGAGCAAATATTTTTATAATTCTCGGTTTTTTGCTATTAATAAAAAATAAGCACCAATAAGAGGGATGGTCAATAGTTTTATGGGAAAACACTTTTTTCCTTGGCTTGCTCATAAACTAGGGATTTATACTCAACTTAAAAAACAAATATACACGTGGGCATCCGAATTTGCAAACAAAAATCTACATCAATCTCAGAAAATAGTGAACAAAATTTTATCCGGTTTTTGGAAAATTTTTACTTTTTGTATTTGTAGAGAGTACAAAATTCTTGAACCCGCGAATTCAAGACCCTGCCATATAAAAGAAAAATAAAATTGATGATGATATCTCTACAATTATTTGACATAGAAGTATGAGGTTTTATCATATAATGTTCCTAACGATTTGTATGACGGCAACCCCTTCTAGTGGTCAAATCTCGTCCTTTAATTCACATTTTCTTAGAAATCATACAAGATATACCAAATTTGGCGTTTCTAGCTAAATAAACAACAGCCATAAAAAAAGTGTTAACTCAGAAAGTTTAGACAGATTTCTATGGAGAGCTATCACTTTTAGTGGTTCGATCTGAAGCTAATAGAAATATTTGATACCAACATGAATACAATTTGGGTATATAAAATGAAGTATAGCAGTGCATGACTAGTATAAGAATTGACCCACTCCAACTTCATTGATTTGTGGAGGATGACTGTTATTTGTGAATTTTTGAATATATTTGTATGGAAATGCACTTGAATAGGCACTCGTAGTAGTGTAGAACATTTTATTAGGAGAGCAAATTATATTTGTAAAAAATTCATTAAAAGCTCAAGAACTGGTATGAGGGCTACTCCTTATTGTGAATTTAATTTAATACACTTTATCTGATGTGGGATTATTAGACTCTAAATATCAAAAAAATTTCATCGTTCATATTGACAGTCAGACGGACACCTGCTTATCGAATCGACTTATGATATGAATTAAGTATATACATATTGTACAACTTTTGGCTGTTACATATATTTGCACAAACTTTATATACCCTTTCATACTAAGCGCATAAAGTATAAAAATTAATCAAGTACATAAAATGCTACCAGCAAAGATCGTCATCATCATACAGACATACCTCATATATAGTATATCATCATGATAAATATATTAAACATAAAAACTGACATTGATGATCTTTTTTTTACGTGTTGACAGACATTTTGTCACATAATTTAACTTTTTTATAAAATTGTATTTTAAGCAGTCAGCGTGTGTAAGTCAAAACACAAATAAAGACAAAATAAAAACAGGTAACAACAAGACAAGACCAGACCAAACCAAACCACATCGGGAAACAGCCAATTATAATAATTCAAAAATTGCTTACAACAAAATTGTGAAAATTATGAACACATACGAATTTATTTTCCAGCCTCTTATTAAATGAAATTCACGGTCGTCTTGAGCAGTGTTAGTGAATGGCGGCTATAGTAATTTTAATAATTTATGAGTAGATAAAATTTTATTGTGTGAAATATACAACTTAAAAAGTTGTTTAAAGAATTTGTAAAAATAAAGTTCATAAAATGTATAAATTGATATGTTCAAGTTTCTAAAATCAAAAGTCATCGTTGCAACATTAAAACACAATTAATTGTATTTAAATACGCTAACTTGGGTTCATGTTGTTTTGTATATTTTGTGATGTCAACTATGTAGTATTAAATTGTAACACATTTATTCAATAACAGAAAAAAAAATTTAAATTTTTTAATTTTGTTTTTGCAGACAATAGTTTAAATGACTTTCGATTTCTTTTATAGAATTGGCTCAAATACACGGAAGTTCTTTATTGAATGAGTGTCTGTCTCTGTTGTTCTTTGTTTATGTTGGAACATTAAGAACGTGTTTTGGCTTTAAGTTACAAAATGTGTTGAATATACAGTTTTTAAGAACCATTATTTAAATTGAAATTGATTATCACAAAAGTTTTTTTTTTATATTAGAACCAGACACACATCTTTTTCTCTACTTTTTTGGTGTCAAATTCTATTTCCGATTAAATTCTTAGAATTAATGGCGCATTATGAATGATATTTTGGAAAAAATCCCAGTTTTTTTTTTTATTTTTAATTTTTAGAATTTATATGCAGTATGAATGATATTTTTGAAAAAATCCCAACGAAATATTTTACATAAAATATTCTTGTTTGGTTTTTAAACAAAAATAATAGACTGGGGCCTGATGGGAAATCATTTGTTCGTAGACCAAAAGGTTAACTACAAAGGCAATAAAACATGGAGGGCGAAAGAAAATATTCTGGTATTAATTTAATAATTTGGAAATACATACTTAAAAACAAAATAAAAGCATTTGTTTATGAGTTTGAGTTGGTAAAATGGAGCTTCATGCACGGCAAAGGTTTTTAAAGAAGTGACTTACGTTGATCTTATGTACTTGCTGACTCAAAGCCCCGACATCAATCCCATAGACAATGTATGGAAAGCTGTGATGAACAATATGCCTAACTAGAAATTGAAAATTTTTTTTTTTGATTTGTTTAAATAAGTTCAAGAAGCTCTATCCCAATAAATATATGCCGAGATGATAAAGCAAGTGGAGAGCTGAAGGTTTTGGTTATAGCACAAAGTACAAAATCTATAGCATTTATTTTATTAATTTTTTTTGGTAATTTTTCATTTGTTCCAAAAATAGATCGAGAAACATTATTTTGAAATTTTGTAAATGTGACCTGTTCAATGAAAGGAGTGCTTCCCACTTTTTGGATAGAGTTTGAGGCGTTCTACTATGTACAAACTGTTTGTACACCTTGCATGTCTACCGTTAACCTCTATTTTCTCGCTTTATGCCGATATCTATGCACATATTAAATATTGTAGAAAGATTTTTCTTTGTTTGTGCGCACATCACGTCTAAACTGCTAAACCAATATGTATAAAATTGGGTATAGAAATAGATGGGAAGTTGGTAAAAAACAAAGGCTTATTTTTGTTAAAATTGGAATGGTCGATGCCACCCCTTATATAAGTGAAAAACCAAATCTGTCATATTTTGGCATCCATTTAAGGTACAAAGATGAAATTTGGCAAAAGTGTTAATGGGGTCGGGAGAAGTAATTCTATTAATTTTGGTCCAAATTGGTAAGGCGTTGATCCGCTCCCAATATAAGCGAAATACAAAATTGATAAAATCTTTTCATCCGTTTGAGGTTCAAAGATGAAATTTGGTATACATGTTAATGGGATTGGGTGAAGTAACCCTATTAATTTTGGTCGGAATCCAACAGATACAGAGTAGAGGAGATCTTTTAACGAAATAGTTGAGTACTATGGAATCTACCTCATCTGTGTACTTGGTCACCCAAATATAGGCGATCAATTCTCGGAAGCATACAAAAATTGTTAAATTTATTAATGTAAAAAAGTTTAAAAAAGGTTGAATAAAAAAAAATATATATATTATAATTCATTTAGAAACACCTTTCGCCTTTTCTTCCTACAGAGCATTTTTGGCACAAAAGCTTACTATTGTCCAGAAATCAGTTCTAAAACTTCCCTAAGACATAAATATTTATACTGAATTTAAGGTTTTATTTTATAAGTCATCTATATTATTTTGCACTAAATATTATTTTTTTATTTATTTAATACCTATTAATTAATAAATGTCTTCTTCTTAATTTTAGGATTTATATTACATGGCCTTCGGTTATCCCGAAAAGGATTTGAATACAGATATTGCACTCATCACAGGAGGAGGCAATGGACTTGGCAGATTGCTGGCACAGAGACTTGGTAAAATGGGCACCAAGGTTATCATTTGGGATATAAACAAGAAAGGTAAGAACATATTTTCCAATCTCCACATTTTTGAATATAGAAATACTTAGTACAATATAAACAATAAACATTTTCATAAGTTTAGAAGCAACTGTAACCCTAATTTACAGTAATCGATTTGGGAACACTCTAAATTCTGGGCCTTCCTATGTATATGAGTCGTATTTCCTTTCACCATCGAGAGATTCTACTGGTCAGTCCGGATAGTCTGAAAAGGTTTGAAAATATTCAAATTTGGTTCTTCTCAGATAAAATGTTGACAGTATATAATATCATGACCTATGACCTTACATAAAAAACCATAGCTAAAGAATTGATTGAAGACCCAATAGTTGACTAAACGAATGTAAGAAGTCTTCTGCTGTCTAGAGCATCTCTTGTAGGAACTTTGAGATCTCTAAGTAACTCCTTCGATTGTACCAGATTGCGTAGGTAATTTCAATCATTTTTTAATGCTGCATAACCTGAAGCCTTTTTAGGTTTCTGTTATTCGCAGTGCGCTAAAGTGAATGCAACCCGTATGTCTATATCTATAAGCACTATCATTGTATTGTGATCTTCGATGATCTTGAATACTATACGGTGACACTTTTCTGGATATGAAGCATATCTACTACTGTCAATATTTTACGAAAGAATGTCTTTTTAAATATTTTGAAGAATATTACAAACGGTTTTTAGTATTTTTATCAATATTAGAGTACTTATATTATGGGGTGAAGTAGATAGAAACAATGTATGCTTCATCGATAAAGCTTCTACTATTCTGCTTTGAATTCCCACAGAGCCAGATTTTATAAATCTCGAGTATTAAATTTGGTCATGCACTTTCCTATGTATTCCGTTTTGTAAGTGGAGATCCAATTGGTATGGTATGTCGAAAAATCAATCAATCTCCAAGGAATTTGTATAATTACTTAGGAGTAGCTGAAACAATGTATGTTGTGTCTATGTGTTCCACAAATTCCTCATTCTTGCACAATGTGTGGCTGTCATTACAGGTTTTTTTTATTAAGAGGGTTGCAATTGATAATTTATTTGATCATTTGACAAACCCTACTCCTATGCTTCACAATTTCTAGAATCTAGGAAGTGTTGCCGTTGCAAACATTTCAGATTCGCAAATGTTTCTAATTAACAGTTTTACAGCATTATCGACATCTCTATTTGATCCATGACGAAGCACATAAGAGCGCAGAAAGTATACATATTCTGGAATAGCATCAAGTGTCGAGTTGATATAGGCATGTCCGTCTGTCTGGCTATCCTTATGAGCAACGAGAACTTCGAGACTATAAGAGTTAGAGCCATCATTTAAATATTTAGATTCTCATAGTCGCTCTTTAGCTAACTTGTATGCGACACAGTACTACTTACTCCTGCTATACACCAAAATTTCTAACTGGCTGAACTTCGCAAATACTTTCAACTTTTTGGTAGCTGGAATCGACTATGTTGCAGTCCAATAATATTCTTCAAAATAGATACTCTAATCATTGTCTTCAATATTATAATTGCGAAATACGAGGGTGTTCCAATTAAGAGAGTTAAAAATTTTCGATGCCACTACCACAGAACATAAAAACTCTTTTCATGTCGTTTGGTTTGAACAGTTAAGTTCAATAATTTCAAATACAATTTTGCAAGTTCACAACGAATAACCATAAATTAACCTCTTTACACAACAGTTCTACTCTCTTTTGGAATCCCATAAAAGTATTAAAGAAAAAACATATTAACATCAGTACTCTAAACGATCATTAAACGCATTATTTATATTCTGAACTGAAAGCAGAGCTCCTAGTCGAGACGTTATTCTTTGATCATATATATAAGCTATCTGATTTGCCCTCATTCTATCTTCTATAAGCTTGCTGCCATCAGTCAGTCGAGTTTTTGAAAAAATCAAAAATAAATTATTGCAGTTTTTATATGACAATGACACAAATCCCCACAAATACATCGCGTTGCCCTCCTTAGCCAGCAAAAAAAAACAAAAACAAATATCTCTCAATCAAAATGTACAGGCATGGTCATACTGGATATTAATGCAGCGTTCAACTCTGTATTGCAAGATGACTTTGTCCACATAATTTTTTACGTTCATTCTGAACATCCCAAACTAATAAAGTGTTATATCAATAATAGATCTTTTACTGCTCATTGGGGCCGAGCAGATCTCAAGAATTCAATATTCCAGCATGATGTCTACAAGGCTCATGTCTCTCACCTTTGTTCTGGAAACTTCTTCAGAGCGCTTGGGTTGCATTGGTTTCATATTTTAATAAATGGAACAGTCAAGCTTTTCTTTATCATGTCATTTATTTCACCAGGAAACGCAATGATTTGGAATTAGTTATGTAGTTATGCAAATATATTTTAATATTGTCTAACATTAGACCTAAATCATTTACAATTATTTTAAGCATTGATTTAAAAATAAATCAAACTATATCCATTAAATATTAACTACTTATTATCTATTAATCAACAGGCATTAACGAAACCATTGAACTGGTACAAGATGAAGGCGGCTTTTGCAAAGGTTATGTCGTTGATATTTCCAAGAAAGAAGAAGTCTACAAAGCGGCCGATGTCATAAGAAACGAAGTCGGTGATGTAAGTATAAAAACGAACAAATCAGCAAATAGTAAAAGAAAGTTTAGGGCAGTAATCACTTCAAACTACTGATGCATAAACTCCGAGCTTAATTGGGCAGAAAAAAGTTACGAGGAAGTAGATACATTGTATTTTTACGCTCCAGTACGCTATGTAAAACATTTAGTAGTAAAAAGTGCCTCACACTAGGGTGCAACTAATTAGTAGAAAAATCATTAATATTACAACAAAAATTTTGCTACTAGATCAGCAATCAGAATGCAAGGTAGCGAGCGCAGCAGAATGTGAGATACATAAATATGTAGTTGTTAGTTAGTTAGGGTGCAGCTGCTGCTGTTTGTGTTACTAATAAAAAAATGAAATATCAAAAGTCGCACTTGGCACGCAATGTCATAAAATACTTGAAAACGCTGTTCGAGACACCAAAGCCAAAGTCATAAAAGCAAATTTATAAAATTTTACACAACTTGCGTTTGTCTAGCAAATTGCAAAGCATGTAAACAAAATTCCGCTGCATGATTTCTGGTTCAAAGAATGCATATGTAAAGGTCTGACAAAACTCAAGACCCTCCTAACATTTAAAACGGCAGCAGCTTGCTACTGCAAATGACGATCTTCATCTACATTAACACGCGCAGTAGCCGAGTATCTTTGCTTATGCATATTTATGTCATAAATTTTGTGCAACGCATATAAAAATTTATAGGTGTATTTACTAGAGAGCTACACTCCATACAGCGGCGCCCTCGTTGTATTTTTTTAACCTTGAAAAAATGAAGACACTACAGTGTGCTGCTGTTGGGCACTCTAAACTGGTTTAGTGCCACACCAATCCATGCCACCAGCAGGCAACCAAATCCATTCATCAAAAGTGGAGCAATTGCCTTGGTTCGCTGAATGCTGAATGACCGACCAAGTGGGTTTTTGTGCATGCGCAGCGCAGTGCAGCGCTTGCCACTCTTTTAGCTACTGTCTGCAGTCTTCAATGAAGGGTAATGGTTATGTGTGTGTGTACAGCGTTTTGATGGCTCTGAATGTCAGCCACCCTGCGGTGCCTGTTGCATTTTAAATTAATTATACGCTAGCGCGCATTTGCATGCAACACGCGTTGAACCAAGCACTACTATGGAGCATCAACAACTGTGGGCGCGAATGCAGAAAAGTTATGCTGTCCTAAGTACCAAGTATCTACCTTTGAACATATATTTAATTATATGTTGTAGCTAATAGATATTTAATTTTTTTTATAACTTTGTTTCGGTGTATTCGGCGACAAATTGTATATGAAGTTTTTTTAAATGCATCCATTTTAGTGCCAATTAGCGCATTTACATGCATTAAGCTATAAAATACAACAATTGGAGACAGTCACAGCCTTTGATCTATTGTTGAGGTTGCAGTTTTTTTACCTCTCTCACAGTCAATTACATCATCGCCTGCAATATGCTACAACATTGCAACTCGTTGAGTTATCACTGCAATCTTCATTTGTTTTCATACACAGAAAAAAATGCTTAATGTTTAGTTATAAAGTGCCAATAGAAACTCGTTACAACAATTGGAACGATCTAATGTATCTTACTAAGTTTTTGACCTGAATTTCGAACTCCTACATGTGCGGGAATCTTCTTTTAATCATTTTCCTGCCCTTCACTTTTTTAATAGCTTCTGCATAGTTCGGTGTGATCAACTGCTAGCGTGGAAGGTCAAACAGATACTATCCAACGTTTGATTGAAATATCGTCTTTGTTTAGTTTTTTAATTGGTTTTGACCAACTATTGTCCAATCTTTGCCCGTTTTTTTTAGAGATGTCACTATAATGGATCGTTATACTATATTTGCGGTACTAATCGTTTTTACTTTAACAATCATCTCTCCTCTTCTTTACTTTCTTTAACTGCATTGGTCTGATTAACTGACAGCCTTTAGGTAGTCTTTTCAAGTTTATTATTCTAATATAAGCTCTTTGGTCGAAAATTGCCCAGATTTGTTGAGATATAACTTATATGGATCTGTATGTATTTGCAGTACTGATGGTTACATGTTGTCTGACAAAAACATTCCCACTAAGTCCTTACTAGGAAAGATCTGGACCTTGATTAACATGATCGTATGCACTAGAGTTTCTCTCGGTTTCACTTATAAAGAGGATATCGCAATGAAATATCTGTGGAAGTAATAAGTTCTTACGCCTTAGAAGGGTATATCAAGTTAGTGCAAATATATGTGGCAGACAGAATGAAGCGAGTAGACCCCATAAAGTCTATAAACTTGATCGGCATCAGAGTCGCGTCAACAAGTATACATGTACGTCTATCTGGTATACATGTACTATCTATCTATTGCCATCAAATTAGTAATTTAAAGGCTTCTATTCTTTTTTCAGATAACTTGTATTCAATGTACGTACCAACACTCTCTCCTGCAGAAACAGTTGGCACTTATCATGCAAATCAACACCTCATTCTGAGTTTTTCAATGAAAATAATTTTAATATTACGATTAATTTTGCTAGAAACAACAAATTTGGTCTATCTTACGTTAGTATTAATAAAATAATCCATTTAGTTGCAGATCGGACCACTAAAAGGAGTAACCTTCACACAAAGGATTTTTGTTTAAAAAAGATTGTTGTAATTGCTATTCATTTAGCTTAAAACATCGAATTCGGTTTATTTTATGTAAATGCTATAGACTATTCCATTAGAATTCAAGTCGAACCACTAAATAAGCTAACCTCCCTACAAAAAGTCAAGTCGATATAGACATGTCTGTCGTCTGGTTATGAGCAACAAAAACTTGGAGAATAAAAAAGATGGGGCCTTCAAGTTTGGATATTTAATGTTCCCTTTTCGGAAAGGTAATTTTTATTGCGCGTTACAAACTCTCTCCAAGGAATTGTATATATAGAAACCTTCCTATTCTCTCCTAGTTTTTGTATAAAAAAATTTTTTTTTTCATGTCATTTTAACAAAAAAGTGAAATTTTTGCTACCCTACTTAAATTCCAATAAATTATTCCATATAGGTCCATTTCGAACCAATAAAATGGGGTAGCCCCTATAAAAATCGGTTGTTGGCTTTTGCAACAAAATAATTTTTGTGGATTAGTTCAGTTTGAAACGACAAATTTGATGTATTTTACACTAATACCAATAAAATTTCCCACATGGATCAAAATAGAAACATATGGCCCATATAAATTTAAAGTTCAATGGGGTACAGGGTATCTCGAGCATCTCTAGCACACTAAACCGCATCATTCTATCTTGAATGGAAAATTTAGTATATCTAACTTAAATTCTAAAAAAAATATATATTAAAAGTCCTAATCGGTCCACCAAAAGGGTGTAGTAAACATCTTAATTACTGCGACTGACAATTTTCGTTAGATATAGCAACATAAATTATTTTCTGTGTAGAGCAACATTTGTCATTTGCACGAGTGTTTTTATGCTGCAATATGTTTTCTTAGTTCATTAGCAACTTTCAAAGTGATTTACTACTATGGCAGAATGTAATGTATAGAAGATTAAGTAATGAAAAACCATTTGCAAAAAATAAAATGCAATTTGTTTGAATGCGTATATATGACACAGTTTGGCTAGTTAGCGCAAACTTAGTATTTGTATATTGCAATCACCTTCAAATTATTAATCATGATTTACTCATTAGATACTTCTTTTTGTTGAGCACTGACAAGCTTGTTGTAACACAAAGAAAATTTAAATATTACGAACTGATCTATACTTTATTTATGTATTGTAGTTTAACATAGAAAATATAAAACTTAACTGATCACTTCACTGATTAACTTCATGCATGGAGTTGTCTAAAATGAATAATAATTTGAGTTCATTAATTCTACTCTTAAACATTTTTCACGCATGGCTACCTGATTTTTTATGCTTGACAGATTTATTAATATATAAGTATTACATATATCTGAAACAGTAAACATTTTTAAATAGTAACAAGTTTAAAATGTCATATCCAAGCATGAAACAATTATTTTATCTAAATACTATAAAACCGAGATATGATGATAGGGAAAATACGACCGTGCTGAAACATTGAAATGACTTATCTGCAGAATTAAATAATAAACTCATACTTATAAACGAGGGCTGTAGTAAAAGATTTTTTCTAGACATATATTACACATAAATTAGTCAATATAAAGGACTTCATGTTTAAGAGCGAATTTGAGTACTTAGCGATAGTACATGAGTACTTCATGACGATGGATGGCACTTGTAGTTTCTAAACAAGTTTCGGGTACCATGTATACAATCTATCATTAGTACCTCACAAAGAAATTTTAACCACAAATCTTTCCAAAGATCAGAAACAGAATAATTCGAACAAATCGATAAAGATAGCAAACAACGAGTGAGTGGTGAATACTCACGAAACTTTGATGTGAAACTTGTAAAATTTTTTTTTAAAATAGCTGTACTCGAAAAATAATTGGAATAAATTCGTCATTACATTGTAAGTCATAGACAAATGTTTTCACTAGTCCATCACACCCAACCACACTATCTCTAAATAAAGAGAAAGAAATATTTGTGTAAGTAACCACGAAGAACAACGACCCATGCTGTCCGTGCCTATCTTTTTTCTCGACCCATGTGCCCCATAGGAAAAAAAAAATATTAAAGAACATTTTTGTCGTTAGTGGCAATTATGAAGATATTTTTGTCGCTTACTGCTTGCTTTGGGAGCATCAAATATACCATTTTATTTTCACTTAAAAATATCCTAAGGTGTATTGCTAAGCTTCTAACGATTTTTCAATGGTAGCCACGTCTATATATATACTCTGTGCCATGATAAGCAATATGAGGTCTATATATGGCGTAATATCTAACAATCTTTCCATAATTTTTAATAGAAAAGATGTAAGACTGACTAAATTCCTTCAGGATTGCGTGATTTGTCAGCTTTCGTTATGAATACTACTTTTACTTCTTTCCATTTTGATAGGATGTGGCTGCCCAATAAAGATCGCGTATAGCCGTGGTAAACTGTGTTCTATTGTGTAATAGAATTGGGTCGAGTTGGAACGTATACATCGCCCACCTCCAGTTAAATGGCAATACACCCTTCTTATTCTACCATATTGAGCTTTTCTGAAGACTTCAGGAAGTGTGTGTCAATCAATAGATCCAGGGTTTCTTCAGTAGAGTTTGTCCATTTAGAATCCTATCGAAGGTATTTTGGACATGATCTCAATACTACTACAGAAATTAACCCATGCGATGCACTTTGCTTACCTGGTAACTTTTTTAAATGCATTTAGTTTTCTTTTAAATAATTCCATACTTCCAGTCTTGTCGACTTTCGTTCCTAACATTGTCTAGACCTTTGGACCACCAAAATGGCTTACGGTTCGTCTTATGTTTTTTATTAGTATATTCCTTTAGTCTGAAATCTTAAATTGATATTTTGGTGATCAGAGAATGAGAGATGATCTAGCAGATACGTTTTCTGATATGAGTGTAATGGGTAACACTTCTCCAGAATTTATTCTTGTAAACGTTGCACTTTTACTATTATTAATTGTATTCATATTGGATTGGCACTATAAATTTGTATAATGACTCTTCCCCCTCATTGGTGTTGTTCTCCATTGATTGGGATGTGCGCCTGTATGGCCTGCTAGTACTAAGCTTTGTTTGCATTAGCTTTGCATTATAGTTTTCAGAACCAACCCTGGATCGTTGTAGGTCACGTAGAATGAAGCCATTCCATACTTATTCTATCACAATTTTATGCAGAACTCTGTAAAATTTCTATTGAGAAATTAAGGAGATATTGAGATGCTTTTTGGCTTTACTCATACCGTATGTATATGGATTTTGTCAAACTTATAGTTTATAAGAGCTCTTAGAATCTTCTTATTCAAAAGGGTCAGTTTCTGCAAAGATGCTCTACAGGTGATATCCTCTGCCTCTTGATAAGCATTAAAGGCCTGCTTTTGTGCCAGAGTCCCCTCAAGATCTTACAATTCACACTTTGGCTGTACAGAGTGAAATCCAACAATTCCATATTTGCGCCTGCATAAAATTCGACCGTGGCTTTGTATAGCGTGGCGGATCTGTCTGCGCACGCAAATATTTCAACAAAATAATGGTTAGTTTTGCTAACGCTTTCTTGGTCCTATTCATTAAAAGCTTAGGATTCACGTCGATGACTCCTAGGCTTTTCTGGATCGTTCACCACTTTGGAAGGATTGATGTCCCTTTTTTTTTTTTTTTTTGAGCTGTGTTCTGGCTTTTCTTGTTCAACCTTAGCCTTTTCTCAATATAGTTTAATATCAATATCTGGTATGATCTTTCTTGCCCACGCACTATGTTCCTGTATAGTCATCAATTCTTCCTTTGACACTTGATACTCCAGAATGAACGCTTTAAAATTTGACAGGCAACACATTGTCGGTCATTGGACATTGCTTGCCTTTTTTCAATCTAGTCTTACAATATTTTTGACCCTTGCACTTACAATCATGCCTTCCTATAGCGTTTGTTACCGCACCTTGTAATTCTTTTTAATGGAATTTATTGTTTATTCCTCGGTAGTATTTATCACCATTTTTCTTCGGCGTTAAAGTCTTCTGTTATTATTAATTTTCTCCCTACTTAATATTCATGAATTGCGAAGAAGGCATTAATCAGAACAGACGGTCGCTACTTGCTTGAGCCCACCGTTAACTACTGAACAATTATTGATGAAACTGGGTCTTAGGTGTGAGATGTGGTATACCGAAGATCCATGTTTTACCGGGCATGTGCATTTTGGAAGATTGAATGGAATATCATTGTATAAGACTATGATTTCTAGGCGATCACATAAGCGCCTCGTCGACTCCACATTCCATTGGTGATACGATTGCTATGCTGGACTGTCGTTATATACTTCTTCGCAATTGACATCTAGTGAGGGCGACTCCATACGCAACCTGCGACCTGACCGGTGGCATCACGAGTACAGGATATGAAACAAGTATCATATACTTGAAGTAGCCTAACTTTAGAAGATATTTTTTCAACAAATATGAGCACGAAATTCCGGTCTCAGATTTTTGCAAATGACTAATATATGCCTGTTTCCTTAACTTTAAAAGTATACAAATTTTTACCTGTTAAAAGTATAAGGCACACAAAAAAAAGAGAAGGTCGTGACCCAGAGGGCGGACTCCTATATACCTTTATTTTTTGGTGTCGATGAAACCGAGTATGACCATAATAAACATGTGTTTATTTGTAAAATTGAATTGACTTTGTCCACAGTAGCAATTATATGAAATATATCCTTTTACTTGACTTTGATTAAAGCTGGTTAATTTCTTTTAATTTTAATATTTTTATAAAACCAACTGAAGTTTTATTTAATTTTAAAACTCATCGTATTATTCATATATGACGAAATTTTTCCTATTATATTTCATCTAAATCTTTGCCTTTTCATACTACCCTCGTGAAAACGTAAATAAATTTATAAGAAATGAGCAAAAATGAAATATAGTAATTAAAAATCATCGCATGACAGCGATCAGAACATAATTTAGTTATTTAAATTTCGCATTATGATGGCAGTGCGAAAAGCTTAACAAATAAACAGAAAGACTTCACAAGGCATAAGCTAGCATTTATATATAAATATGCATGAATTAAGTAAATTCATGAATGAGTTGAATATAATATCAATAAATCTGCATAGTTTGCGAAAAAAAAAATATCACTTAAAAACATAAATGCAAGTGATTAACAAATATTTCGGTATTAAAGTCGTTTAATGAATTTTAGTCTTTAGTTATGGTTCGTTAAGCTTTGAACTTAGTACTTATTGCTAAAGTACTGTAGCTGACAAGCGACTGAGCGATCTTTCAGCAACGCTTTTGAATTGTTGTAATAATAAATTAAATATTTTTTGTTCACTTTTTTTTGCTTGAATATTATTACATGACACGTCGTACATAAAAAAACATAACAAAAAAATGTTGTAGCACTTGAAATATTAAAATAATTTTAAATAAATTTTTTTCTCGCTTTCTGGATGTCAAAGTACAAAATTTGCATTTGGACCTTGACATGCTCCAATTTGTTTAATTGTTTTTTTTTGTTGTTTTTTATTTTGTGTAATATACTGTATTACGTATACGCTCTGTTGAACTTTAATGTAATACAAACAACCACAAATGCATTTACTCGTACATACACATATAAACTCCGAGTTTGTAGGTACATAAAAAACCAAAAACGACGTGAAATTTGTTGAACTATGAAATTGTTTTCTAGTAGAGTTTTCATTTACATAATAGCTTTATTTATTTTACTAGTTAAACTCATTTTCACAAAGTGTTGTAAGTGCAACAGATCACAACTGAAGGCTTAAACAGAAAATTTAATGGGAAAATGTTTTTCATTTCAACACTCTCATAAATTAAATAAATTATGTGTAAAGAGGTATACGATTGTAAAATTTTTGCATTGTGAGTCTCTTAATGGAAAGCAGTAATTTGTCATTAAAAGTGGCTTTATTATTTTTGAAAAGAGTCTTTTTTAATTCTATAAACTTTTGCATGCATTTGAATCATTTTTCATAACCTTTTTTCAATTCCGCTTGAGAAACTGCCAAATTAATTTTTCAACGACATCAAATATCCAAGGAAAATTGCAGCACACGCAGTTTTTCCTTGATGTGCAGAAAATCACTAGATAACCCATCAATTCGATATTTTGAATGCTCCAAAAAACGCCTCTTAATGCCAATGTGTGATCTGCATGATTTTCTAAAAACTTCTATGGAACAAATAATTATATGCCTTCATATGTTGCTTTAATGGCTCAGTAGTCAAATGTCATATTTTTACGTATGGGTCGATTTTTTAAGACCCACACAGTATACTGCAATATGGTTATTGGCTCCATTATTCATCACAAACTCAAACAAATCTTTCCATACACTATTACCATTTTCTACCAGAATTTTGTGTGGGGGATCTTCACTATAGTGATCTGACCTTATTATATCAAGCATTGCACATCGTTCTTAGTGCTTTGCTTTGGGTGACTCGAATTTTGTTCATGTAGGACTTGGCGAGAATTCCATATACCTAAAGCGCACTTTTCCATATAAGACTCAGAATGGATTTGTATATACATAGTCACTTTGTTGAATAGAGATAATTTATTTCTTTGGGAGGTCAACCACGCCATTTTTCTAGCTTTGGATAAGACGGTTTTCTGCACGTAAGCCATCTATCGAGTATGACAACAAGCTATTTGTGGGCGCGTTCATGCTTCAATACAGAACCTAGGAACGGTACTCCAGAGCAAGAGCTTCTACGTGTAGCACTTTTTCTATAAGATTTATGACTTTAATCCATTTTAAACCCCGCTGCTCAAAACTCATAGGTAGCAATATAATGTCGTCTTCATGCATGTCTTCTATATTCAATGTGTATAACGTTGCACCTAAAACGCTGCCCTGGGATACTTCCGCGTAGTTGCACCTCTTCTTCGATTTTGCACCATCAACAGAAACATTGAATGTGCTTACGGTTTAGAAGCTTCTTATAAGCTCGAACAGCTGAGGGGGCTCTTTAGTTTGCGCAGAAAATCACAATGCCACACGCTGTCAAAATCTTGTTGAATATCCATAAATACAGCCACAGAATATACCTTATGTTTCACCACTTCAAGGGCAAAGTTGACAACCCGGTAAAGTAGGATTCTCTGGATAACGCTTTCTTGTTACAGAATCCGGCTCAAAATTATTTCTTCCATCATCTTACCAAGGGCGGGAAGCAGACTTATCGGCCTCTATGAGTCAACTTAGATATACTGTTTTTCTGGCCTAAAGATCATACTAATTTCCACAACTTTGAAAAATATCCCAGTCTTGGGATGTTATTAAAGAGCAAGACTATAAATAACAGTGCTCTGTGTGGGAGTAGTTTTAGTGTTTTGTTATTTAAAAGATTTTCAACTTACATTTTAAACTTCCTAATCTGCTGCTATCGGTATCGACTTTTGCCTTCTTCTGACTGAAATAGCAACAGCCGCCTGCAGAATCCTTGATTGCAACTTTCGGGATAGCCTGTTGCTTAAAGGACTCGTAAGCTTCCAGAGAGAGAGTAGTTGGACGATTCAACAGGACCAGTACTGGCAAAAATTTTGTCAATTTGAGCTTCTTTGTTCCTAGTGATTGCCTTTTAAAAAAGATTAGCCAATCTTTTTATAGATTTGGTGCACACGTTCGTCACCCCTTTTTGACATACTCTCGTCTAACTCTCCTTTTCAAACGCAAAAGTTTAGTTGTAGAATAGCAGCTACCATATCCGGATCTGTTACTATTTCCTTCGTTCTCACCTCTGTGTTGTTTAGATCGATGTTGAGATTTATTTTTCAATTTAGCTCAGTCTTGAAAGCCTCAACTGAGCAGCCAGTTGATAGAAAACTTTGTATTTGAGGCTTAAATTGTGGTGCTATGATTGGTAGTTAATCTGAAGGGAGTTCGAATAATGTTGCTCTCTGGCGGACGGGACGTGCTGTCTGTTGTATAAATGGAACGTTGAACCGCCTGTGGAAATTACGACGAGTTAGCTATTACTTCTTGCCGACATTTTCCTTGATGGCATGTCCTTTTGTTTCACATCCAAGGATGTTTTGCATTTAAATCACCGCCTGCAATATATCTGTTTCCGAGGGTAACAAATATCTGCTCAAAATCCGAACTTGACCAAGGATTCTGAAGGCAGAATATTTGTAATATAAAGATAGATTTTTGGGAGCATTCTTATTTGGTTTTTTTTTAAGTGTTTTCAACATTTATTCTCTCTTTTTGAAGCTTAAAACACTTTAAAACCCAAATGCGAAACACCAAAAAAAAGGGTTTTTGGGGAAAGTGCTTTTTTTCCGGTCGGACTAAAAAAAATTAGTTTGGTTCTTTACCCCTGCTTTTCTCCAAAATGCGAACGTGATGGGCAATTTTGGGACCCGGGATCGTGTTTAGAAATCAAAAGTACATTAGAAACCAGAGAAAAAATATATTGAGGTCTTTACCCTCACTTTTCCCAAAATCCTTTATTTTTAGGCCCTGTGCCGAAGGTACAAGAGCCTATTGGTTTTGTGCAAATGTATGTAAAAGGAAGAACTAATTGTCGGAGACCCCCAAAGTTACCCCCATTATGGTCAGGAGTGATAGAGAAGTCGATATAGCCATGTCCGTCTGTCCGTATGTCTGTCCGTCCGTCTGTCTGTGTGAACGAAAGGATCTCGGAAACGGTAATAGATAGAGACTTCGTGTTTTTTGCATTCGACTAGGACTGCTCCGGAATTTCACAAGTGTATTATAAAATTTTGCCCCTCCCCCCTTCCCCATAAAATCACCCCTTAGGGTAAAAATTTCTTCGGCACAAAAAAAATAGAGCACACCAGTATAAAGTTAACGTCCTTCTAAGCCCAAATCAAAAAAGTTCATCAAAATCGGATAATAAATGACGATTTTATAAGCAATTGAATTTGAAGTTCAATAGGAATTTAGGTAAAGAACTTTAATGTGGTTTGCAATTCGTAATGTAATCTGTTCAAGCCCTTAAATAAAAAGTATAGCAAGTTTCTTTTCATTCATATTCACGCAGTGAGAAGTGGTCATGTGTTTGGTCATATGGTCGGGAAACATTTAATGTGTTTGTTAGGCGATCTGAACTGGTACTGGGCCTCTTACAGTCGGTTACGCCCGACTGAAATTTCCTTACTTGTTGTATTTTGGTCTGGCGCATATGGGGTCTTAAAGTGTACATGTCATGCTTTAATTTAAGACCTTGTGGAAGTTTCCCACGTCAGATAAAAGCGAAAAATATGTTGAAAATCCTCAAAACACGATTTTTCTTGGCTGTATGTATCAAAATTAGTTCCTCAGTTTTTTTGATATTGCTCTAATATTGGTCTGGAGTGTTTTTATGTTACTAGTCTACACATTAATGTCAACCACCGAGCCATGCCCACTTAAAAAATATATCCCTCATATAAATCAACAGTCCGCTTAAAGATTTTCGTATGAAAAACTACTCTACATCAGCTTAAATTTAAATGTAGTGGCCTCCACGCTTACATGCAGCAACCAATCTGACCAATCACATTGTGAGTTTTGTAGGTAAAACTTTCTTCTAAATGAAGCTAGCACTTGAAACTTGAAATTAGTTCTTTAAATAGTTCCCCTGTGCGCCTGTAAATAATACTTAGGCCGAAGTTCTACCCAACTTCATTTTTTCTATAGTTTTTTTATACGAAAAATATTTAAAACAAAATTTGTTTTCAATTTCAATTCGAAGTAGTATTGAAAATGTTCATTCGATACTTTTACCGATACTTGTATCACAAAAGTAGAAAGTCTCTACACGAATTAAATGTAAGCAGTTCAATAGGAATTTAGGTAAAGAACTTTAATGTGGTTTGCAATTCGTAATGTAATCTGTTCAAGCCCTTAAATAAAAAGTATAGCAAGTTTTACTATACTAGAATAACTGATATATATATATATATATATATATATATATATGAAAATATATATTTACGACTATATCATGCACACCTAAAAACACAAACAACGCAATTTCGAATGCATTTTAATTAGCACTACTTATTATTTGGTTTTAAAATTTAATTTTATGTATTTTTGTAAATAAATATTTTTGACACGCTGCGCTGTTGCTTTGAAGTAGCTTCGCTGCTTTGAATGAATAATGAACGCCGACTAAAAATTCATAAATTCACGCCAATGTCTAATAAATCATGCAAAATTTTCAGTCAAGCTAAAGCAAAGCTAATTAATAGAGTAAGCAAGTGTTTAGCACACTTAGAATTTTTAGCAGCTGCCAAAAATATATCTGAGTGTATATTTGCATAGAATGCAGTTTGACATTTTTATCAAACTGTCCATAAGTTGTATTTTAGTTAGAAGTGGTTATTGCAAAATTTGTGCTAGATTACGAAATGGCAAAATTGTGCAACAAAATGTATGTTTTTACTAACCGCTTTGCTACACACTCAATGTCACCTCCATAGGTAACACTTTTGATCAACAACGCTGGCGTTGTGTCCGGTCTGCATCTGTTGGATACACCCGACCATCTGATTGAGCGTTCGTTTAATGTGAATGTAATGGCACACTTTTGGGTAAGTAATTGGAGAGAATGAACATTTTAACATGAATAAAATGAAATAAAAAATTTATGCAGACCACAAAGGCTTTTCTACCAAAAATGATTGAGAAAGAACGAGGACACATTGCAACGATTGCATCGCTTGCAGGTCATGTGGGCATTACCAAATTGGTTGACTACTGTGCCAGTAAATTTGCAGCGGTAAGTGTCAAGCGTTTTTTTTTTTTTTTTTTAAATAATAGTGTATAATTTAAACAAAAATCGATATAACAGGTTGGTTTCGATGAGGCTTTGCGTTTGGAGCTGGACGTCCTTGGACACACAAATATACAGACAACATGTATCTGTCCGTTCTTTATACAAGCAACTGGCATGTTTGATGATGTCAATGCGAGGTAAATGAGCTTATTACGATTGAGTTGTTGTCATGCAATTGTTTAATAATGAAATTATTATTATTTACTTCAACTACAGATGGGTGCCAACACTGAATTCGAATGATGTTGCCGATCGTATTATTGTCGCCATTAAGAAAAATGAGAAAATTGCCATCATACCGGGTTACATTAAATTTCTGTTGTCATTGAAATGGTAAGTGGTTGAATTAAATATTATTTATTAGGGCAGCTTTTTTATGAGCTATAGAAATAATTACTACTGAAACTAACTTTCAATTAAATTCTTTACACATTGAACAATGCATCATTAATTTTGGATTTGAACAAAATTTCAAATACACATATGACCTCTTTGGCACAATTTGTCGATTTGAGTTTTGAAAAATTTTCTATATAAGCTCAGATCGGACCACAGGAAGGGGTAGTATACAAATCTGGTATTCCTTTTAGGTTTCATATAAAACATTTTAATTGTTGTTGTTCGTTCAGCTAGAAACGTCAAACTGCAATACAAACAAGTAAGGAAATTTCAGTCGGGCGTAACCGACTGTAAGAGGCCCTGTACCAATTCAGGTCGTCTAACAAACACATTAAATGTTTCCCGAGCTTATGACCAAACACATGACCTCTTCTCACTGCGCAAAGTGAAAAGAAAAGAAAAGGGGGGTCATTCAAATTCAATTGCGTTATTTATTATCCGATTTTGATGAACTTTTTGGATTTTGGCTTAGAGAGGCGTTATCTCTATACTGTTGTACTCAATTTTTTTTGTGCCGAAGAATTTTTTTTTCTTGGGGGTGATTTTTTGGGGAAGGGGGGGAGGAGCAAAATTTTAAAATAAACTTGTAAAATTCCGGAGCAGTCCTAGTCGAAAGCAAAAAACACGAAGTCTCTATCTATTACCGTTTCCGAGATCCTTTCGTTCATACAGACGGACGGACGGACAGACGGGCAGACGGACAGACGGGCAGACGGACATGTCTATATCGACTCCTCTATCGCTCCTGACCATAATGGGCGTAACTTTGGGGGGTCTCCGATTATTATTTCTACCTGTTACATACATTTGCACAAAACCAATAGGCTCTTGTACCTTCGGTACAGGGCCTAAAAGGTGAGTCATTATAGACATGTCCGTCTGACTGCCTGTCCTTATGAGCATCGAGAACATGAAAACTATTTATGGAAATTTTTAGTTAGAAACATTAAAATTCTTTAATATATGACACAGTTCTGCCAGTGACTCTTTAACGCTACGCTAGTCCAATTTTTGTAGCAACTACGGTTCCACGACGATTTTACCACTGTCCAACAGTCAAAAGTCCGCCGGTGTCACTTCAGGACTGTACCGCTGCTGGGCAACCTTTATGGTACAATTAGTCGATCAATAAGAAACATTTGTAGCTTGTACTTTCCAATATACGGTATTGACTCTACTCAATCTGTTGAGCCTTTTAAACCTTTTCAGTAAGTTCAAGTGGAATGGGTCATTGAATGAAATCTACCCTTGAGGTACAAAATCCTGGTACAGTGGAGCATGCGAAGTGCGCCCTCAACACTATTTTGAACATTTTGTGCTACTTAAAAATACAGTTTATGTATGATATAGTATGCCCATTTTTCAACATAAAATATATTCCAAAACCCCTTTTTAAGAGGTCATTGCTCTATTTTGGAGTTTGCACTGAGTTCCCCAACAAACTTCAATTAGAGACTCACACGCAACTGGTTCTGAGTCATTTTTAAAATAAAAATCCCAAACATCAAAACCGTTCAGCGTACAATATTGTTAAGAAAAATATATTCCCGATTCTTTTTATATACACCCTCTGTTGTGAGAGTGCTACCACTCCTGCACCAGATGGATTTTATATTGGATTTATTGTATTGTATATCTTTCAAATAGAAAAGAGACATAGGCCAAACTAATGCGCTATCTTATGCAGTAAACAACAAATGACTTAGTTGATCGATTGTGGGGAGAATTATGACCACATAATGTACGTTTGAGGAATTGGTGATCGATTATCAGAAACAAATAGAGTATCATGAATGCCAAGATTTTTTAAGTATTACAGATATTTTCAAGTATAAATGTACATTTTGCACTACTTCTTGAGAACTATGTTCTTTAGCGGTCTAATCTGGATTTATGGGATACTGCCAAATTGCACTACAACTCGAATCCGGTATTCTAACACTTGCCAATGTTGGAATTCCGTATCTTAAATGCCTTAATCGAAAAAATTTACAATTTATACAAAACCAACTTTTATTAATAAAACTTAATTTATATTATTCACAAACATGAGGTGCATTGCCGGGAACACGATGTACACTAGTTAATAATGAGCTATTGCAGCAACAAATCGAAAGGCCTTTCAACAAAACTGTGATTATTAATCCTAATAGCAATCCATGAAAGCATTGTGAGTGTTCTATGTACTCAACTCCAAATGAATATTCTGTCTTTAATATCTTCTATGTGGGTAACTGGATTAATTGATTGAATTTGGAATGACTTTCCGTTGTAGTATTTTATAATGGAAATGCATATGTGTGACCTGGTTTATAAAAAGGGGGCTTACGTGCGAAAACAATCTTTCGAGAAAACAGGTATAACAGGCAGAGCTCGCAAAATATGCTCAACCAAATTACTCTGCGCGGTCTGCTCACTCAAAACGTTGCCTTAGATTTTTCATCACTGGTAAAGCATGGTAGAAGAAGGGAGAAAGGGATAAGCATAATCTTATGCATACTTGCTGTTTACTTATTCACCCACGCAATACTGTACATGCGAACACTTAGTACGTCATTTTAAGGACACGGAGACTTTCTGTATGCATTTTCTTTATTTCGGCTAGATATATCGGTATCAAGTTTTATATTACTCTGTACTCAAAGGAACAATGATGAGGTGTGGCAAACCCCATAAGGAATATATATGGTACATTATCTACAGTTGGCTCGACATAGCTACATCCGTCTGTCCGTTCGTCAGTCTGTCTGTCTGAATGTAAGAAAAAATAGATATCAAAACTATAAGAACTAGAGCTTCAGGTTTTCGAATATACATATATTCTTTTTTTCCATATGCATAACCTTAATGTAAAACCATGTTCAGTTTGTCCTTCTAAATCTTTGGACCCATGCTCCTAATTATGGAACCAAACTGGACTAACTGTAATGAACGGTTTAGTGTTGACGTGGTCAGCCACCTTATCATAGTTTATTTAATTTTTCGAAATACAGTGCTGAGTATTTTGAATCCGTTTACTCATGAGTTCTGCATTCTTGCTTCTTTGATTCGATATTATAGCGAAGCTATTTATTGCTAATCTTTCGGGTCTATATCACAATGGTAAAACCCAGCATCACTTAAGCCTCCATACAAACCATACAAACATGTAATACTGCCATAAGGAAATGCTGAAAACTTTCATACAAAACCTCAGCGCTAATTGATGCACTAAGGTTCCAGACTAACTCTGGTTTCATACTCGAGCATCTGGGTTACTCTAGACTCTTATAAAACATTCCTGGCATTCTGGCATCTTTAACATAACAGCTTGTAAGAAAATGGAATTTTGCTTCGGCTTCTTGTTCATAATTATCCTTCCAAGCCCTACGAACTGGGAGAAACGGCGCCATCTACAATTAAATGGTTAACCGATGAATCCCTTACCGAAATGAGTGCAATGGGTACCTGGCCTACAGATTTTCAATCTGAGATCCATGCCATTGAGGTCTGTGCCCGATCCATATTGGACAGAAGTCCAAAAGTCGCCAATATCAATATATTCTCAGACTGTAAAAATAAAATAAATTGACGCCTGGCAACTCTCTCTAGATGGGTAAAACAATGTTTCCATGTCTTTCAGGGTTTGATACCGTCTTATAAGGTACAGCGTTCTTTATTTGGCTTCTGTTAAAATATCATTGAAAACCATTCGAAAATGGTTTTAATTCTGTACTGCACACGGAGTCCTGGAGCTCGGCCAACTAAGCAACTCAGCTTATTTTTTATATTCATCAGACCAACAACAATTAAAATTGACTCAAAGCGGATAATAAATGTAATTAATTTATAGTCTCTATATAAGCTCTAAGATGGTCTAAATAAGTTAAATAGTATACAAACTTTTAAAGTTAAGTTCTAAATAAATATCGAAACATGATTCTCTTACAAAAAAAAATGCTTCAATTAATAATAATTACATTAACTATTTTTCTTTTTCTTTACTCACCACAGGACCTTCCCCTGGGGTTGCGTTGCCGGCCTGCTGCGTCGTCTCGTACCCGATGCAGCGCCACATGTCGCCATACCTAAGAAATCAACAATGCTTAAAACAACCGCACAAACTACACCAAATGGCAATCATGCTAAAATCATGAAACTAACAGCAGGCAATACTCCATTGACCGATATCGATGCGGTAAATCTCAATGAACAGCTGAGCAATGTAACAACGGCAATGTCCACCAAATCGCCATCCTTGCTCATTCAACGTACGCCTTCAGTGGGTGAACGTGTACTCTGAGAATCGCTTTTGCATTTTATATTTAATTTATTTTGCGTATTTGGCATTTTTAGTAGTTACCAATGTGTCTAGCAATAATATGCAGAGTTAGATGCATACAGCACCCACTAGGGAACATTTGAATGGAGGAGAATATCTTTAGCTCAAATAATGTGGCAACGAATGAAACAAAAAATTGTATGATTTTTTATATACATGTATGTATGTAGTGTATACTTAAGCTAAAAGTCTAGTGATATTATTCTAATTAGTTGATACGATTTATACATTTATATAGGCGTTTAAATTTTTTATACATGTAAAACATTTTTAATATTTTGTCTTTCTAAACAGTCAGGGTTATAAATTGTAGTCGTTTATATTTATATAAGCACAAAGGGACGTAATTTCATTTGTCGTACAATAATTTAATGTTTGTTGTTTTTTGTTTTTACTAACTTTTTAATTGTTGCGGTGCAAATTGTAATGAAAGTGATTTGAGATAATAGTAAAAGATACATTTATAGATACATTAATATATACTATATAAAACATTGTCGAATCTTAATATTTCATATTAAAAATATAACCAAAAAAATAGCTACACATATGACATATTAATTATGTAATTAGTAACTGTTTTGTTTGAGATAAGAAGTTTGAATGATAATAGATTGAAGCTCGTAATGGTGAAGTATAAATGAAAAATATTTCAATTGTATATTAATACATATAAAGGATGCTACAATTGCTCAGAATGGATGTGTCAAATTCAAACGAATGATTGGCAAGCAATTTAAGTCTGAAAGACTTCTGCTAAGATTTACAACCTTAAAAGAAACACTGTTCGATTCATCGCAGTATAACAGAAACTATGGATTATCTATGGATTAGCTTCAAAGAAGACCAATGTGTAAACTTCTTTCATCAACATTAATTGTTATACGATTCCTTTACTCATTCACAATATACTTCAGATATCTAACTTGAGCTCAGCATCAACACTAATAGCCTACTTCCAATGATCAAATTTCGTACCATTAGAACTCATGAATATTTCCGGGACTTCTATCTACAACAAAAATAAAAATCAAAGACCATTTATGCAAAGTTTAAAAACAACAGTTACTAGCTACTTTTCTAAACCAATAAATCTTTTTTTTTAATCAATAATCAGTAAATATTTTACAGAAACATAAAAATTTTATTCACTTGAACTTCAATATTGAGTACAATAATTTACAAAACATTATGTTTATTTCATAAAGTTTTAATACAATATGTTAATGCTAAAACAATGCTAATATGTATTAAAATTATTTAGTTAGACAATCGTGCTTATTATATAAAATACACGTAAATTTATTGTCTATTTTGTACAAGGAATTAATATTTATAAATACTTCGTATAAAATTGTTTGTAACTTAGGTTTTATTAACATCCAAAGTAGTTAATAACTAAACGATTTTTTAAATAAATATTTAGTTAAATTAAAATTAAAAAAAAATAAAAAAATTATAAATAAATATATCTTATTTTTGGTTTTATTTTTTATTATATAGAATACTCCATGACAACTTAAATGATTATTCTTCACTCGTAAATGCATTTATTTTAATTTATTTGCGTACAACAGATACTTTTTGTATATCTCATACAAATTACTGCTTGCTGTATTTTGTTTGAGAGAGGAAAAAATTTAAGTGAATGCATTCAATAAGTACTCTGCAGTGCTGCGTATCGACACATGACTAGTCAGCTAGCTAGTCTAAACAAGTCACCACTGTGCCACAAAGTATTTTGCTGTAACATTTTATAATGCTTATGTCCTAGGAAAGCTGACGCCTCCGGATTTGCAATAGCATGAACCAGTCGTTTACCAATATATAAAGCTAATTGTTCAACTCTGTATCAATCGTGTATAGTCACTGACTAGTCCGTGCGAGGCAGATATGGGCCACGTAAATGATTCTTTTAATGTAATGTTCTTCATCAGCCATGACTAGAACGCTGACTAGTCGAGTTGGATTAATAAGTATGTACTTTTCACATTGCTTTATTTTTGTAAAACACAAATATATATCAAGCTCACGCATAAGCTTAGTGGTTCTATTTTGGGTGTACCTAAACATATTTTCCCTCAGCAGAACATCTCGCTATGTGATTTGCAACGTTTACTTCGAACGAAATATGGAAATTTATCAAAAAAAAAAAAAAAAAAATTATAAATGAATGAAGAAGTCTTGATTTCACTACATCAAAATATTCTGGACCCTAGATTAAATCAGCCCATACACAGACCACAAATCGAAGCAATCGGTTGAAATGTCAATGAATTTTCATGTGTGTGGTAAACATATTTAATATTTACATAAAATGTTTTCTTTCTTTTTGGCGAAGTTTTCGTCTTTTTCTTTGAGTTTTGCAGTCGGGTGTGTCTATGGTGAAGTTTATTGATTTTTGTCAGCTCTTATAAGATGTCGTAGAGAGCACAATGCATGGAAAATGACAATAATTGAAAAAAAAAAACACTTTTGAAAGAATTAATTGATTGAATAATTGAAATCGTGCCAAATCTTAGTAAAAAAAATAAGGAGAAGTGTATCCACTTCTCCTTATTTTTTTTACTAGCAAAAAAAAAAATATATTTTTTCCTGAAATAAATTGTTTTTACAAATTTTTCTTTAAGTTTTGTTTAATTAAATAAATTAATTAAAATCAAAACTGCAAACGAAACATAAATTTCCGAAATAAACGGACTAAAAAACTCTCCCATAAGACACAAGTAAGCGTGACACCAACAAAATTTCATACAAACAAGCTGCGTATGGACAAGATTCTAAATTCGATAATTCCATGTCTGTAGTTCTTATAGTTTTTCATGTAATTTTTTCATACTTTTAAGCCGACGGGGAATCAGACAAACAGGTCAACTTGGATACATGAACTCAGCTTTCAATTCGTGTGTATACTTTAAAGAATCAGTTAAGCCTTCTTCTGCCTGTTATATAAACTTGCAAAAAAATATTGTACCCTTGACTCATTGTATACGGGGTATAAAAGGTATGGTGTAAACTCCTAAAATTACGCAGAACAAACCCATTAACAGAGTAAAGACTACGTCTGATGTCTCACCTCTCCGGTGCAAACCAAAAGAATTTTTTTTTTGGATCTTAACCCCCACTAATCTCAAAATGGTGAAGTGATGGGCAATTTTGGGACCCAGGATCGTGTTCAGCGGACAAAAATACATTAGAAACCATTTCAATTTAAAAAAAAAAAGGTTTGCAGTCTTTACTTTATGGGTCTTAAAAAGCACTTTTCATAAAAATGAAGACGTTGTGGAAGTCTCTAGCAAGTCAGGTTAAAGAGAAATATATGTTGAAAACCCGAGTTCGGCGGACAAATATACATTAGAAACCACTTCAATATCAAAAACAAACAAGTAAGAAAATTACTGTCGGGAATACAGGTCGCTTAACAAACACAAATGTTTCCTTAGCTTATGACCAAGCAGTGCAAAACAAAAAGGTAGGAAATTAATAAGAAAACATGGAACATACTAACGAAAATTATTTTGCACCTCACACTTCTAACTCCACGAATAAGTGCCTTATAAAACATTTTTTATGTATGCAAAGAAAAGGGCGGACAGAAATATCATAGGTCGTTCAAATTCAATTGCTAATAAAATCGTCATTTATTATCCGATTTTGATGAAGTTGTGAGATTTTGGCTTAGAGTGACATTATCTCTATGCTGGCATGCATACCCTTGATGGGGATTTTATGGGGAATGGGGGAAGGGAAAAAATTTTAAAATAAACTCGTAAAATTCCAGTGAAGTCTCTATCTATTACCGTTTCCAAGATCCTTTCGTTCATATGAACATTGATATATCGACTTCTCTATCACTCCACCATTATTACTACCTGTTACATACATTTGCACAAAACCAATAGGCTCTTGTACCTTCGGAACAGGGCGAATTTTGCATTAATAAAAAGTATTTCTCGCATATGTTCATCGCGACTATCCCGTAGTTACTCGACCCTGTTGTCTATATTTCTTATAATATTTTGTAGAATGAAGACCAAAATGATCCGAATAAGCAATGTTATATTCAGTTTAAGGACTGGAAACGATGTTTTTTTTTAAATAATCATGGTGAAACTTCAAAGCAAATAGTTCTACTTGGTTAAATCGCACGATCTGTACTTCCAATTCGTTACGCTGGGATAAGGTTTGTAATTTTCAGCGCATAGAATTTATTTTGAGGGGAATAGTGCGAAGTATTTGGTGGGAACCACGTGTCGTGCTCTTCAATAATAGGCTTTAAACAAACTTTTCATAAAATGATCTGAACTGAATTGGCTTTAAGTTGAAAGAACCTATTTCTTTCAATATATAATTCATAAACTGCACCAAACAGTGACACGCGGTTATGGCATCGATTTTACAATAATTTCTTTTAGATTTTTCGATTTTCTGTCTGAAATACCCTACAAAATAGGTTGATATTTCGGAAATAAAAAGTCATTGAAATTAAAGATTCAAAATTTAACGATTTCGATGCATATTTCTTTCATGCAGCAATCCGTTAATAGTGTCACGATGATATTGTTAAAAAATATCATACAAAATAATCCATTCGTTAAAGTATTTCTATATGTATGGCGACAGGTCTATTGATATATAATTGAAGCATACATTCATAGAAAGCCATCAAGTTTAAATAGAAGAGTTTTTTTATACAAAAACCGAAAAGTTGGCTAAAGTATCTTCAAGTTATAGTGACATATTAATTAAGACATTGTTTTACCTAGGAGCAAATCTCCATACACATATCTTGATCTTAAAAGTTGGGGAATTAATTTTAATTTATATATGCGAGACTGACAGGCGTATGGATGGATGAATGGAGAGAAAGACAGACTAATAAAGTAATAATTTGAATGGTTTCGACTGACACCCCTTTGTCTTCTAAAGTGGACAAAGGGTTGTCAACGATTATGTGGAGCAAATCTTTGTTTTCATTCAATTTTATTCAAACGCTAGAAATAATAAAATGCATATTTCTCTGATTCTCGGAAATTTTCTCCCAAAGCTGAAATGGGTAGCTAAACAAATGTATGGAGCAACATTTTGCTCAAAGACCGTATCGTATATCTGGCGTTCATTATTATTTTTTATCGATATGTGCGGTTCAAAAAGCACGTACTAGATTGACTGAGTGTTAATTTTGACTTAAAATGCATAGACTTATGTTTCATTACGTGTTTTGACACGTTTCAGCAATTCTGTCACATTGTTGACTCCATTGAGCCTAAATGAGTTTATAAATACGTAGAATACTGTATAAATTTTTACATATCCAAACTTTATGTTAATATATTATGAGCTAACTTCTGTAAATTATATTTGGTGTCGAAGAATGTAGTAAATAATCTCGCTTAGTCTTTATAATTGTTATTTTTCCGGTATCTTAAATATTATTTAATATTAATATTTATTTTATCAAAATAGGTTTATTTTGACTGTAAAAGGTTTTTGAAAGGTTGACTCAAACAATGGAATCGAACACAAACATCGAACACAAATCATTTGAATATTATTTGTGTGTAGTTATGCAATATTCATTTTGTCAAAATCGGTTGAATATTTTGGCCGTAAAAAACATTTAAAAATTTTACTTATACATACAATGAAATAATTTAAGACACAGCGTTTGCATGAAAAATACTTCAGCGATGTAGGTTTTGGTTATTACTCTTCGTCATGCTCATTAATATCTACTACTAATTATTACCTCATCTTAAATTATTAATGACTAAAAGGATTCTCATCATATTTAACGCTCAATTGTTTGGGTACCTCATAACGTCCAATTGGATCTCTATAGATGGGATTCTCCATGCGCACGCTATTATGTGCCTCGTCCATGATCCGTGCATATTCACGTGCATCCTTGGCACGTACGCACAGCCAGAATATGATAATGAAGAGTAGACCAAGTAAAAATGTGGTCATCGAAATAAAACCAACAAGTGCAACATAATTCAAAGGCTCACACTCGTTGGCCATAATGAGCAAATAATTCTCCGATGGGCCCAAGCTCTGGTAGGTGAAATAGTTGTCGCATTTCATGCCGTGTTTATTGGTTATACGCGCCAGGCAGCGTACTTCGGCGTCTATGTGTAGAGCGTTAGTTTAAATGGAGTCTTTAAAGTTTGAATAGAGTCTCCCAACTTACCAATTTCCTCCTCCACAAAGGCATATGTAAATCGTTCACTGCGTTGCACACTCGAACAGATATCAGTCAAATTCTCACAGCCACCCAAACCTTGATGTTCCTCGATCAAACAAATGACACAAGGCTCATAAAAGGTGCACAGTTTGTTCTCCAGCTCCAGACCGATTTCACAGAAACTACCCAAATATGGTGCCTCACAAACACAAGCGCCACACTCACATGCGCCACGTTCTGAACAGATTTCACCAGTTGGACCAATACAACCATCCGTTGACTCCTTGCAATTACAGCGATTACCAGACCAACCATATTTACAAACGCACTGACCGCAAAAACAATCGGCGCGCTCTGGATCACAATCGGCATCACAGGCAGGACATTCGCAATATTTACCATCGAAACCGGGCATGCAATAACAACTGCCGCAATCGCATTCGCCATGATTAGAGCAGACGGGACCCAGCTCAGCTGGCTGCTGCAAAGGTTGGCGACACATATTATTGAGCATTTCGTTGGTTGTAGCATTTGTCGGCTCTGTGGGACAGGTGCAATATGTGCCGGTCCAGCCCTCATCACAGATGCACATGCCACACTGCAGATAGCCATTCTCCGTGCACTGAAAACGGCCGTATTCGTCAGTTGGCTCATGCTGCTCGGAACATGGACAGGGTTTTTGTAGTTCCACTTCGATTTCCATATATTCATTCAGACTGGACTCTTCGATGCGTATGCGATGTGTCTGTAAAAATTATTAATTGTTAATATTTTTGGAAGAAAGAAACGTATATAAAGTAGAGACTTACATAAACACCATCTGGCGGATAGTCTGTCAGCGTAATATTTACATAGAAGTCCACTTCCTTGCCCAGCTCAATATTATTGCAATAGTTGCGTTTGCGCAAACTCGGAAACTGACCAGCACAATCGGTTTGATACTCCAGTTTTATAAATGCTGGACTGTTATCGGTGAACTGAGTGCGTTTAATGAAGCTCTCATAGCTAAAAGTGAAATATGAATTAATAAACAATTAAGCCCAAACTATGTTGGCTAACCTTTTCTTAATAAGCTCCAGTATATTCGACGAATCTACACTCAGTATCTCCACATTACTAATCTCCTTCATGAGTGTACTCATCTCACGATATGTACTTACAACGCCCTCAGTTACAGCAAAGATAATATTCACTTTTCTGCGCACCAACTCACGATAGATCTCCTCTAGCGATGGATAATCGTATACCAACGAACCGAGATACTCACCATCCTCACTCAGATGACACTTTTTATCATTGCGCTGTGTTATGCCCGCCAGCAAACCATCGCCTGCGAAATGCATAAAGCCATCCGTTACGAGTATTACCACCTTACGTGCCTCATCCTTCCAGCCAATCTCTTGTGGACATACTAACACCTGCATTAGTGCATCGAAACCACCCTCGAGATTATCCAGGTTGCCTGTTATACGACTATCATTCACAGAACGCACAAATTCACCCACTTCGCTGGTCAGCGAGAGATGATGCCGATAGCCATAAGTCGGTTCACAAGTTTCATGTTCCGCAGCGCAGGGATTATCCTGCAATTGTGGCATAACCATTGGCATTGCTGGTTTATCCGCAAAGCTACCAAATCCTAGACGATAGTTGGCGGTCAGATTTTTCAATGTTTGTGTCAACTCAGCGCCCAATTGCACTAGTGTTTCCTTGTCGTCACGCATTGTCCATGTTAGATCCATGAGCATGTACAGATCGAGTGGATTATTACGCGCTGCACGAAAACTCAGCTTGATGCGTTGTGAATGCGCTGCAAACAAGTTGTGAGCATATTTAATATATTATTCAGCAAAACATTCTTTAGATGCCTCCAGCTAAATTAATCATGAAACTTGTTCTTCTGCCGTTCTGTCTGTCAGTCTTGTGGCAGTGACTCTCATTAAACTTCCATAACATTTATCTTAATTTCAAGGAAATAGGTGTCGCTCCGGCGCAAATTGGAATTGGCTGAGTGTGCAATTTAGCCTGTTTAACTGCTTATAAATAAAAGGTTAAACGTTTAGTCTGTGCGCTAATTGAGAGGTGTTCAAAGAAATATTTATAAAATGATTGCCGGTTCTGGTTAGTTTTCTGTTATCAAAGAAAATTTTTAGTATTTTTATTTTTTCCATTCCATGCAAAATATTTTTGTTAAGTTTAGCCATTTGCTAGCTATTCATTCTATCGGCGATTGCACATTTTATCTTAAGAGAACTGTTGACTTTGATTTCTATTTCTGTGACACCTTCGAATCACTCATAATATGTATAACAGACTGATTAGGTCGGTCAAAAAAGTACTTTATGTGGAATTAATCCTCAGAAAGCTGGAAATCGTTTACCTTTATATGTGATCGACGTTAAGCATTTCTTAATCCCTGTCAGTACCCCTCTATTTTACAGGTTACTCGGATGAGGCACCAGTAAAGAATTACAAATTAGCTTAGTGGGCAAATGTGAAGTTCACTGAAACGATAAGTACAACCATGCCGAATGCATAATTTCTCTCCATAGCTAACAAAGAATAGTTTATCTTCATGCTGCATGAAAAATTAGTCTAGCAGTGATATTCTTATTGCCAACACCACCAATCAGAGAACTTTGTGAAGGTCATAGAGGACACTAATCTATTGATCCTACTAGCCACCATAGCACATAATCCCTTATGTCTATACGAGCGCTGTCCCCTTCACGATGTAAAAATCATGTAAAAATCATGCTAGGTGTTTTCAACGCCAAAATTAGGAAGGATGGAATCTTTGGCCAAACCATCGGGTTCAGGGTAACAATAACGACAATAAGGACAAGACGAATGGAGCGTTTTCACACACACCAATGAGCATGTCCCTCCATACAAATTCATCGACTAATAAGATTTAGCAAGGTTATCTATTTTTTATGGCAATATCAGCTAAATAGTCTGTAAAGAGGCTTCCCTTGTATGTAGGATTCGCACAGATACAACAATTAAAATGTGCTCAATATAAGACTTTATAAGCAAATTTAATTTTTTTATGACAATATCACCTAAAAAGTTGATAAGATAAATTTGCTTGGATGCAGGGCTCACATATATACAGGAATTGGTTTGTCCTTCCATATTTCTGGTTAGCCTCCATACAAATCCATAGACTATTAGATTTGTTTTACTTGAAAATAGTTTTTTTATGAACATATCAGCTAAAAGTCTATATGGAGGCTTCTCTAGAATGGAGGGTTTACACAGATACACCAATGAGCAAGTGCAGCCATTTTATTTGGGTAACCTCCAATACATATTTATCGAGCAATCATAAGATTTTATGAAAAAACTTACTTTTTATGATATCAGCTAAAAAGTCACTAATAAGGGATTCCCTAGGAAGTTTTTCGACGCCCTGTCTGCACTAGGTTCTCCGGCAAAGATTGTCCTTCTTTGCATGACGACGCTATCTCACACACAAAGCGTTGTCATGGTGGGAAAAAGGCTCCCCGACCCCTTTAATACCAAGAGAGATTTTTTCAATCTTTTGCCTTCGTGGTGCCTTCTTGCACTTCGTCGTCGAGTCTTGGACGGTCAGTGACGATGGAGAATATCAACTTCATTGTTGTAGAAAACTTCGTCTATCTTGAATCCGAGATAACCAGCAATAACAACATCAGCCTGGAGATCAGGCGAAGAAGCACGCTTGCAAACAGATGCGTTTTTGGGCTAAGCAAGTAAATAAGAAGTAAATCCCTCTCTCGATAGATGAAAATAAAAATCTATAAGACGTTGCTACTTCCGGTCCAATTATATGGCGCAGAGGCATTTACTGTGTTTGAGTCAGATGAAACAGCGTTGAAAGACTTTGAAAGGAAGATTCTCCGCAGGATTTTCGGTCCTATTAGAGTCGACGGCGAGTTTAGGTCCCGTATGAACCGCGAGATGTATGATCTATTCGATGACCTCATTCGAATGGGAGCCCAAACTTGATTGAAGAACGCCGAAATAGAGGACGACCGGGCACGCGTTGGAATGACAAGGAAGGGATAGATCTCGCCGAATAAAAATACAGCAGCTGGTGCGCCTTCCTGATTGCGGTCATGACCGAAAGACGATTGAAGGCCATCTAAGTAAGTAATTCCTTATGTCATGATACCTGAATAAGGGACTTTTTCCGAATATGTTCTACTCTTTCAGGCACTTCAACATCTCTTCTGCTGTCAAACAGAAACTTCTGCTAATACATGCAACAATTGCATGTGATACAACCTGTTCCTATTCTCGCCAATGTTTTTCACCGTGCAGATGCTGATGCTCAACACATCCTTTCAGCAATTTAACTGTTCCTGGCAGCTTCTATTCACCTAAGGCTATTGATAATAAGTATTCTCAAAATCTCATGTTAAACGAACTTTCAATATAGCTTTTCTACCTCCAAATCTACCACCAAATCCAGGGCTAGTATCATAGAACGAAGAAAGCTTAGAAAGGATTGGGAGAGGAGGTCGGCTTGCTCCCCACCATGAAAACAAAGTTTCCAGCTTCAGCTGAAATCATTCTAGTTTATAAGCCGTAAGCAGCTTGAGAGTGTGATTCTCCCAAGTATGCGCATATCTCTTGGGTTATTTTTTTACCACTTTTTTCATTTGTGTTTTATTTAAACATTGGGTCCTCCACTTTGTTTAACAAATTTTTATATCGGATTTGGAAATTCTTCCGCCATATGTGAATCGATTCATGCTAATCGATCTACCAACTCTTTCCGTACAATGATCGATACTCTCTGTTATCGTCCTTCATAAAATTCTTTGTGGGGAAGTAAGGTCTCTGGTTGTTAATTTCGGCTGCTAGACCGCTTACATTGCTGTAAAAAGAGGCACAGTGGGTTAACCTGGCGAATAAAAAATTACTCAACAATTTATTGATAAGAGTTTAACAATAGAACATTCACTTAGTAACCTATTTTTATATTATGTAATATTATCATATTTAGTCAACTATACATTCTTTTCTTGTTTTCTTTTAAAACATAAACTGTTTCCGAATGACAGACTTTTCTTTTTTAAACATTGTAGTTGGCCTTGTCTTACATATGACAATCAATTTCATATTTTCACATTTATTCAAAAATTCTAGAGTGAAAACAGTATTTTTCTTATTTTTCTTCTCGATTATTATTCTTTTTTTCTGCCAATATGTCTGTTATTAATATGGTCCTAAGTATTATGGATAATCTGAAGCGGCCAATCACCGAGGTAGAACTCATCACTGCGGTGGGACGCAAAGGTGACTATAAGTTAAAGGAAATGCCGCGTCTAAGAAGTGTAGTACGACGCTCGGTTGCTTCGTGCATAAAATTTGGTTATCTACAGAAGGTTAGAAATGGCATTTTGGTAAAAACTCATGTGCCGAAAAATTCGCGTCGTAAGCCAAAGCAGGTTAAGCTTGAGTCAGCGTCCTCTACATCGCTACAGGAGGGGCTGGCTTTTGGAGGGAGCAGTTTTTTTGGGTGTGACAGCGACATCAATGTTAAAACCGACGTAACGGCGAAAAAACCAAAGAGTACATCACAGCCTCCGAAATACAAGTACAAGAAGACTGATCGTGCGGGCGCACGAAGGAAAAATGCGTGCATCACTCCGAAGCCAAAAGTTGCAGGTCGTAAGCCAAATAAGCCAAAGACAAAACCGAGGGCGAAAACTGCAGCAAAGAAATGCAACAAAATGCCACCGAAACGTAGGCAATAGAAGAGTTGTCAATGATTGATGGGACAATACCGAAGACAAACAATTGTGTGAAGAAATCATCATAAAATTGTACTCAATTTTAAAAAAAAAAAAATTTCGGGAAAATGGCTATCAAGCTGGAAAATATATCGAATAACGAAGCAAAACTCTTAGCAATTCTAAAACCAGTTTAGATCGTATAAGACTATAGGCAGAAAAATCTATAATTTGTATGTATAAATGTTTGTACCATAAAATTCTGGTAGTTTGGGCCGACTATGTAAATCTTTTGTTCATCCGAAAAATAATATATAAACTAAATATTATATGCTTTATTTAATTTACTTTGAATTTTGGAACTTAATCTTAGCACACATCTAATAATTGAATTGGGTGACAATACTATATTATAAAATTTTAAATCTTCACAGTGAATGGAGCAAACCTAAAAAAAGAGAACAAGTAAGAAAATTACAGTCGGGCGAAACCGACTGTTAGAGGCCCTGTACCAGTACAGGTCGCATAACAAACACATTAAATGTGTCCGAGCTTATGACCAAGCTTATGACCACTTCTCACTGCACGAATTAGTGCCTTATAAAACATTTTAATTTTAAAATAAACTTGTAAAATTCCGGAGCAGTCCTAGTCGAATGCAAAATACTCGAAGTCTCTATCTATTACCGTTTCCGAGATCCTTTCGTTCAAACGGACGGACAGACAGACATGTCTATATCGTCTCCTCCATCACTCCTGACCATAATGAGGGTAACTTTTGAAGTCTCATAGCGGAGTTTTTTGAAAAGATGAAAGACTATAAATATTCGCAAATGGTGGTTTTTGCGTTTACTGCATTCGAGTCCAAGTTTAGACTTCTAAAAAGCTTTATAAAATGCACCACAGTCGAAAAGAGGAGACTCCTAACAGTGAATAGCTCGAACTACTCTCACAAATGTCATATTTGGTTAAAATGACTGACATCAAATATAAATTAAACTCTCATATTTCGAGTTAAAATCAAGTGACTCAAGTCTGTCTTTAATTTTGCACAAGTAGCTCAACAACATCAAGTTGTCGGCGGGTTTATGTACCCAAAGAGTGGGGAATACGGGGGAAATACATAAAAAAAGTGGTTCATATTAATGCTCATAAGGCACATGTGGAATTTTATGGGTGCTACCACAAAAAATATGGATATTTTATTGATTACCGTGTTCATTGAATGCAAGTGATCTGAAGCATGAGATACATCTAAATATGCAAATCAAATGTGAAGGCTTTATTCTTATTTCGAATTTCATACGGGCAGACTTAGTATACCCCTTCTCAATTGGCGTGGCACATCTGTATGAATATTTAATATCTCCGGAAAAACAAAAACATGAGCAGTCACACACAGGCAAACGGACAGCTAGTCGGACATAGCTAGATCAAGTCGTTTCGTCGAGCTGATCATGAATATATGTATATATACTAGCTTGCGTTGCTACGTCCCCTCTTTGACTTCCATTTTTAAAGGTGAGGTATCGCCGAGAAAGAAATTTTTGAAGTTTAGTTTAACAATTTGATTTATCGTGCTCTGCTAAGCAACCCTTTGTATTTCTCTTGTATGAGATCACGTCAAAACTTGTTTTTAGTGACTATAGATTGTCCTAATACCTTCTGCTAGATTTTATCACCGTATTTCTATCACACCACTCTCTATTACAGCCAATGCGCTCACCCACTCGTGACTCATCCCATCACACACAAAAACCAAACGCATATAAATCATTTGAAATATTTATAACTTCTGGGAATTAATAACATTTCACAATACATATATGTGAATAGTATAAAAAATAAACAAATGCAAAATACAAATATTGATTTTAAATGTTTTTTGAGTTTAAGATATACTTTTATCAATCAATTTTAGGCGGTCGAGAATTTTTTTTTTTTTTGATACCCGGAGGCTACTTTCCACAAATAGTTGCAAAGGTATGACGATATATTTATCTTGTATGACGGTTTAAGTGCATATCATGACAATATAAAATAAACTCGCAAAATTCCGGTGAAGTCCTAGTAGAATGCAAAAATAACGAAGTCAGTATTTACTACCGTTTCCAAGATCTTTTTGTTCATACGGACAGAAGGACTCCTCTATCGCTCCTGACCATAATCGCTCTTGTACCTTTCGACATAGGTTCTAAAAAATATACCAACAAAATAAATCCAAAGAAAAAATTTTTTGTGCTATTAAATTTAAATGAAGACTTAAATGCTGACTCTTAACGCATAGGACTGCAAATAGTGAACCATTCCTGGCTCGATAAGGTGGCTGCACCAACTATGCACCAACACTCACCACCTAGCAGGAACAGGCACTCAAGACAAAGGTTGACACACTTCAATCCATATTCAAGGAACTTCAAGAGGCAAGTAAGTTTCTTAAAGAAATGTGTCTCAGTTTGCTTAATAACACACAATGCTGCTCACATTGAGGAGTTAAAGCAATTTCTCACTAAAAATAATTTGGATGTGATGCTCATCACGGAAACATGGCTTCAGTTGGAAGCACAAATCTTTATACAAAGCAGATTACCCTAGTAACACGTCAAAAGGTGGTACGGCTGTGCTTATGAAACAGGATATTTCGTATTTTCAACATGAGTCTGTGAGTACGCCTAAACTTCAAATGGCCACCATTCAAGTTATCACTAATAAGGGTGAGTTAAAAGTTTCGTCGTTGTATTGGCCTTCGTATCTCACATGGGCCAATTCTACTCGCGCTAAAGGTAGTATTGCTGATCAAGAGTAGTAGAAGATGATACTGTCGGACTCGAGATCTTAATGTGGACAGCGTCTACGGTATAGCAAATAGGGTGAAAATTACTTCTGACAATACATAAACAATGCGAAACTGATCGGTTCTTAGCGAATGTCTCCCCGATAGAATCGACGAAGTGATCTCTATTGAAGCTGACGGATCCTGGGCAAGAACTTCAAGCGAACGAGCAGAGGCATTTGCTGACGACTTACTAACGTTTGGTTTTACATCAAAGACCAGAGCACGCGATGTACAGTCAGTCTTTGACAGACCCGGCAAACTTTGCCTTCCAGACGCTACAATAACAGTGGTAGTCTCGACTCACATTAAAGCTCTGATCTGCATGATTCATAAGGCTTGCAAAAGCCCCTCTAACTTGGACTCATAGGCCTATAAGTCTGTTGCGAAACTATTTAAGCGCTGTCTATTGACACGAATCCTTGACATGAGTAAAGTCAGGAAACGGATACCCCCTATCAATTTGGATTCGGTAAGTTCCATGAAACACCTGAACAGCTTAATAAAGTTGTAAAAGAGGACGTGTTTGCCGCTTACTTAGTCATCAAACAGGCATTAGACCAACACCAAGCACAGTTTTTTGCGTGCATTCCAGCAACAAGACCATACGGGCGTGAGTTCCACTATGGAATACCAAATGAAAATGCATAAGATTTGCTCATCGCAAAGGTGTATTTTGTATAAATTCTAATAAAAAATTCCATTAGGGTTCAAATTGAACCAAAAAAAGAGATGCTGCCTTACAAAATTCCTAGTCAATATAGACTTGTTCCACTGTCTTGCTATGACTATTTGAACATATAAACGCATTCAGGTTTGGATATTCAATAACTACTTTCCCTCTTTCAGATAGGAAGTATTTAATGAATGTGCAACCCATCACTAAGAGGTGGGACCCATGAAAAGTGATGTTCAAAGTTTTTTGAATGAAAAAAAAAAAAAAAAATTGTTTTTATTTTATTTAAATTGTTTTACTTGGTGTATCATACACAAATTCTAACGGAACATTCTATCTATCTATCTATCTATGAGCTGACTCTAAAGTTTAGAGTCTAAACCTATTTTTACGCACTTAAACTGTGTGCTCTTGAATTAATAGGAAATATTAAAAGCATTTTTATTTCGATTAAGATAGAGTCCAAAGCTATACAAGTATATAAGAGCAGTCAAAAGGTGAAGATTATGAAATTATGACATCATAAGAAGATATTGTGAATCACGGTTTTGTAAATCCGAGCAAAAAAAATAATATCAAAAAGTTGAATAACTAAATATGGGCGCATTATTTACCGAAACTTCAATCGCCTTAGCTATATTCCCACGCTTATAATTTTTATAAAACTGAATAATAATAATTTCTGATACTGATATGAAAAAAAAGATAAGCAGTAAAAAAATTAAATTAGAACAAATCAGTTAGGTAAATAAGATACAAAATACAACAAAGCTGACACAATTTTTCTCTGACTATATAAATTGGTACTACATACTAGCATGTTAGGGGGAGGGGGGGGAGTGACATGCTTAAACATATGTCCATTAATACGTGTAGACTGTGTAGACCAACAAAACATGCTAAAACAAACAATTGAAAACTATGCCAAGAATAATAAATGACGCGGTCTTAGATAAGCTAAAGTAGGAATGATTAGATAAGATTAAAAAAAAAATCGAAATGCTTTTGCCATTGTTGTGCGGACTTACATTTGACCAGCTTAAGATAAACGCGCTGTGGCGAAACTTGTACCGCACGATCGTCCAGCATTTCATAATCCTTGAGCGGTGCATTCTTGAGCAGATGTGACTCAGGTTCATTCTCGTAGATATCATTCTCATTGCAACCGCCAGCTTCGAGTAGTTCACGCGTTAAACAGCGATAATGACGTTCGTATTTCTAAAGTAAGCAGAAGTTAGTACACGGTATTAGTTAGGCACTGATTCGAACTTCAATCACCTTATCCGTACACCAGGCACAGCCAAGATTTGCGCTTAGACAATGTTCACAATTATCCTGATACGCGCACTGCTCCGCTGTTGAATTTTATAAAAGGAAATATCTTTTAAATTTTATTGGAAATGCAATTACTTAATATCTAGTTCACACGCACCTAACGACAGCGCTTGTATCTTTTGCACCAAAAACAGCAAAAGCATGAGTAAGCCCCATTTCGCGGTCATTTCGTTCTATTACAATATTAATTGCAAGTATATCATTATTTTCAATTAAACACTTTCTGATTGGAATTCTCACGTTCGTAGACGTTCGCACTCATGCAACAAATTACACTAAAAAATGAAACTACGCGCAAATATTGATGATCGGGGCACACCGCACAACTTGACGCCGCAAAAACTAAACCGAAACTAATTTTTAATATTAACTTTTGTGCTTTTTCTTTACTTTACTCGCCTCTCACTCAGTCGCTCTCTAACAATGGAACGCTCGCATTTTCAAAGCGTTTTCTTATCAATTTTGATAAAAAAAAAAAAATAACAATAATAAAAAATATTATTTGGTTGAAATAGCCAAAAGAGTTAGGTGACATGCATGGGTGTAGTTTGGGCTTATCAAGGGGTAATCGCTCAAACTCATTGCCTACTACATAGAAAATTCGAAGCTAAACGTACAACCAAAATTTAAACAGCTGCCTGCTGCCCCCTCTAATAAATTGTTCTAACTACACCCATGCTGGCGCGTTAAAAATAAAATACAATCAACATTATTATTTAAGCATGACGACATCGCTTGTTGTTGTTGCTTTTTAATTTTGATTACTCAGTATCAGAATAGTTTGTGGTTTTAATTGTTTTAATAGTCTCTGAGCCCTTAGGGAAAAAGTTTTTAATAAATTGGTAACAGGCAAAAAGAGGAGAGAGAGAGAGAGCACATAAAGTATATATATTCTTGAACAGCATTAAAAGTTGAGTCGATAAAAGTATGTACGTCTGTCGGAATGTCCGAACAACGAGAACGTGAAGACTATAAGGGATAGAGACTTCAAAATTAAATGTTAAGACAGTCCTATTGCTTCTTTAGACAACTTGTATTCATTGTGCGAAACAAATCCCTCCTAACGACTCCATCTGAGAAAAATTTCATACAGTTTCAGATGAGATCACTAAATGGTGTAGCTCCCATACAAACCTAACCCTCTTTACTTGGTTTTTTGTTTTTTTTTTTATAATTATTTATTCTATTTAATAGGAATCAGAATTCGATATATCCTATAACCATATCATGTCACACCCTTCAATTATAATCTCCAAACTGTACAAATTATTGTTGTAGTGTTTTCGAAATGTCTCCAATAATAGTCCTTTTTAATCTTTTTATTGGACGCCAATGTGGCAAACTTCTTGCAAGCCTATTGGCATGATTTAGCAGCCTGAAGTTGTAGAGGCTTGTGTGGTGCATGATTTCTTACTCTATGGTGTTCAGCCTCAAGTCTCTGTGTAGTGTTATGTTGCGAATGTACCAGGGAGACCCAGTAATCTAACGAAGACTTCTATTTTGCAGCTTTTGGATTCGCTGCCCGTGTGTTTTAACTGCGAAGCCCCATATTTGTATAGAATATCTCCAAATAGGAGCCACACGCTTGCAGCGTAAGGATAGCTTACTCCTCCTATTGAGCATCCAAAAGAGCTGCCATAATCTGAGGACACATCTAGATATTAAATTATGAACGTGTCGTGCAAATGTAAGCCTCTTATGCAGCCTCACACCCAGGTACTTGACGTCGTTTGCGATGTTGTTTAGCCAAATATGGGGTGGCATTTTTTTTTCCCTGCATTTAGTTTAATAATCCATCGCTTGGTGCAATTCTCCAGCTAGTAGACATACTCCTGCACACCGTCTGCTGCATCATATTCGCATTTGACGTTGTAGAGAATTTTGACGTCGTCTGCATAAGCTGCCAATATGACTTTCTCGGGTGGCATTATATCCACATCGGGAGCATGGAGATAGGCAGTGAACAAGGAGTACATCAACGATCCCAGCACACTTCCTTGTGGCACTTCAGCTCTCACGAGATGGACAGTTTCGAGCTTCTCTTGCACTTTCACTTGAAAATGACGGTCTTCCAAGTAGGACCGTATCATCAAGTAGAAAGGGGATGGAAGGATAGCCTTGATTTTCGCTAAAAGACCAGCGTGCCATACTCGATCAAAGGCTTCCTGCACGTCCACAAAAACTCCATTGCAGTACACCTTTTCATCAAACACCTTTAAAATGTGGTTCACTAACCTGTGAGAAAAACAAATTGGTGCTCAGGTATAGCCCTTTGGTAAACTTCCCAAACCTTCGACAGTGAAGGTAGAGGACTTATAGGACGATATGAGCTAGCACTATCTTCAGGTTTGCCAGGCTTATGCATCATAGTAATCCTCGCTAGTTCCACTTGCTAGGGAAATGCTGCATCCACAAAATAAATAAATAAGTCGCACGCCTTGGCAATGACTATTGTAGGCTAGTCTGTTCAGGGGATGGTGTGTTTTGATGAACTTTCTTCGCAGTCTTCGCTTTGTACGAAACAGCTCGCTTGTGGATTGGTCAAGGGTGTAGCATGGGTGTTGGATCGGGAGCTGTGTACTTGGAGAGTTGGCAATGGCAGCGGCATCATATATATTTTGGTCCACTGGGTCGATCCACTGAGTCATCTATATCCATCGCTGAGGTCAGCTCAATGCTAAGGTGTAAAGCATTTTCCAGATGTTGTTAGAAACGACTAATATCTGTGCAACTAGATATAATTCGCCTTCACTCAGTAGATTGAATTTGGGTTTTTGTTTGGAATCAATTTTGTTGTCCAACTAGAAACGCCAGACAAAAAGTCGAGTCGATGTAGACTAAAGCCCTGCAACATATAGTCTGTTTGTTGAGTGTACTACTGTACATGCTGTACCGGTACTGTTCGATCGAATAATATAAACAACAAACCGAATACTTAAGCGAAGCACAGCTTACTGGACCGATTACAGTATCGAAGTCGGTTTGATTGACATACACTGCTTCTCGGTATTTGTGAACCGTAACGAGAACATTTTTGTTACTCGGTGAACGAGAACTTGATAAAATAATCGAATACATGCCAGCTACACCGAATATTTTAGAAATATTCGGTGTACCGTAATTGGAAAAAAATGGAAATTGCTGAAGTAAGTTACAATCCATAAAGTAAATACGATTTTAGGCATCAAATGAATTGCTGAAAAATTCAATCGGTGAGCTAACTTTGACCGAAACAAAAGGTAGAAGCCAGTGGGAAGAGTTCGCCAAAATAGCAATTTGGTAAGCTTTCCTAAGTTCAACAACTTTTTAATCACAAAATGCAAACGCCTCAAAAGAAGAATTATTTCTAGTTTCTAATGCAACAGGCGTAACCCTGGAGACGAGGCTACGTAGTCTCCTACTGACAACGAAGCCGCATCCAAATTCGTGCATACTCTCATGGCTGCTATAGTAGATGTCCCAGGACGCTTTTTTTTTAAGCAGCCCAGTCCTATCCATTGTATTTCCTGGATTTTAGTGATGTTACCCATGTATCTTTCGAGGACATTATTATGTGCAAATCTTTAAATCGTGGTCCCCAAGCCCAGCGCATCAACCCCTAGTTAAAGGGGGGTGTTTGTCGCCTTCTTACATTTCGAACGGCAGTAAGCTGCTTGACTGAAGTCGGGACGAGTGCTCCAAAGCGGTCGTGGGAGGCTCAAAAGGTCGGAAAGATCATGGCGTCCGTTTTCTGGGATTTTCACGACTTACACTTCGTGGACTACCTCGAAAAAGGAAAAACCAATAACAGCGAGTTTTACTGCGCTTTTTTGAAGCGATTAAAGCAAGAAATCGCTGTGAAACGGCCTCACATTAAGCGAAACAAAATTTGGTTTTTTCAAAACCATGCGCCGGCACACAAGAGCATCGCACCCTTCGCTAAATTAATGATTTTGGGCTTCAATTGCTTCCTCATTCACTTTATTCACCCGATTTGGCTCCCTCGGACTACTATCTATTCCCAAACCTCAAAAGACTACTCATCCATAATAAATTCCGCTCGTACGAGATGATCTCGGAATAATTGGCAGACCTCAAAAAACTTAAAAAATCGGTGGACTAAGATCGATACACGATCAATATATGATCTAAAAGAGAATTACATTGAATAATATAAAGAAAATTTTTTAAAACATTTTTTTTTTTCATTTTAAAGGAGGTTATTTCTCACACTATCTAGTAACTAGCGGCATACTGTGCTGCGCCCAATAAAATCTACATATTTTTATATGCATATCTATGTTTCTTTCTTGTAATGGATCTTAATGGCTATATTGCCATATACCAAACTGTTCACAAACACCTATAGAGTAGGGGTGTGCTAGAAAAAAATATATAAACAAAAGAAACAAATTTCAATTTCAGCACATTCCAATAAAACATTATAAATAGTGATTTCCGGGGTCGCCATACTGGATCCTCCATTTTGAATGTTTGAATTCTGACTTCAAATTTGTAATCAGCGATACCAGAAACCCCTAAGTATGATAATGAGATGATATAGAGCTCATTTAGGGCATGGTTCAGCTGTAAAATTTTTGAAAAATGCCAAAAATTACTATTTTTGTGGGGTTTCAACCCCTTTTTCATCGAAATCGTAATGGTGGGAAGATTTTGGCCCCAGTTTCGTTTTCTTCACTGGTTTTAGATTATCATCGTAATATTCGATTAAGTTTTAGCGGTAAGTTATGCTGCTGTTTGTTAATATTTCCTTGGTTTAAATTGTAACGAATCATAAAATTCAATAATATGATTCAAAATGCTTCAATTATATCGAAAATATTCAACGAATTTACAAAAATTGTGTGAATTGAATTGAGTAGGCCTTAATTGGAAATATCTTCTTTTATTTATACTTTTAACATAATTATTTACTTAAAAACGTTTAGTTTTAATGTCACACTAATAGAAATTTTAAATTTAAATTTCCCGCCAATAAATGCTGCCAAATAGTGCTGCCAACATTTAATTCACAGTGGCAAAATATCCGGTGTTGCTTGTGAATGAATTTATAAGACAATTGTGAATACTCTACCGACTAACCGGTTATGCGCGCTACTGCTTGCACACATTGCATGCTAACAGAAGTGCATAAGTGCAAGCGAGTAAGCCTAACTTTTGTGTATTTTTTAGTATTTTGGTATTTTACGCTTTCTCTTTCATTACGCTTGCCTTCTCGCTTTAGCACACAGATTGATGCACTATTCTTTTATCTGCTTATCTTTATCACTCTCTCGCTGTGTCTCGTCAGAAACGGACGCGTTCGCGGACAATAAAATCGTAAAGCGGTGTTTTGATTTTTTACGTCTGCGCGTGTGCATTGGCAGCCGCCGCCGCTGTTCATGTTTAATACTATTTTATATACAAATTGATTAAAACAAGAAAAATAAAGAAATGTTTGTGTATAAAAAGTGCTCTCAATTGTTTAATTAAAACGAAAACGCATTAATACAACAACAACAAAAAAATAATAATAAATCGGCAAACGAAATATTGTGAAAAGTTATTAAAAAAAAAATAAAGCAAAAGGAAAGCAAGCAAAAGAAAAGCCATGAAAAATTACCAATAAAAAGGAGGCGAAAAACGCAACAACAACAAGTAAAGAAGGAATTTTTTGTGTACTACAACAAAAAAAAGTTATGCCTGTCTGCCAGTGAAAAGCTAAAAAAAAAGAAAAAAATACGACAGAAGTTTGCATTTGTTTCCTTTTTGAGTGTGTTTGTGTGTGTTTTTGTGTATATTTTGCTTTTGCTCTTTCTTTACAAATTTTGTTGTAATTTGTGCTTTTGCATTGTATTTTTGTATACAGTTAGATTTACGCAAAGCGGCGCTTAGAAAACACAACAGCAACAAAAAATAATAATAACAAAAAAAAAAAATAAAAAAATCAAAGCAAAAAAAATTTAAATTTACTAAAAAAGGAAAAAATAGTGGAAAGTGTTAAGCATTAAAGTAAAGTCGTCTGCAGAGCGAAATTTCTCTTTTATTTTAATTTTTTTTTGTTACCGCCGCCTCCGACGTCGCCGTTATTCTGTGTGCATGCTTATTCGTGTTGGGATTATTGGATTATATACCCGCCGGCCAAAACGCCCGCACGCCTACAACCCAACTCAACTCACAAACACACACACAAAAGTACGCACAGTGTGTGCGACAGACAGACAGACCGACGGGCATAAGCACGCATACAAACGCAAAGCGTCTGCTTACAGGATTAAATTGTCCTTCAGCCAACCGCCATCAAACGCAGTCAGTGTGAGTGAGTAAGAGTTACTCAAGCCAGCGGCGTCTACGATTTTTATTTTTAGAGCGCCACAAGCAAAAGAATTAGCAGCAGAAGGAGCAAAAAAAAAAAAAAGGAGTAAAAGGAGAGATTTAATTGTTGGTAAGTCAACTGCTTAAAATAGTATTTAATTCTTACAGAACTTCTGCTGCAGCTGCTATTAATTTCTAATTATTAGCCGGAATATTCTTTTTTTGTTGTGTTTTTTTTTTTTTTTTGTTTTCTGCTCTGCCGCTTGAGATTCGCGCTTGCGGCGTCCTAGTCTAAAACGCGTTTTTGTCGGAGCCATAAATTTCATGCGCCAATGTAGAAAAATTTTTGCGGCGACTTTGGTGATTTATTGCCAATCGATTGTCGCCGGGCTGTGTTGTCCGTCCGAGTTAGAGTTTGTCCCACCGGACGCACTGCATTGCGCGTTGGGATTGAGTCTAGTATGCTCTTCGCGAGGGCTGTTCGTTGTGTAGGCGAATGTGTTAGAATGTTTTGTATAAGTTTTTTTTTTTATAGTTAGGCAGTTGAAGCTGTAAGCTTTATAGGATTGATAAAACTTCTTTTAGCGTTAATAGGAAGTGCTAGAGTCTTACAATAATCGACTTCTTTGGACTCCAATTGGAGATTTTGACTTTTCCTATATGTGTAATAGGGTTATTCAAAGAAGAAGACCAATATCTATTGGTAAAAAAAATACATAGAAACGAACATAGAACCTGCTCCTTTTTGAAGTCGGTAAAAATAAACAGTACTAGTAAGAAAATGTCTGATAATTCTTTGCAACTCTTACTAAATTCCTTCACTATGCAGTTTGTATGGGTATTCATGGATTTTTTTTACATTAAAATGGATATTTAATAGTTGGATGCTAAACAAAAATATTTGAAAATAATGTTTTTGAGGTTTTAAGTTAGAAAATCTTAAAATCTTGTAGTAAGGGATACTTTAGAATTAGTATTGAGCCCTACAGTTGCCGTATAATCTTAAATTATGAGTGCTGGTCAAAGACACATAGGCTAGTGTGAATAAAAATCTAATAAAGCCTATACATATATGAAACGTAATCTACCAAACATTTGATGCTCATTTCCCGAAAATTATAAGAAAATGTATCCAGCATCCGCTTTTTATGAAAAGATTTAAGTGCTTATATGAAATGGTTTAGAAAAACCTATTTCAATATACGAAAAAAAATACTAACTATATCATCTGTTTTGAGCTTGTTTTAATGGAAATTTTATCAGCAAGATGTTATATACCCGCTCTTTGGTCGGTTCCAACTATGCTAAAAGCATCAAACTGAGTTTAACATGGTGGACAGCTGAAAAAATTAAAAATTTTGATTAAAAAACCAAAGCATCCAAAGAAAATACTTCGACATATTAAAACTCCATTAAATTCTTTTGTAATCTTGTAGAAATATGCATTTGGAGGTTCGCTTTCAAATAATAAGCCTGATTACTCATTTTTTGTTGCAATTTCAAATTATTCAAATAATATTTTAATCAAAATCGATTTTTGATTCATCTAAAATATCTATTGTAAATTAAACTTCCCGCAAAATGTATTAGTAACAATATTTTTTTTGATGACAAAAAAATCATGCGAGAGAGATATCTATAAAAACTTAATATTTCCGTATAAAAATTTATGATTCAAATATACTTAAAGCTTATAAACAATATTACAACAATTTCGATTGAAGTGATAGAAGCATTTCAGAGAAGGCCCAGAAGATGCTCGCCTTGGGCATTCGAAGACGCCGTAACCCATGGAAACCATGCAGCAGTGAAGTAAATAGTTATTGAGAATTATGTAATCTCCATTAAAGGTTTCCATATGATACCGGCATATCAGTTGGTCCATGCCATGCCATTTTTTCGATTGTTTTGGGCATGAAGTGTACGATTTTTGTTCTTAAATTACTACATTTGGACCAATTTATAACCGTCACAAGAGCACAATTCAGGAGCCGTTGAATGACGTCAAATACGAACTAGATTTGCTCAAAATGGACATAGTTGATAACGATATATACTTATATGGATATGACATCGTTCTTTTGTGTCTCGATATTGCACCTCCTCAGTGCGTTTAAGGATACATTATTTACCATCCGAATATGATGGACTTATAAGGAAATATTTGCTAAGAACACACATTTGCTCAAATCTATAGAACTTTCCGATTCACTGCAGTCTGTTACAAAAATTCCGTCACTTATGCAAAGAACTGATAGTCAGTTGCTTGAAAAAGTGAGGGGATTTTTTGGATCAAATTGCGGAGGATACGGTAAACTCTGAAAAATTAAGAAAAAGTGTTGTTAAGGCATGTTTGTGCTATAGAAGGAAGGAGCTGTACCAATAAACACCTTATTAAAAACATAAAAGCTTTTTGTACTCTTAAAGTCTGAATACATATATAAAGAAATATCATGCAACTGTCTTCCAAATAAATCTCAAATGCAAAAAATATTTTGTTGTTGGAAACAGGCACGGAATGCTATTACAATTTTCATTAAAACAGGCATAGAAACACCGAGTTTTTTATAATTTGGAGATGAAATTAATATAATTTAGAAGTACTTTTAATAATTTTGAAGCATATTCAACATAAACTCAAAATATAACCCAAAATACATTTAGTTCATATATTTATTCGGAGTGAAAAAAATTCCCTTTAAATAAACACAAACCCGATGTCACACCTGCATAGAATATAATATAAATGATTTCTCGTGAAAAAAGCGGGTGCTTGATTTTGATTTTTGTTCTACAGTCTGGGACACTTTTTCTAAGAATATTTAGTAGAATATCTAAGATAAAACGCACACTTGGTACGCGAAAATAATATCCACCTTTCAATGCATTCAAATTATGTTTAATAAAAGTGGTTAGTAAAATATATATAATATATTTTTTGACATAACTACGGACATTTTAAACCGTAGATTTTTTATTAATTTTGATTTTTTTTCGTTTTATTCCCGCTCAAGACAATCACTAAATTTGATAGAACTGGTCTTGTGTACCTAGTCGCTGGCCTTTTGCTTTTCTTTCATTTATTTTAATTTCCAACCATTAAATTAGGCGTTTTATTCTGATACAACTTGAGTCCATATGTTTTCTGAAAAAATTCTTATAAGCGTTCTGATTTCATTCGTATTAAAAAGGCTTTGTCGTAATGTATAGAAATTTTGAATCTTATATAATATATTTCTATTGTTGCAAGTATATTTTAATGGAATTATTTAAAATCTTTGTTTTAAATCTTCTTGGTTCTAATATTGAATTAAAAGCTTGTGTATATTCCTTCTTTTTCCCCGACTGAAAAAATGTACTTTGAAGCCTTCAGCTTCTCAAGGGAAGATATTGAACAAAAATGGAGCATAATTTCTATGCATAAGCTAACATTTTTGCTAAGAATAGATGAATGAAGGATTTATTTTCATTCGAAGTCTGTGATGGACTTCGAACAGAAATTAAATTATGTATCATGGAAAATAATTGATCTAGAAAAACTTGGATCGAATTTAAAACTGAATCACATTTCGGATGCTGTTTCCTTTTATTTTATTTTTGAAAAATATAGCAAATATCTTACAAAATATGATTAAAAAAATTTAGATTTCCTTAAGTTTAAAAGAATTTTGGTCAATTTATTTGAATTTTTTAAAGTTTAAATCTTCTGAATGCTGTAGGTATTCAAACAATTATCTAAATAGCCATAAAAAAGGCAAATAAATTTTTTATTTCTTTAGATTAATTGTATTTCTCTAATGCTTACTCGTCAAATAACCCTCGTACATACATATGTGCTACAATATGCTCTGCTCTAACTTACAAAGCTCGCAATTCGACGTTTTGGCTTGCCGGGCTCCATGTAGATGCCATGGATTAGATAAAAGCGTGCAATTTATGCGATTCTCTGGTATGATTTTTTTTCTTTAGTGTTTGTGGCTAGAATTGTGAGCCTTCTGCGTTAGATTTGCATTTGCGATGACGACGCGTCGTTGTAGATATGACTTTATTCCGCCTAGATTTGGTTTTTTCTATAATTTGTTTTATTTAAGAAAAAAATAATATATAAAAATTCATTGCTGATTTATTTTTTTTTTTTTGGTTTTTTTATTCAAACTGGTTTCAGTTTGTGGTGCGTTGTTGCTTTTGTGTCGTTGTTGTGTCCTCCATGATGGCGCGTCGCGTAAATCTTTAATGAAGTCTATCATTTGAAATCATGTTGCTGCGATAAGAAATTATAGTGCAGCAATAATTTACGTGATTTGTTTGTGAAATTCCACTAATGGTGGCGGCCACTGACCGACCGACCGACCGAACAAACTGCAATGTGGCCGGTTAATCAGCTCAACTTGCAGTACCTAACTCAATTCATCGTCTTCATGGACGATGGCGACTGCATGATTGGGCCTATGGCTAACTGGTTGCCCAACAACCAAGTTTTGAAGTTGGTCTAGGAAACGTCATCCGCAACGTCGTAGCCTGGCATTTCTTTTAAATGTGCACATTAATATTTCATTCTTTCATGCTGCTTGCTTGCGCTTGCTTGCTGCTTCTCTTATTATGAATGTATCTGCAGTTCTGTCGCTTTTGGCTTATTATACTGCTGCTTGTACTTCTTCTCCTTTAGCTGCCAGTTAAATATTTAACATGACGCGCATGCGCAACATTTCTAATGCGCCAAACAACCAAACATACCAAACCAAACCAAACCGAACCAACTATCCACCAACCAACCGCTGTCTTTTTAGTATGTCTGTCTATTATATTAGCCTCAAATTCCGTGTGGCGCTCTTACATTCTTCTGCAGAACTTATGTTTCTTCTAATGCAGGATCGTCTTTGAGTTTCAGGCTTGAGTTTGAAGCTGGAATTTTAAATGCGTTTTGCAGCGCGGCGTGCGCGCGTGACCGGAGACAGTTTTGACGTTTATTGTTTTTAATGATAGGTTGGCATTTCTTGTATTTATGTGCGGAGTAGTTGGAGTTTATTATTATTAGTATTATTATTGTTCTTGAGATTCTGCACTGCACTGCACTTGTGTGTGATTGTATCTAGTATCTTACACTCTCGGGTGTATAATTAAATGCCGCAGAGACCATGTGGCGACGGCAGTAAAACAGGTTGCAGTCAAAGTTTTGTTGTAACATTAGGATTTCAGTTTGGGTGTCAATGGTTAAGTAATAAATTAAAAATTTGCTGTTGGGTTTTATAGCCGGCTGCCGGCTGCCGACAGGGCAGCTGAATTTTAAATTTAGTTTGAAAAAATATATACAAATACTATATACATACAAATATATAATAAAAATAAAATTTTTAGTTATGATTTTGAAGTGCTTTGGCAATCTGTTCCAAGAAACTTAAATAAAACACTGAGAAACTGAAGAAAATGATGTTTAATAACTGCCTTGCAATAATAATATATAGAAATCTGTATTATTATGTTAATCAGTTTGCAACATATAGTAGCTCAGATAAATTATTTTGGTTCAAAATTAAGGCAGACCATCTTGAAAAATCGTTTAAAGTAATAAATAAATTTTATTTCATTTAATTTATTTTGTAATCTTACATTGTCTTTACTATAATAGATACATTTTTTATTTTTCTTAATGTAAGTTACCAGGTAATATAGTGACAGAAAGTGAACAATTAAAAATGTCTTCAATTTCAGTCGAAATAATGGTTTGAGCCCAGGTTAGAATGGCTAGATTAATTGTATATATACCACATAACCCATATTAACAACTGGTAGCTTGTACGAGTCTGAAGCTAGCACTGGTTAAATCAGAAATATTTGCGAAAAAAGTCTGACTGTAAATTTTAGTAATTGTAGGAATGGGTGGACCATTCCTTCGTCGTTTTCAATCTTACAGTTCCAGCAAAAATTGTTATGTGGGATATTTAATCTTGCATCAGTTAATGCTTAGTGATGACTCAGACAACGAGCATAGTCCTCCTGCTTAGCATACATAGCTGTCGTAAATGTTCCACTAGCCCTGTAGGTCATTTGTATTGCAGTCTTGAGATCGCTACAAGTTTAAAAAGCTGATATATATTGATGTGTCTTGGCAGAAATATTTCTTCAATTTCTTAAATTTTTGCTTAGAACTCATTTTGGAAAGGATTGCTGGTTAGCTTAGACACTTGCAGCGAATATTTTTGAAATTTGATTAAAAATTATCCAAACTTTCCTTTAAGGAAGTTTTGTTATATAGAATATGTTTATTTGTTCTGTGGGTATAAAGTAGTCATTTATTTCGCGCAAACATTTTCAAGAGGTTCAGACAAGCCCAGAGACGACTATTTACTGAACATCTTATTCTTCTTTTCCAAAAACAGTCCAGCTGTAGAAGTTAACGAATTGTGTCAAGAGCATCTGTAGATTGAGCGAAGCGTGTCTGAGGTGCAAAGTTTCAGCATACGGTGTATCTTACTTAATTCTTTGAGCTACCTTCGTTAAGACCTTATTCAAGAGAATCAGTCTGTGAATTACAGTGTAGATCTAGTAAATAATTTTTGAAGCAATGGCACAGTTTAAATCTTATAAAATTTTAAATATTTTTAGTTTAAACCCAGAAAAGTCGACTGGTTGTACATAACCCATATCCAACCATACAAGTATAAATATTTATTACTACCCGCCGGCTTTGCTCACTCTTGTCCAGTGGACCTAACTTCTTCCGATTCCATTACCAAATTTAATCACTGTATCTCGAATGAAGGAAAAAATATGACAAATATCGTTTACCGCTTAAATGGGTGGTGGGGCTTCCGATTTTTAACACAAAGTACCCTATATTCTTATGCAACGTTCCATCTGATTCTATGCCAAAATGCATACAAGTTGGTTAAGTGATATAGGCGTGATAAGCGCACAAACCAAGAAAAATTTTTTCAAGATTTTATTATATGAAATAAATTATTTTAAGTCTTTGAAAATGATTTTCACCCAAAATGGAAATTGTGCTTAGTGTTCCTTTAGTTCACATGCGTTTAAAACCGACAAATTATTACAGACAAAAAAGGTAAAAAGGGGCAAAACACCAAAAACAAGAAAATCGTTTTCAATTGTATAAAGCAAACCATTGAAATCGAATTCTGTGGGGGTTACTTTTTGAAATATGGTTTATCCCAACATCAAATATATCAAATATATCAATGTAGCTAGGTACAAAAATATTTTATAGAACAAAATATTTCCGCTTAATGGCGAAAGTTTAATAAAAATTGTATTTTCCATCTGAAGTTTACAATGCAATATTTCAGTTAACAGAGCTATCACAGCAAAATATGATATATTAAATGAAGTTTACAATGCGATATCTCTGCTCATATGATCTCACCACATAATAAAAAACGAAATATGAGCTTATATTTTTGGTCCTAATTTTTGGTAAATTGAATTTTTTTTTTTTATTTTAAATAGTTTTGATCCATATTTCTTTTGAGAAGCATTTGTGCAACGTCATGCTACAATGTAATGAAATATCTCTCCAACGACTCTACAGTAGCCCATTGTAATCTAAGCTTTTTGTCAATAATCCATTTGATCTTTGGTTTGTTTGACTCATCTTGGTGCCTAGGCAAAACATTTTTTCTGGATCCTAAGGCTTTAAGGTCAATTAAGATCACCAATACATTTTACGGTTGGGTAGTTTTTACTGCCTTAATTTTGGCACATGTAATCTGATTTTTTTTTACAAATCTTTCGACTGTTCGACGGAACTTACTGTAAGCTTTTGAGTACATCTAAAATACAATATAGCTAGTCAAGCCGAACTCAAGCTAATTCTTAAAAAAAAAAAATTTTATGTAAATGTGTGGATATGCGTCTACATTGTTTTCTATAATATATGTATGTATGTATCGCGCAAAAGGTAATTTTTTACACTGAGAATTATGCACATATTGTTCACGAAGATTAAATAGCTACGGGGACTATTGTTTCGAGTTCCGAACCCTATAGCAGTCCGCTAGCTGTGACATTGCAAATGTTGGTACTAACATCATGATTCTCAGGAAAAGCGATCTGTGTATCATAAAGACTTAAATGTAACCAACAAAAAATTACTAATAGTATATATTTCAGTTGAATAAGCCATTAAAAAAGGGTTCAACCACGAAATGAAACGCAATAAGCTGAATTTTTGTATAAACCTTTATTTTGGCCTTCTAAATGTTGTAACAAAAAACTGATTTTCGCGACTTTTGAGCTTAAATATCTAAAAACGCTCTCACATATCCTTTTGTGACTTTTGAGACAACATTTAGAATTCCAAATTAAAAGTTTTCATCTATAAGCCACACCACTACTTAGTAATAACACCACCGTATGGAAAATTTTATAAATTTTCTTTCATTTGAATTTTTTATTACTACTTATTAAGTGTCTTGCATTACGCACCATTATATACATATTTTATTTAACGACCTTTATCACGAAAATTAGATATAAATTTTAGCTGTCTCAAGGTCAGCAAAATAAAACTCAGACTTTGAAAAAAAAAGCTGCACTTGCAAAATTTTAGCAAAATATTTTGTTAAGTATTATTTATAGAAAGCTGTGTTACCCACTCGTTTACCATAAACCAAGCTGATGTCTTTCTATATTATTTTCGTCAGAAGATAATTTAAAAGATAAAAAAAAAAATTGAATTCCATAGTCAAAATATTTCAATGGCGCTAATTTTAACATTTATATTTGAATGCAATTCAAATCAGATTTTTTTACTACAATAAATTTCTGTGGAAAACAGTTTTCACATGTACATTTCTCCATTTGTATCTATAGAATATAAAAGTAACTCACTGCAACGTTGTTTCGTCTTATCACTTTCCATAGAATTGGTTCCGTTCAATTTCCTTGTAAACAATGTTATATTTGCACTAACATTTCTCACAAAATCAATAAATTCTATTTTTATTTACTCAAAAAACTCAACACCTAGACGTAAATGGTGCACGTTTGGTTTATGTATATAGATATACACACACGCATAGATAGACATAGACTATCTCTTAGATACATTTTATGTTTGTTGCTGTGTGCGAGAAGTAAACATTTAAAGGTCAGTTTCTAAAACCTAAAACTTTTATTTATATATGTTCTATCTCTTCGATAGCTGGCATGCATGATTATTAACTGCTGCAACTACTGCGGGGTAGGCACTATTTGCTACTACTACGTGTATCTTAATTTGTATTTCGACTACGAAACTTAGCAACAATTATGCCATTAAAAAGCGGAAATCGGGTCACCAAAAATATTAAGCGTACGCAATACGAAACTAAAGAAGAAGCAGAAGAACGACATTAAGTAAATTTCAACTTTATCTACTTTTAATTGCTTTGAATATTACACACAAATCATATACGAGAAACCACCGAGGTCACGAAAAAAACAGAGCAACAAAAAATAATAATAGTAAGTTGCATTTTCGTAAACATTATATTTTAATGTCGTCTGTGTTGAAAATTTCCTCACTGCGGGTCTCATTAAATTTTGTTGTTTATGATGATGTGACTCATTAACCTCATCGTCAGCGTCAGCAGAGTGTCTAAAGCTATTTTATGTTTGTGGTTTCATTTAGATTTGCAATGAAAATTTCTCTTTAGAAATAATGTTCCGAAGAGTTGGAGATAGTGCGGTGTGTGTGCGTTGTACTTAATGAAGGGAAAATTTCTTTTGGAGTGGAACAAATTTGAAACGGACATTTGTTAACATTCAACAAAGTGTTTGTGAAATTCTAAAAGAACATTGGTCTCTAGGGTAATAAACAGCTAAGATGTCTGGTCTTGCTTTTAAGATCTTGTGAGGTGATTATAAAATATTCTGACGTTGAATATAAATTCAAAAGTTGCAAAGCTGGTTTTATTTTGTTTATAAAAAGGCCAACCAGTCTTGGGGTTTCTATAAAAAAGAAAAGAAAAAGAAATTAGCTAATATTCTACTAAGCTGCTAAGAAAGAACAGAAAGTAAAGGAAGTAAAAATATCTTCGCTATATTTGAAATGAGATCCTTTCGGTACTACTTTTGAAAATTAATAGTTACAAGTTATTTGAGTTTCTTTCAAATAATGTGGATAAGTCATTTAATTTACTGAAGCTCTTCATTTATTTTGTTAAATTTAAATCTAAAAACTAAATCTAAAAAAATTGACACCAAAATACTCAGCCTTGTTTTCACCATTCCTGCCTATCTTTATTTCTGTATAAACGTCGAGAACTGGAAGCCACCAAAGTTTGATGTTCTGATTGTAGTATTCCGTCTTTAAAAAGATTGTCTCCAATTAATGAACCAAAACACGCTATAAGCAGAAGTTTTTGAATATAAAAGATAAAAATGTAAAATTTTTGAAAAACAAAATTTTTAAATTTGTTTAATTGTTACGAAATTACTTGTTAGATACAAGATATAAATACAAGATAATAATATTTAACATGTAATGCTCAAAAAATTATGAAAGTCCCATTTCTGGTTATTTTTTTGTAGTGTAAAATTTATACAGAGTCCTATATTTTTGAGCTGGTAAGCCTCCCTTTTCCTTTTCGTCACCTTTTTGTATAGATGAAGCATCGCCGGAGCATCCCCCAGAGCACTGCATTTCTTCCGGTGCAGTTTATATAAGTCTCAATATTTGTATCATAAGTAACTTATAACGTCAGCTATCATGCAGTAGAAGTCCCATCAAAATCCAGTTTCGGTGATTAGTCTGACAAAAACAGACTAAAAAAAATTTTAAAAATTTTAGATACATTTATTAAAACATTCTTATTTTGAAAATACATACTCCAATTTTATTTATATGTATATATCTTATTTTGTAACGTTACGAACCAATAAATCTGCTTCTAGTTGTCCGAATTCAGTTATAATTGGTGACACGACATTTAACTGATCACTCCCGATTAATGAAACTTTTATGTCTAAAGATATACAAAACTAGTGAATGCAAACTCTTCAACCAAGAAGTTGAAATTCTGCTTCATATATTTATAATAGGTAGCATCTTCACCACCGAAGAACGATTTAATTCATCAATTCCCCATTTTCCAACGATTTTTCTCAAACTAGGGTTGAATAAATCATAAAAAATCAAAATTAACGAAATCCAATGATTTAAAGTGTCCCAAAACTCAAAAGTGATTTTGATAGTGAGCTCTGCTAGTTTTTCACAAAATATACATTATAGGATTATGTATGGAATAGCAGATAATAGAAATTTTATTTAAAGTCCTAAGCTTTCTATTCTCTTTACTCTTTGCGTGAATTTTGAGATACTCTTGAATTCTGGCGTGAATTATGGGACAAGTGGTATTACCTCTAATTTAATAACACAGGCCTGCGAAATTTGAATGATAACTGATAATCATTGAAATTTCGCAGGCACAAGATTCTTGTAGAACACGAAAACCTCTAGGTACCATGATATATTGAAATATTAAGAAATTTTCAATTTTTATGTCCGCCATATTGGAATCGAAATTTTCATTTTTTGAAATCTGTCTTTAGATTCGTAAGAAGCGTTCTATAAAACTTTTAAGTACGAAGTTTTACTGAAATGTACCGAATTAAAAATTTTTTTTCTGTTTATATATTTTTTTCTTGCACCCCTAGATATAAACAAATCCCCTGCTCTTAGGGTGCATGCTAGCTGTTTGGCATAGGACTCATTTTAAAAAGTTCAGTCTTTAATTTCTGATATCAGCAAAGTCAGGATTTAGGTGTAGAATTTATCAAAAATATCAACAAAAATGTTATATTTTAAGCCCTGATTCGTTTTCAGCGCAAAAAAAAAAACTACAAGAATCACCACCGACCCTCGCAGACCTGTGTAATTGATAACAATCATACTCACGATTCAATCCACTGGAAAACGTTGCGGTCATGGGCATTATTTATTCCCTAGTATTATTTAAATATATATACATATCTTGAATAAATCTTAAATCTATATCAAAGACTACGGTTATAAGAAGTTTATGTGAATGTTTGTACTATTGAACAGCATCGAAATTGGAGTCGGCTGGAGTAGGCTATTACGTCCTTCAGTTCGTGAAATATCAGATCTCAGAGTCTATAAGAGCTGGAGAGACCAAATTTGCTTATTTAGATTCTATTTAATTATACGCAGTTGAAGTTTTTTATATTATTATGTGTATAGCCGGTTTCTTTTATCATAAATTGGACATATTTTATGGAATACTGATCCTTATATTGTTTTCGAAGTACATACTACTCTTTACCAACATTATTGCAGCATTCCGCTTTTGAAGAATTCGCTAGAATATACACGATTTCTTGAGGATATACACGAACTGGCCAAATTTTTATAAACTTCATGTGATGTGAAGTCGTGCTCAGATAGATTATGTGTCATCGTTCGAAAATAGTGAAAAATAGAAAGAACAGTATCTTGTGAATTCGGCTGGTGGTGTAAAACTTTACAATTGATCTTTGCTAAGTTTTGAACGGCGCTTTAATTTATAGATGATCATTAACATATAGGAGAATAACTTTGTCGTGTTTGGAATAATATTGGGCTCACTTTTCTTGATCGATTGGCTGAATTTCTTCAATTCTGTTCAGTAGACAGCAGCACCAGTAATGGTCTCGTCATAATACACGATTTCAAGCTGTTGCACCCAATACACAATCAGGAATTTTTTTCCATAAATATTTGCTATTAGCTGTTGAACCATGTGATCACCATGAATTCTTCCTTTTTGAATTTCATGTTGTATACCAATTACTATACGGTATAGTAAACCTTTTCTTTTATGTCTGCGAAGCATCATTTCAATGTGGATAAATTGGCGTTCAACGTTTCTTGTCGTTAGTTCATATGAAACATAAATTTTTTTTATAAAGCTTGCAATTTCACACCTTCAGAGATTTTCGATCTTCCTTTAAGTTCTTTCCTTCGTTTTCAAAATCACCTTTCTTTAAATTTAGAAAACCACTCACACCTCAAATAAATCAAAAGTTCCAAAAAGTTTTAACTTTATCGAATTTTAAAGTCTTGTAAGTCTATCTAAGAATGGTTGTAGGGTATACTGCCGTCATGAGTCAATGTACTTAATTGTTTTGTACATACATATGTGTATAAGCATTTAAAAAATTGTATTTTTTGTGATCTATTTAAAGCACTAGTTCAGAGGTGAACTCAAGTCATGAATTTCTGTTCTCCGATGTTAGCTCAAAACAAAGAAGAGAAAATCATTATCAGTGCGCTGAATGTTTTCAACATAGTAGCTTACCATTGCTTTGTTTCAATAATGAACACATACATGCAGAGCACACATATATGTTAACACTTTGTTTGTTCTCTTTGCGTTTAAGACTTTTTTTAGTTTAATTTATAGTAATTGGAATTAATGTTTAAAATGTTTTTTTTATATTTGAATTTTTTTGCTAATAGTCTACTTCACAGAAACTCAAATACTTGTGCCCATTGTTCGATAAAACTTTATATACTCTCCTATTTCATATACGACATAAATTCGATTTATTAATTCTTATGATTTTATATTTTATTTGCATTTGAGAATCATATTTCTTGCCATTTGCAAAAGATATTCTAATAAAGTTAAATATGAAACAGCTCAGCAGATTTGCAACATTATTTATGAAACCGAACCAAATTGGACTCATATATGATGATGTATGTCTGCCGGACGTCAGTTGCTATAACAATTTCAATTAGCAAATTTTGGCCAGAAAGACAATTGTAAAACTAGTTTAATTAAATAATATTTCAAATAACCGAAAAATACGACTAGTATGTATAGTGCCATATATATATATATATATCTGTAAAACAAAAGTGGAAAATCTATTTTATATATTTTTATGTTATAAAATAAAACAAAGAAATTCCATGCATACTAAAATGTAGCACACAAAAAATAACTAGAAACCAAGAATGAAAGAAATTTGAACAATTATTATTTCTTTTTTTTTTTTTGTTTTGTTTTTGAGGAAAAATGAAACTATAGAATGTTGCATGCAAATAATGCCGAAAAGTAATTCTAGTTAGCCTGTTTCCCCACATACACAGATACAGATACAAATGTATTTTAATAGAATGCGACGAGTATCTAAATGGAGACTATATGGATAATATTTATGGAATGGTTTTGTTTGGGCCTGCCGTAGGAAAACAAAAGATAAAAGCGACCGACGACGACAAGTTTGCATTAAAAAATATATATTTTGCTAAGCAGCATAATCTTCTTTTTTTTTTTTTTTTTTTTTTTGTTTTGCTAAGCAGCATAAACTATATGCAAAATAAACAAAAACAAAAAAAAAGAAAATCATGCGAGTAGAAATAAATAAAACTAGTAGTAAGAAAAATGTTTATACAAATTAAAAATAAGAATCGCACAAACACATATTTATGTAGCATATTCATATGAAAATGTTGTACTAGCTGCATGCATGCAGCAACATACATGAATATGCTGCTTCCACATTCATGCAGTAATTCATGCATGTGTCGCCCGTTGGCGGTGGCGGCGGCATGCAACAACAAAACTGAATAATGGCAAGCAAAGCGGGCGGCAGAAGGTGGCGCGCGCTATAGAAAAAGAATAAGCAGCAGAATCATGCAGCATATAACCAAAAGCGTTTTGGGTCAAGGCAGTTCCGCTAGTATATACGCGGGTAACATTTAAAGTTTTGGGCAGATGTTAACTAAATATATTGTAAGTAATCAAAGCCTAGTCGGCTAAGATTTTCAAAAGTATCTCATATTGGCAAGCGTATAATTTTGCAGCTTATCGTGGTGCATATTATATCCTTCAATGCCACTAACAATGAGTTGCATCTTTCTGAAGTTTATTTAGAATATTTTCATTTGATTTTTTAATGGTGACAAAGCTGAAAGCAGTCAATAAACTTTCATTGTTGAAATATCGTTCCAAATGTTTATAAACGTTTTGCAGATTTTTATGTGTAAACGTCATACAAAACGTGACAAGTTTTATAAGAAGGTTGTTTAAAAAACAGCTGTTTTTTGAAGCATCAATGCTGTGGATTTATTGTAAATTAGTATTGTTGATTTAAATAGGTTAATTCTAAATTTATTTCGACGTTTCACAATAATAGATTATAATAATAAATAAATTTTGTAAAGCTGGATTTCTTCTAATGAACTGTGAATAAATTTTAGTCATGATTTCTTACTCACTGTCTCACTTGCTAAAATCAAAATGCTTTTAAGAACGGACATCGTCACGATTTAATTTTGAAGCTTTGGCATCGTTCAGATAGAACTGAAATCGTTTAAAGTGGTGCTAGGAAAATAAATATGCATGCAAGCGTTCTGAGATGGTAAACTTAGCTAAAAAAAAAAATTTTCATATGGCTCCCATTCCCAGCGGGCATACATTGACCTAAACTAATAAACTGTTAACGGTCTTGCTAACAAAATTTAAACCTGGAAATGGTGTTCAGTTCAAAAATGAATGTTGTATTAGGTGTGCTGATACATCGGTGGTGCTACTTGTATTATATCCATATGATTTTTGGTTAGCCCTAACCTTCAAAAGACATGTGTTTAAATTTGACAGCTGTCGTACTATTAGTTTGTGTGATATATTATTTCGATTGAATCGACTTTTGTTAGTTTGAAAAAAATGGATTAAAAGGAATTTCATGTGTAAATAAAGCAAAATTGCATGTATTGGGCTTCGAATTGCTTCCGCATCCACAGTACTCTCGAGATCTTGCCCCAGCGTCTTTAACCCTTTCTTAGACCTCAAGCGAATGCTCGCTGGAAAGAAATTTAGTGCCGATGACGAGGTAATCGCCTTTCTATACAGTTTTTCAAACTAACAAAAGTTTTTCATTTGAAATAATCAGATCTATATACATATGTATGTTTCGTATAGGCAACTAAATCATGCCCACTTTTCCAATTACATATCATATTTCTCTTGATCCAATTAACATGTAATCCAAATATCATACCTGTACCTCAAATGTGTGCAAATATATGACGAATTTTGTATATCGTTTGTATGGTAGGTAGGGCATCGTCCCCTCCGATTTCCACCATACTCATAATGTGATCTATCGATCGCATTAACATGTATTCCAAATATCATCTTTGCAATTTGGTAATCGCTTATTTGGAGGGGTGGGGCATCGAACTCTACGATTTTAACAAAAAGTAGCCTATGTTCTTTTCCAATGTTCCATCTATTCATATGGGCTTTCAGCCTATCGCTATTTACTAGTATGACTATTTATTTGGAGCTCAACGGTCTCCAAACTCAGGTCCCGGTGGAGACCATGAGTCGAATCGCCAATGTACCATCCACATTCAGTGATAAGCCTCAAGGCTTTTTTTCTGAGGCGTCTGTAGAAGTTTACAGTTCGACGATGGATCCCATAGCTCCAGGTGGGCACAACAATAGAAATATGAATCGCCCTCTTACATCATCCAGTTTAGACGCGCCAACTTATATCTGGAATTCTATATTGTAACCCTTATGTGCAATCTAAAAGTTTACTTTGCTTCCTGGTCAACGTGTGGAGGTACTCCTGAACATCGGAAGCTGCTTCACACATTCTTGACGTCGAGTATAAAAAACAAATATTGACAGCATATGAAGCGAGCAGTGATTTGTCTCTGGAGATGCATGGAGGGATTGGTACATCTGCGATATTATGATCTGAATTGGAGCTAAAATAGGCCTGTGAGTTTATTTTTACTACCCTCTTTAATTTGAGTTCTAAATTTTTTTGCGCCGTTATTATAAGTTTCAGCTTAAAGCCGGTTAAGAAGATCACTTGAATGGAGCTATTTGAGCCCTCTGCAGTAACTGTTTACGAGACGAGGCACCGATAGCTAGGTAACATGTGCATCCAACTGTTATGTTAATTTATTTGGGCCATGACTATAAGTTACTTTACTTCGAAAAAGGAACATAAAGTATTGACCTCTATATTTCAGCAGTTTCAACTAGAAAATTTTAACTAACAATGGTAGCTTCGATCTAACAGTTTGAGTTAGCAATGACTGATCTTGTCGTCAGCAGCATATTTTCGTTGTGAGGTGTCGGCTTACCCGAAGTCTACGAAACATGACTAAAGATACTGCCCTGTGGTACAAGCGCTCTAATGCAACAGATAGCTGAGCATTTCTACTGTAATGGCTTCTTTAGGCTCGGTTAGTGAGGTATGTTTTTAGAAGAAGTTACTGCGATGCTGGTATTTTAGATGAGATGCTGTTATTTTCGACTTGACCTAGGTCTTCTTCAAAATACTTCTGACCATCAAAAAATAAAATAAAATAATAAGCAATACCACGACTATATTGCTTAAAGCTTTTAAAGTTTTTAGCATATGCTGAAAAGCGGTATGCAACTGTTCCCGAGAAACATGGTGATGCCTAAATCCTAAGTGATGATAAGGGATGTCAGAGTGAACTACCAATTCTACCAAATATTTTTTAAAATATTTTATAGAAAGTCGGTAGCAAATTTATGGGTCTGTATATAAATTCAACGAGGTTAGGCAGGTGTCAGTTTAATTAGAATCTTAATGGACTTCTATTGGTAGCGAAAGTGGTGGATGCGAACCATGCATGGTATTGGAAATACATTTTGATAAACTTTGTTGATGTTGCGTATAACTTACACAGATACATAGTCACGCCGTGAATACCCTCAAAGTATTTATCATGTCTATTAAAAATCGTTTTAGTTAAAACTTTGAGCTATACCCTCGTACAAGTAGTTCTCAGCAGCAATAACAGCAACAATGAATGTATGAATGAATGAATGAATGACATACGTACGGCACGACTAAAGGCGGAGCACTATAGTGAGTTGAGGGGGCGTGTAAGATACTACGATATATGCATATGTACTCCACGTCGTATATATTTTTATTATTATTATGAAAATTGCTACATGGTGTTTAAGGCTATTGTTGTAACGCGTACATTGTTACATTGAACAACTTTTGTGTGTTTCTCTTTGAGTTATAATAGGAACCAGCAGCAGTAACAACAGCAACAACAACAACAACAACAATAAGCATAAAATGTGAGAATGATTAAAGTGTCCATATCATGTTATCCTTTTTCACAGCTAAACAGCGTAGCATACATTGACAAGAGGGCGAGTGAGTTTAGTTTGATAGAAGAAAGGGGCTGTTAGTGGTGTAAGCCAAAAGGGTGCATGCATATGTTGTAAGCTTGCAACTGCTGCTGGTTATTATTATGCGAGTGAATATGAATTTATTGTTGCAAATCTGTGTTCGTAAGCATGGAAGCAAGCATTAATGAAAGAAAATCAATAAAAATGAAAGCGTATAACACGCTTATTCGTGTTCGGTCGTCATTATCCTTGCATATAACTACATACCATTCATTCATTTTCAAAAGACAGACAGATCAGAGCAAAACCAGAAAAGAACAGAACAGAGAACAAGCACACACGTGAGGCGCTCCACATTTATTGCCACTACTGATGATGATTATTGTTGCAACACAAGGCGGCGATAAAGGCGTAAAAGATGCGAACGACCGAACATGAATAAAATCCAATTTTTCATTTTCTGTTCAGAATTGTGTCCTTTCACTCGTCTTCTCGTGTTGGCATTTTGCTATGCTTCTCGTCGTCGATGTCTTTGTCATTTCTCAGGACTCTTTCGCGCCGCACAATTTTTGCGCTTTGTTGGAATTTCGTGTTAAATTTGTTCTTTTGTTGCACACTTGAGTGCACAATGTAAAACTTGGTTGGTTGCTGTGCTATTATTGTGCCTTTTTTCTCCTTTTTCACACGCAGCAGCAATAGCAGGAAGTCCTCCTCATTGAAAGAGTGCAAGCGTGCGAGCAAAAATTAGTCCGTCCGGCTGTCTGCCTGTCTGTACGACCATCCGAACGTTTGCCGTTGAGGTTAGCCACGTTGAATGCGTTTTTCCATTTCCCAAGACAAGTAAGCGTATATGTTTGTATGTACGTGTGGTAATTGCAATTACGCAATGCGTTGCCGGATGTATAACATGGTGCATGTGTGTAGAACGAGGATATATTGTATAGTTTTTTTTTTCTTTCTGTAAATGGTGCAAATAAACATTGTTTGAGTGTTTATGGTTTATATTTGGAATCAAGTAGGGAATTGTTCAAACCAATTCTGTCAATTCGAACAAGGCTGGAATAAAGTCAACAGCAATAGTTTTTAATATAGCCAAGGATCAAGGCAAGGAATTAAGTAAATTGGCACAAATTTTGGCGGAATGTTGAGAATTAAATTTTTTTTTTATATCAAAGTCGAAATCTGGCAAAATATATTCGACTCAATCGACCGCTAGCTAGGGAAGAAAAGTGGCATACTTACATATATGTATATTAGCTGCTTTCTCTACATTTTCTAAAGGCCCACATGAAGTCAGTTCAGTTCAGTTTGAAATATCACATTAATACTCTGAAAGGTTCTCTAACTGTGACTTAAAAATCCATCAAAATCGGTTCCGTAGTTTCGGAGATAAGTCTGGACAAAGAAATGAAATGACAAACAAATAAATATTTTCAGTTTAAGAAACAATATTACTATTCTGAAAAAGGAAACCCCGTCACAATCGGTTCCATCGTTTCGGAGTTAAAACCGTATAGATGAACAAAAATTAGACAATGAGTGTTTAGGTCAAACTTATGCAGTTAAGAAAAAAAGAAGAATTTTACTACTCTGAAAACTTCTTTAAATGAAACTTCTGGCAAAATAGATTCCACCATTATTATTCATATTATTTCACCATACATGTATATAAGTTACAAAGAAAAATTGCTCCATTAACATTCTAAGGATCTGTGCTCAAACTGCCCTCGTAACAGTACCATCTGCAAGCACGCAAAAAAACAAAAACGACATACAACGTCGTTTGAGCTCAAAAGAAAAGACACACACTCTAAGAAAGCTTAGCGACACTTATGCATCCTGACGGGCAGAGTTCGAGTCTCACAAAGAGTTAAAACAGGAAAGACAGACTCCACACTCGCAGCCAGACTCCATCAAGTGTGCAAAATTATTGTGACACAATTTTTCTGCCGTGCCATTTTACGTTTCACTTGTCGCCAAGTCATAGTCGTCCTCGTAACCGGAAGTGAGTAGTTGGCTAGCTCAGACCGCCAAGTTGCAATGCTGCCATTTGGAAACGCTTCGCTCGGCTTATAGTCGGCAGCTTGTCAACGTCAGTGTAGTAAGTGCTGCCGCTGCTGTTGCCATCGTTAATGTCAGCGTTCATAGTTGCAGTTGTCTTTGTTCCAATTGCATTCATACGTTTGTGCAGCATACAGCATACTACAACATAGTACTACACACTTGGCATTCAACTCAATGCTGCTGCCTGTGTCCTGGTCTGGTCGGGTCTGGTCTGGCGCAACATTGTCGTCGTTTTGCTCATTCAAACGTATACATTCTCATTGCTTGATTCGCTTGCTCGTTTGACATGCAAGAATTGCCTTTCTGTGCCTGCTGCTTGAGTGATTTCGATGAAACGCACTACTTCACTGCACCGTACAACTCCAGACATGGCTTGTCCTGTCATCCCCGGAAGGATGATAATTTTGTACACTCCATGCGTGCTACCTACAACATAAACTAACCCGCAACCCGACGATGTCTATTTGTGTGTGTGTGCAGATTCTGTTTCCGATTCTCTTCGCCTTCGGTCGGTTGTCGTCATTTCTGCGTTTAAGTGCTTCCCAAATTGCCTTTTTAAAGGATTTTTACGCTGCTCAGTACTTCACTTACTCACTTGGTGGAGTGCCATGCCAAACATATGTGTGTGTGTGTCTGTTTGTTGCATGTGAATTTGCCTTTTTGTCACATATTGCTGCATTTAGTAAATCTCTTTTTACTAGCTGATGTTTTTTTTTCTTTCCACATTTTTTGCTTGCTGCCTGCCGCATGACTGTGTGGCATCAATTCATCTGTCGCTGCTATTGCTGATGCTGCTGCTGCTTGGCTGCCATACAGTGTGGCACGTTGCCAAAGTTACGCATTTTAAGTGCTCCTCGCGCCGTAAACTAAAAACTGCTCGTAAATATTTTTTTTTTTTTTTTTTTTTTTTTTTTTTTTTTTTGCATCTTTTGGATTGCCTTTGCCTGCTTACGCGAATAGTGATTTAATTCTTTCATTTTTCATTGGCGTTTTTATGTACTTTACATATAGTTTGATGTAGGGTATTATCAGCTTGTCGGCAACTTTGTTATGTATTGATAGTAGATTATTTAAGTGCTCAATGTCATTTGTCCATTTAATCTACCTCTTTTGACTCGCTTAGTTCTTAAGATGAGAAGATAAAACTTGCTTTCTAAGCATCTGCTATTCACTCTGTCAAATTTAAATATTAATACGCAGCTGGTACAGTAAGAAAAAGAACACACGAATGCATTTGTATCAGCCAAAGACTTCTAGAACATCACTTCTGTAGACAAACGTTCTTCATGCCCGAACTTAAATCCAGAAATCTTCAGCCAGTATGCTTAGGAAGCCATGATCAAAAACTTTGGAGCCAGTTGGCGTTGTTTTCTTATTTAAGGAAGAAGTACACAGTAAATAACCTACACCTTCACATAGAAAATAACCTCCACCTATATACCACCTTTTTAATTGCTGCGCATAAATACTTCAAATACTAAATTAATGCATCTAGAATAACTTCTTATGCTGTTCCTTAAATTCTTTCAACTACTTTTGCAGTGTATAAATAATTCAGCTTTACCTAACATAATATTTTTCTTAGTTATTTTTTTTATCTTACGCTTTGCCAAATGTGTTGAATTCATTTATTGTGCGGATTTTATTTTATATGCAGATTTTCTGTGTCAAAGGCGCGTAATAATTCAGTTTTGATGGCGCTTTATAGTAATTGGGTTAAGCATTTGTGCCGCTGAACGTCCTTTTTTTTTTTTTTTTTTTTTTTGATACTTCACAGTATCTGCTTCAGTGCATGTCTATATGTTCCTTTGTCCTGATGGTGTGTACTCATGCATAAGTAAATATTTGATGAATTGTGCACTTTTTCATTTTTGATGTCATTTTATGCGCTGCTATGAGTTGATATGCTATGCTGCTGCAGTTAACTCTTTGATCGAAAAGGGTAGGATTTTGCATACATTCAAAAGAAATCCCATAAAACTTCTTTTTAATTTTTATAGTTTTTTTGTCTTTTGATGATTGTTGTCAAGTTAAGTTGTCTTGAAATTAGTGCCAAGTTAAATCTAATTGTCGTTGCGTGTGAAAATAATTATAATTAAATGTATATTTCATGCGTGTTTAAATGTGAGATAGGTAAAAAAAAAGGGAAAGGTATACTCGTACCATCATTTTCACTTTATCACCAGCTGAGTGCATAACTTAAATATAGAGAAGCATATCTTTTTGTTCTTTGATTACTGGGTGTATTTCTGTTCTGCTTTATTGCGTCCAGCTTGAGTTGCATGTCTATTTTCGTTTTCATGTACCTAGTGTAAATTTGAAAAGTCTTGACATAATATAATTCGGAATATGATGAATGGTGTTTTAGTATAACTCAATGTAAATTGGTGCAAATTAAGTGGAGTTTTCAACACGGAAGTAGTAAGATAAGATACTAGGGTTGTATAAAGCTATATTTAATTCAAATTTATAACAGAGTGCGAGGATTCGAATTTTTCTCATTTGAAATATTTTCTCATACTTAGCAGCATTAGTTTATATTTAATTTTTGCGCATATAGCCATAATTTATTCCCCTTTTTTTTTTTAAATAATTTATTCATCTCCATCTGTCTTTTGTATCCTTCATTATTATTAAATCGGTATTAAGATTATTTGAAATCATGTGAATCAACGCTAGGCTAGTAACTAACATCCTATTTTTTTTGTTTTATATAAAAAAGTTTGTATTAGAACCCCAATGAAATGCTATATGAACATTTCTCATAGTCCAGACGCATCTCAACTGCCTGACTTTAGATTAGTCTCCATTTTTCAGTTCGATCTCTTTTATGGGCTTCGAAGAAAATGTATTAGTTATTACTTTAATAATTAAAGTAATAACTAATACATTTTCTTAATTAAAGTTTAATTACATATAGAAAATTGACTTCCAGGAACTTGGGTCCAACTGTGCAGAATATCAAGACCATCTGAAAATCTCCTGGTTTCATTGTTATTTTAGAAACCGGATTTATATTTCTCTATGTAAAAATTACTTCTAGCCTTAAAAAAAAAGTATAAAAAATATAATAAAATACAAATAAATAAAAAAAAAAACATATATATAAAGAAAACAAATATGTAGTACGTTATATGTACTTGAAAAAATAAGAAAATAAAGGGAAATATGAAGAAATAAAAAAAAAATATGAAAAAATATAAAAACACAATAAATATAAAAAATATAAAATACGAAAAATTTAAAAAAAAAATTGGAAAAAGAGGAAAAAATTTAGAAAAAACATTCAAAAATAGATAGATTAAAAAAAAATTTAAAAATATAAAAAAATATAAATAAAATACATATAAATAAAATATAAAAAAATATAAATAAAATAAATAAATATAAAAAGATATAAAAAAATATAACAAAATATTAAAAAGTATAAAAAAAATATAAAAAAATTTTAAAAAGTATAAAAAAATATAAAAAAAGTATAAAAAAATATAAAAAAACAAAAAAAAATATATATAAAAAAATTAAAAAATATAAAAAAAAACAAGCTTTTACCCGCGACTTCGTCCCCAGATCTTCCGACAAAAAGTAGCATATCTAATTACTTTTCTTATCTTGCCTCATTTGTGAAACTTTACGGGGGGTGGTGTACCGCCTATCTAATTTTGACCAAACTTAACCCGTGTACTTCTCCTCATCTTCTTAACATGTATACCAAATTTCATCTCTGTACCTTAAATGGATGCAAAGATATGACAAATTTTGATTGTCGCTTATATGGGGGAGGGGCAACGCCCCCTCCGATTTTGTCAAAATGTAGCCTATGTTCTTTTCCATCATCCCATCTATCTCTATTCCAAAACTTTCGCATTTATAATATTAGTAGGATATAATATATATAAAAAATGTAAGAAATATAAAAAATATAAAAAATATAATAATATAAAAAAAATATAAAAAATTCAATTTTTTTATATTTTTTTATATAAAAAAATAAAAAAAACTATAAAAAATTTTAAAAATAATAAAAAAATGTAAAATAAATGTAAAAAAACATAAAAAAAACATAAAAAAAAAAATTGTCAAAATAAAAAAAATTTTAAGTATGAAAAAATATAACAAATATTCAAAGAAATATTTGAAAATATAAATGAATAAAAAAGAATATGAAAGTTAAAAAAAAAAAAAAAATAGAACAAACATTAAAATCTATTAAAAATGATAATATAAAAAAATTAAAAAAAAATATAAAACAAGTAGGATAAAAAATTTTAATAACTATTATAAATTATTTAAAAACTTAATACAAAAATACTTAAAAAATATATGGAAAATATAAACAAAAATTTTCACAAAATATAAAAAAAAATGTTTAAAGAAAGAAAAGAAAAAAACTATAAAAAAATAATTAAAAATAACATCAAACTAAAATAGTGCAAAATAAAAATCGATTAATCGTTTCCGCATAGTGAGCAGGAGGGCCTTGCAGTTCCATTTTTAGGAGATGTTTATGGGAATCCTGGATATGTCGGTTTCGCAGGCGGATAAATAATCCGCATGCACGCCTTGTGAGGTTGGCGGACATATATCAGTTAATAGGCATTTTGAATTGATTGCTGAATACCATTTTCATCCTGATTTTCCATTTTATTAAGTTATACATGTCCTTGGTGTAGATACGATTGAAAAAGTGGAATGGTGCGTGAGCAGCTTTATATGCGTATTCATCAAATCTCTTGGATCTTGAATCCCAGAGTATTGTGAATTTTTTTTTTTATAATTTCACTCACTGTGTATCAGTGACTCCAAATCGTTGTTATTGTCGATATACTATCGGTGCGGATTACGAAAGATCCCTGGTTTTTAATAGCAAAAAGACATGCTGTGAGTATCGAAAGTGATTCTGCGGTAAAAATAGAGTTTTATGGAGTAGTTTCTCTGCAATTATTGTTCACTGCTGACGGGTGCGAAAGCCGTTGAGTGAAATGTTTTTTGAGCCGTACGTTGGTTTGACGTAAATTTGGTACGGGCTGAGTGTAGAGAAGCATTTAAATTTTTTTGTTTAAAGATGGCAAAGACTCTCGCCGGAAGACGACGATTTGATGTTTTGTGCAATTTAGGTAAAAGCTACACAGTTGATTCTTTGTTCCATCGAATATACTGGAAATACCTGATTCTGCCAATATGCAATCAGTGGAAGAGGTATTTTTTTATGAGAATTCTTGAACACCATCCAAATATTGGAACGGCCTTAACAATACGAGTGTTAATTATATAATATTAAATCAGATTTAAAGCTGATTTCCTAACCTAATACACTGATGTTTCAATAGAAGTTTAAGTCGAAAGTTTCGTGGGTAGCAATCTTCGGTGGCTCTTTCTATAGAGAAATGCCGTAAGCGCCAATGTACTTTTTCTATGCTATTTTGACACAGTTTTCGATGCTGATCGTATATACTTGTTATGGATTTGTCCCTTTGAGTCTATGGTATTACGGATACATTAGTGAGAAATAGCTGTCCCAAATAAGTCAAAAGCAACCCAATAACTGTTTTTTTAGTTACCAGTTTGTTTTACTTCACAATATTATTTTAATGAATATGACCAATTTTTGGTCAAGTAAATATGTTAGAACTGGCAGATACATAATTATATTTCATATATTGAAAAAAGTACAAAGTTATTCCTATTTTCAGCAATCAGTTTTTATGTATATTGCGTTTTGCTACATTAACTATTCATACTAAATTATACAATAAACCATTTATGCACTATTAAGTTGTCCAAACTACACAAACAGTTCATCACTCACAGATAGATACATTAATTATGACAGTTTCGCAAACAAATAACAAAATAAAAGGTATCACTTTAAGTTATATCCTTCTATACTAACCTTTATAAATTAATAAAATATTATTTTCCGGCATGACTTTTCTGCTGTCCGCCATGCAACAGACTATATTGTATCTATTACAATTCAAGCGCAAACTATGCACACACACACTCATGGCTAGCTACATATTAATAATGTATATTCTTTCCATTTTAATGTTTGTTTGTTGCATTTATAAAGGCAGACTTGTTGTATCCGTTATGTTGTGTTACTCGAAATGAAATAAAGAACAACAACAGCAAAATTGTCGGCTATTTTCCTGGAATCAATGGTTCTGAATAATAAACTCTTTTTCAAACGCATGTAAGTAGCCATATACGAATCATATATGAGACTACACATTACTCGCACTCACTCAGATATATGTACATTCAGTCAGTCAGTCGGTTGGTTGTTTGGTTGGTTGGTCGGGCGGTCCATAAACGATTTGCTCGAAAAGCCGCAAGCGCACAATTTAACTCTTGGCTTTCGGAACGTGTATGACCGAACGACCGACCCTCCTTACGTACGTCTAATGCGTCCATTCATTCATACGTTCTTTTAGTACACTTACTAGTCACTAAAAAGTCATCTATAAAAAAAAGCCGTTTATGATTTAAGCTTGCAGCATTTTGCCGCTTTGTGGCGTTAGATGTAAGTGCTGCCACTGACTTTTTGTACCCTGTAAGCATAGGGTCGAAGGGTATATTGAGTTTGTGCAAATGTATAAAGTATATATATATTCGCGATCAGCTGCTACAAAAGTCAAGTCGATACTGTCTGCACGTTGAACAACGATAACTTGGGGACTATAAGAATTAGGGCCTTCAAGTTTTTTTTTTTTGTAATATACTGTTTTTTTTTTTAATTGGATCTTCTCTTCCGAGACTAACAATAATTTTTCAAATCTTAAATCTAGTTGTGTATTACACTAAGCCCCCCGGTTGGAGACTTATGTAGTAACAGCGGCCCTAAGAGCACATCACAGGGCTGGGAGATCATTTCTCCTGAGTCGCGTTTGTATATGGAGTAGGGTTAGAGATCTTGCGAGTGGATTAGGGTGAGCGTTGAGTTTGCATTCATAGTTCTGCTTGAATCGATCTATTTCAGTTTTCACAGTTGGGATGTTAAGATCTTTGTGAAAGTGAGTATTGCGAATATACCAATGTGCTCCGGTGAGAGTTCTAAGTATTTTTGATTGAGCTCTTTGTATTATATCCACGTTACTGGAACTCGCATTGCCCCATAACTGTGAGCCGTACGTTCAAATAGGCTTTATTTCGGAGTTGTAAAGAAGCAATTTGTAGTTCAAGCTTAAGGGGGACCGCGGATTTATATGTAAGTCAGTGTAGGGAGTTGGCTTTTAGCTTTATTTGTGTTTTCTTGGTTTCAATATGTTTACGATAAGTGAGCCGTCTTTCGAGATGAATGCCGAGATGTACGACGTCATTGGCCTGTGGAATCACAATGTTGTTTAAAGTCAGCGATGGGCAAGTACCTCTGTTTAAAGTGAATGTGACGTGTTTGCTTCTAGTTTGAATATTTAGTCTTTCCTATTATCCCATCAAATCAGTAATGTTTAATGAATGTACCAATCCTTCTCAAATGTGTAGTACATATAAAAATCTGCTCCTTTTTTCTGAGTTTTGAATGAATAATTTAAAATTTGGTGTATCTTACTTCAAATCAAATGAAATATTTTATTTATCTCCATATAGGACCACTAGGATGTATAGTTCCCATACAAATCTGTCTCTTTTTTTGGGATTTAGTTAAGCTTAAAACGACAATTTTTTTGGTGTATCTTACTTCAAATCGAATGAAATATTTTATTTATCTCCACTAGGATGTATAGTTCCCATACAAATCTGTCTCTTTTTTTGTATCTTACACTATTTCCAATCGAAAGTATCTCAAAAGTTGAATGTATTGTACAGCGTATCTCAAAGTCGTGCACACTAGTTTAAAGCATTTTTTCTTTCTTTCTTTTTATTTTCTTATTTTATTTTACATTTCGCGTTTTGTTTGCAGATTGCCTATTAAGAAACGCTTGAAGCCAAGAACTTCCTTTGAGAACTATTGCTGCTGCTGCTGTAGGTAGTACGTACTCTACTACACATATCTATAATATTGCATCTGAGTTGTGTGGTGTGTAGTAAGCACTACTATAAGCTGTCATTAAGAAACTAACTGAACCACGGATTTAGCGCTCTTTGATCATGGTTTTGCTTTTGACGCTTTGAGGCAATCTTGACACTGAAAGACGTTGGAGGAATGATTGCTTCGATGCATTAATGATTATTAGCGAGCTGTAAAATTGCTCTAACTGCACTTGTTCGTTCGTTCATTCGTTCGTTCATTTGCTCGTTCAGTAACTGCAATTCAGTCGCTCATCCATTGCAGTGCGCAATGCCATGCGAAAGTGTCCGTAGAAATCTAGTTTGTGTGCTTTAAAATGCCGACACTTTTCATCTGTCCATCAGCGTAGAAGAAAAGTTTACTTACACTTTACTCATACCATAGCTATGTATGTATGTATATAGTAGCTACTGCTAGTCAGTCCTCAGTTAGTCAGTCAGTTAGTCTGTCAAGTCAACTCATCTCATCGCATCGATAGCAAGTGATGAGAAAACATCATTGGCAGCAGCTTCCTGTATTAAATTTAAGTCAAATTGCTGCGTAGACTTCTTGTTCTTCACCATTTTTGCTGTGCTTCCAGAATTTTCCCAAGAACTTAGAACTTACAAAAATGAAAAACGAGTACATTTTTCAATTTCGCAGACATTAAATGGCTTCGTTGTTGGTTCGTCGTTGCTTCGTTGCTTGGTTTTTGGCCTCGAGTTATTTTCAGCTGTGAGTTTAACATTAAATAGTTGTTAAAACATTTTCGTATTCTTATTAGATTATTAAATTTTGCAATTTAAGCAAAAATCGTTTAGTGCCAACGAGTCGAATCGAATTGAGTTGAGTTGAGTCAACTCAAGCCAAGCCAAGCCAAGAAGCAAGCTTCGTTGCGTTTGGTTCTGTTCTGTACTGTGGCTGGTGTTGCTGCTGCTGCTGCTGCTGAAGCTGTTCGTTCGTGTTTGTTTGGCTTCAAGGCGTTCATAAACCTACACTGTGAGATGTTTTATTGTCGAAATAAAAATATATAATGGCATTGTATATTAAAAGAAAACCATTCCAGTAAAAAGTTGTGTATATAAAAAGCAATGTTGTTGTGGCGCATTTTAGCGTATAAATAAAAAGGAGTTTATTAATAATAAATTAAATATGTGTTGATGTAGATTAAAGTTAGGCAGCTTCATTTACATAGTAATAACAAAGTTATTTCGAAGTTTTTACAGTTCATACACTTTCTTGAAAGAGCCCATAAACCATGAAACAAATATAGTACACGTGAGAACTATTCACAACTCAAGAATGACAGTTTAATGTGGAACATGTGTGCATAGAATAGTTGAACCATTCATCTTCGAAGATGTTCGTATTTTTTATACCAATTCATACTTTTGGAGAGATTATTTGTTTCCATATAGAACAGCACCACAGCTCTCAAACATAATGGATCAATTTAATGTCATTGGTTGTTAACGGTTGTTTCTGTGATGTTTCAAAGCTCAAGACCAGATTAAAGAAGTTTTTGTGAAAATTCGAAAAATCAGCAGATTTGGTTTTAAGTTCTGGAACCAAGCATTTGCGTGATATATTTAAAATAAATTAAGAATCAATTTAATCAATTCACAGAGAGTGTTCAGTTTGAAGTAGCGCATTAAAAGATGCTTATAAAAATAAAATATATATTCGATCAGCAGAACAGATATGTTTCCATTTTTAAAATTGGTGTTCTTTTTGGGTATATATTTTTTTAGATATCCAGCCACATATGTTCACATAACCATACCACTACCCACTTATATATTTTTACATTTTATTTGAATCAATTTTAGCTAGAACCTTGGTGGGCGACTGCTATATATATATACCTATAGGCATCGTTATAACTTTTTCGGTTAGCCCCTACACAAATCCATGAAAAACTTTATTGAAGCTAATTTCACCTTGAAACTCGATATGATAGCTTTTTATGAGTAGGCACGTCTCTTTTTAGAATAGCTCCCATACTAACGCAACAACAAATTACATGTTCTTGTATGAAAAGTTAATTTTTTTTTAAAATAAATGTTACCTTAAAACTTGACATGGTGGTTCATTGGATCTATCCCGTACACTTTGTGAGATATTTTCCATAGAAACTATCATACATATTTATTTCATTGGGCTATTTAGATGTTATACTACTTGTACCGTTCGATTTAATATTTTTTTGGGGTTACCCGAAAGTTAAACTCTACTATGATAATAATAAAAAAAGGTGGCGATTTCAGCCATGAGTCGGGTTAGTACACCATTAATTCGGATCATTCTGGTTGCCATTCGCTAAAAAACCTTTCAAAAGATTCTATTGGATTCGCCAAAATACCATCGTGAAGATGTTCAAGATTCGATTTAAATCAGAGGATCCAAAAAGTTTCTATTGGATTCTATACGACGTATTGTTCATCGCTTACCAATATTTTTTCCGAAATTTTGTAATCTTTATATGGTATGAAGTGCTGATTAGATAGACCACGTGTCATCGGTTGAAACAACTAAAAATCAGAAGGAGCAATGTATGGTGAATAAAAAAGGTGGAGTAAAGCTTCGCAAATGATTGTTTCCAAATTGGTTTAGATCGTCACCGTAACATGTGGAGTAGCATTATTATGCAGGAGAATAGGTTTTTGGTGTCTGGAGAAGTGTTTGGTATGGCTTTCCTAAAGTGTTCGATGCAATCTCATCAATTCTTAACACAGAAATTCATCCTTTCACAAATGTAAAATCGATGTTCAATATTTCTCGGTATCAGTTCATATGAAACTTAATTTTCTTTCTTTCTTGAAACACTTTCATTGATTTGAACCGAAGTGGAAGTAATTGTTGTGTAACTGCTAATAAAAATACAATTTCTTCCAGCTTTTGGTGCGAATTGTGGATACAATAATTTAATCCGTTACGTTCACTGCCTTCGATGTCAAATTCCAAGCTTTAAAGACTGAACCCACTCAAGAGAACTTCTACAAGCAATCGATGCGGTTCAGCTAAAAATTGTAATCAAAAGTTTCCGCAAACGATGCATATAATATATAGTATAGGATTCTGATTATTTTTATCGTGCAGAATATTTAAATTTTGAGCCGAATAAGCATCATTTGCCTGAACAAATTTGGTAATATTTCAAGATTTTGTTGTTGACAGTTATTCATCCCAAAGTCAATGAAGTTTTATATCTTTTAATTATAATTTGCTGGTGTTGCGCCATCAAATGACGGAAACTTATTTGTACACTTCATACAATTGATAGTTGGAGGACTTAAGAGTGTTTCAGCTATACACCGTGAGGTCTGCATTTTTATTATTATTTTTATTTAGATGTATTTCATATTGAATATAGGGCTTCTTGAGATTTTGTTATTCAGCGATATAGAGATTAGATGGTTATTGGTCATCTGTAGCCGAGTCGGTTGCAGGTGCTGTCAGCTGAGCCGCTAGTTAAGCTTAAAGCATATCAGCAATGGAGTCATTTAGTTGGAGATTCATATATACTATCTTTCTAAAAAACAGTTGTAGCAATTTGTTTATGTCTCTTAGGGTATCTGATTGCGAATTCTTTGTAATTCATAGTTCTAGTCTAGACTGCAATAAAGATTAATTTAAGTTTAAAGGAAACAGTCTTTCGTAGCAAATTTTCTTGAGACTAAGCAAATGCTTTAGGTATTAGGAGATATTTGTATAGATCTATATATATCTACGAAATTGTTTGTAATCATGGAAAATATTTTTGTTTGTTTGTGAGCGCATCACACCTAAACCGCTAAACCAATTTGTATGAATTTTGGTATAAAAATAAATGGGACATTGGATAAGATCATAGGCTACCCGTTCCCAAATAAGCGATATAAAATATTTATCATATCTTTGCTTTCGTTTGAGGTAAAGAGATGATATTTGGTATACATGTTAATGGGATCGGGAGAAGTAACCTTATAAACTTTATTCCGAATCGGATGGAGCTATGCTATAATTTTTTGCAAATTTTTACGAACAATATCATAGCTGATACTGCAATTTATGTTATTTTTTTTTTCGGCACATATTAAAAAAAAAAATGGCAATGCTTCCCTTATGCAAAAGCAAGAAAAGGAGAGCACGCCGTTGGTTGTTGTATTATAATTTTGTGCAGCATCGCTAAATTATGCAAGCCTGAATTAAATGGATTGCATTTCGATTGACATTACAGATATAACAAAAAAAAAAAAAAATAAAAAAATCGATTGGATGCAATTGAAGCTACTTGTTTTTTGAGCCATTCTTTGTTTAAGCGTGCTCAAATACTAACCGTCAGCCTTAAACTTCAACGGTTTTGCACTTCAACCTATTGGAGGTACTACAAAAATTGCACTTTACAGTGTATAAATTTCAGTGCTGCCTGCCTGTATCTCCACTAATACGAGAAGTACTGACTGACTGCATCTCTCGTGCTGCTTCGTAGCTTCAAATTGCAGACGTTTTACTGGTAGTAGTTGTAGTTGTTGTAGTTGTAACTATCACTTTTGCTCTTGTAGTTTTCGTTGTCGTTGGTGTTGTAGTTGTACCACCAGCAGCAGCAGCAGAACTAGCTCTGTGATAGAGGTGCAAGCGCATCTATGTAATATGGTTGCTCTGTGCCATTGCTGCTGGCCATATGCCAATTTTTGGTAAACTAACTTGCCTAAACTCGACAACCAAATTGCCTTCATTAAGAAACTACTATGTATATGCATTAGAGTATTTATATGTACGACTGTGTGTGTGTGTGTATAAGTATCTATGAGTGTATCAAACTTAAGCCAGCAGACTATAGACGCTGACTGAAGAAGACTTAACCAAAATCGAGTGTACAAGGCTCGAGTGCACAGTGTGCTCTGTTACAATTTTCAAGCTGTGTTTTTTTTTTCTTCTGCTATTATTACAATTTTGTTTTTTTTTTTTTTTTTTTTAGATTTTACCCATTTCTAACAATTTTCTAACAAGTAAAGTCTCAACATGTCGACATCAATTGGGTCAAACCCCCTGCATACAGTCTGTTAGCCAGTCAGTCAGCCATTCAATGGCATATATGCAGTTCATATGCTAGAAGATACATACTGCCAAGTAGGCAGGAAGGCAGGCAGGCAGACAGGGCACAAGCTAGGCTAACACAACGGAAGCTACTTTAAGACACGTAATGCCCACCCACACAAACACATACACGGACACATTGATTTACACATACGTCGTCGTACTATGTATTTATAAAGTGTTAGCGACCGAACGACCGCCGTCGTACAACCGTTTGAATAGAGAAGACCAACTGGCTTATTGCTGCACTACTACGACAAGTGAAAGACGGAACGGCAATCCAACGAGCGAATGAAGTCGACATTAAAAGACATTAAAGTTAATTTCGAATCGCTTTTAAATTAGCTTAATTCGCATTAAGTGAGCTGAAATGTAACTCGCGCCTACTCGTTTTATATCTTTTTTTTTTATACTTGAGGTTCTTTTTTTGTTTTTGGTTTTCTACCGCCGTCACTCTTTTAGATAGATACATCGTTGACAAAGCAAATGTATTAAGCTAGCGCGGGGCATAATGTACAACTGATATAAATATACAACAATCAGATGAGAAAAGCAGAAAAAATCGAAATGAAACAAAAACCCGGCAGCTAAAACATTCAAATGTTATACAAGCTTGTGCAGGCAGCAGCTAAAGACGAAAAAATGTTATAGTAGTCGTCATTGTACACTTATTCAATGCAAAAGATACACGAATTTATATAGGCGCAGATACAAAGATACAAAGATACTTTGTGCGCGCTCACTCACTCATTCACTCACTCACTCACTCAGTGAAACGACATAAAAACAAAACGAGTGGAAACAATAAGAAAAAAATGTATACAAAATGCCATTTAGACAGTTTGAGTAGAGTAATAAGATATACGAAGGGGTAAAGGTTGAAGAAAATAAGAACTCCAATCAGACAAAAAATAACTAACAAAACGAGAAACTGGCTTAAATGCTGTTGCCGCTGTACAGCATAGCTATAGATACTTGAAGCTGTAGCGAGCGAGCACTGCCAGGCAGGCAGGCAACCATCCCGACAGTCAGACGTAGATACATTAACTTGATTTCTTTCGCTGGCGTTTATACTATCATTGTTGTTGTTGTAGCTTAATGCGCGGTAAGCGGGCACAAATTTGAAACGCCAGAACGCCTCTTCACAACACTTTCGACTTAATTTTGTTTTTCTTACTCATTCCGCTGATTGTTGTTTTTTGTGTGTGCTGCTGCTGCTGCTGCTGCTGCTACTTGCTTATTATTAATACAGCCACAAAAGTATCTTCGATTGTTCTGTTTATAATGGCAGCAGATACACTACACGACTCGTACCAGCTACCAGATACAAACAACAATTGCGACAAGCATTTAAATACAAGAAATTCAGAAATTCCAATTATCAATTAAGTCAACGTTGAAAAATGTAATAAAATACATATACACAGTGAAATTAAAACAGGAAAACAAAAAAAAAAAAAAAAAGATACAAAAGTATCTTTTCTTTCTTTTTTATTAGTGACACTGTTGCAACGGATCATTTGCTCTGCTCAACTACGGAGCAAGACAAAAAATTTAATATGTATAAGCATAAAAACAACAAAAAGATAAAACATTAATTATTATTAATTGCTTTTTTGTTTCATTTTGCTGTTGTCGTCGCCGTCGCCGTTGCAGTTGTTTTAAGCCACCGCCTCTTTTAGTCGCTCTCAGTTATTGGAGTTGCTGAACTTGTACTGCGTACCTTATATCTTTTTGCAGTATGTTTGTCCGTCTGTCTGTCTGTGTGTTTGCTGTTGTTGCAACACATTTTCATTGCTGCTGTCTACGCCCGTTCATTTATTGGATTCCATCCATACGTTTGGTTGCTCCTGGCGTTCTTACCATTCATTTTATATGTACATACATACATTGTAAAAATATTCTCAAGTTTAAGTTGAGCACAGCAGCAGCAGCTACATTTGTAGATGATTGTTTAGTATAGTTCCGAAAGCAACAAACGTAACAGTATAACATTTTAACTAAAGATACAGCTTCATGTGTGGTTTTCGAACTGGTTTCGAAAGTCAGTCTAAGCTTATTATTAATAATTATTACTAGAGTTCGTAGATTGTACGAAGTTCATACCTTTTGTATGAAAATTTGCTAAACATTCCACAACAAATATCAGGCTATAAAATAAAACATTTTAAAGATGTTAAGAACATTTTTATAGCGAACTCAGAATAAGAAGATATATTTGCACACAGTTCGGTGTCGCCACTACATCTTCTTTATTTCTATAATCGATTTGCACCGTGAAAATTTTATTAAGATAAATTCTAGTGCCAATGACCTTGAGTTTAATTGTCGGGCATTGTGAGCAACCTGTCAAGGTCAAGGTGGCAGATTTTTAAGGCATATATTAGGCGTACCGACGAATCTTGGAGACGTTGTGATTTGCTTCGATGAAAATTTTTCATCCGTCAATAACGTAAAGGGCGAAGTTTTCATGGGTTTGGTGATTTGACAAATTGGTCTAGCATCTTATTCCAGTTTGATTTATTGGATATAAATATTTGCCTTCAAAGCGTATTTCTAACTTTGAAAAATTCCTCAACATGCTTGGGTATCGTTAGTTCGACAGAGAGGTCGATTTAATGGGAGATAGATATAAGTAAGGTACAAGTCACCATTCTGAAAAAAAAAACACCATCTTACTGATGGCGTCTTTTGTGGATGGCAAGTCGCCATCTCGCATTGGTTCTACTTGAAAATCAGTCCTGGAATGTAGGTTCATTAAGAATTTTATCCCAACAATTGGCTCTTGTCACTCTTGGATATTACTTCAAATTTCATCGCTGTACCTCCAACGGATGCAAAGAACTGATACATTTTGTATATAGTTTATATGGCAGGTGCGGAGCATAGTCGCCTCCGATTCAGAGCAAAAACTATGTGGTTACTTCTTCTGATTCAAATAACATGTGTACCAAATTTTATATCTGGACCGCAAAAGATTGCAAAGATATGACGAATTTTGTATATCGCATATGGTGGTAAGGCATCGCCCCCTCCGATTTTAACAAAAAGCCTATGTTATTTTCTAACATTCCATCTGCTCCTATACCAAAATTCATACAAATGGGTTAAGCGGTTTAGGCGTGATGCGCGCACAAACAAACAAATATTTGTCTACGATTTTATTATATGTTTCGATTTATTCATTTTAACTAACACCGTATTTCATATTTAATAATTTTATGTCTTTTTTTTCTCTTTTTAGGTAAGTTCCCATAAAAAACGGCTAACTTAATGTGTTTATGGAATTTAGTTTCGTGTGGTAAGAAGATTATTATATAAAATTAAAAGAAATCAACCTTTTTAATGACACGCTAGCCGCACACGGTGCGCTTTGCTACGCCCCCTTTTATTTTGTTCCCTGTTTTTATAGTACATATATTTAAGATCTGTTCGGAGCTTATTGTATAAGTGACAAAAATATCTTTAATTTGTATAAATAAAAAGTTCTCAGCAACTCTTAAATACTAAACGTTAATCCCGAAGTTACCCTCCAGTATAAATCCAGTTTGACTGTTTTTGAATGAAAACAAAAAAAAAACAGTCCGCAAAACTTCTGCCCAATCCGAATATTGCTTCTATGAACTGTTTTCCCCGTTTTTTCTTTCAGGATATAATTTTACGACATAGCCGGTACAACTTATTTTTATTTGTTATGTAGAACCAAGTTTGAAGTCGATAGGGTGAACAAAAATATGATGTATATAATCTTTGACTCCCATTTCCCCTCTTGAGGGAAGCTACAAGCATGGGAGATCAGCTTGAATACTTTGTTTTGGATCCTCTGTGTGATTTTATTGGTTTTAAAATTGAATTATAGTTAAAAATCTTGATCTGCAATAATAACACAGGGCCACAAAATGAAATTGAGGTGGACCTTCTCTGAGTCAAGTGTATCTTTATGTTTTTGGGGTCGCTGAATACGATCCCGGTGTCCACATTGCCCCATCAGGTCAAAATCAAGGTCAAATAAAGGTCAAGCATCTAAATTTGAGTGATAGAATTTTTTTGACCCTAGATTCTGAAAGAGCGGGAAATTTTACGTCCGAATAAGTCTTGACCTATATTTTGACCCGACCTTTAAGGGTCGTTCGGAGGTAATTTTGCGGTCAAATTCTTCTTTTGATATCTCGGCTTGTCTCTTAGCTAGAAATGGATCTCAAACCAGTTGAAGTTATGTTTTTGGGGTCGCTGAATACGATCCCGGTGTCAACATTACCCCATCAGGTCAAAATCAAGGCCAAATAAAGGTCAAGCACCTAAATTTGACTGATAGAATTTTTTTGACCCTAGATTCTGAAAGAGCGGGAAATTTTACGTCCGAATAAGTCTTGACCTATATTTTGACCCGACCTTTAAAGGTTATTCAGAGGTCATTTTGCGGTCAAATCCTTGATGTTTGACCTTTATTTGACTTGATGGGGTAATGTGGACACCGGGATCGTATTCAGCGACCCCAAAAACATGAAGATCATCTTGACTCAGAGAAGGTCCACCTCAATTTCATTTTGTGGCCCTGTGTAATCAATCTGTCAAGGGGCAACCCAAGGTTCTTGACAGAGTCGCATGATAAGATTATGACACCATTAAGTGTTACAGGAGGCAGTTAGCTCTTCTTAGTACAGAATTAATCTGTGTTGATTCATCAGCGTTCACCACAATGCGGAGCTTAATCCCAAAATCGTCCGGATGGTCCTTTTGTAGCACTCAAAAAAGTTAAACCTAATCAACAGTGAAAGTTTTATCGGGGAAGATTGAATTATGTGTAAAAAACATAAATACATGCAATATAATATTTTAAGGAACACCTGCCCGGATGTCGCTTAATTCTCTCCACATCTTACAATGAAATATATTTTAGCTATGTTCTTCTTAATTCCTAGATGATAAAATATTGCAGGCAGCCACAGTTTAATTTTTTTTCTTTCATGTACTTTGTGTCGTGACGGGAATCTTTTGGCTACTAATAAAACTAAAAAAAAAAAATAACAAGTATTTGTATACACTAAAGAAAGTTTTAAACAATAAAAATATTTTAAAAGACCATCAAGAAATATAAAAACAAAACAAAAAAACAAACTGCCTAACAAAACACCATACTTGCGCACAGTTTGACATCATTTGTCAGTACAAGAATATTCTCCACTTATAGTTTTTTTATTTCCATCAAATTTCTTTTACTCTTTAATATGCTTAGTAAAAGGTGAAACTGCTAAAAGACCACAAAAACTGTCAAATTGAAAAATATTTGACCAAAATTTATTAATAATAATCCTTTACTAATATTTCCGTGAAACCATATCCCAAAAAATGTTGTTTTTTTTTCTATACTAATTGAGCACAGCAGGTAGGAAAAGATACAATTTTTTTCTTTCCCTATACTTTCTTTGCTATCTCTATTGCGCACGTACGCTTTCTTTAGATGTATTCCCACGCAATTTTACGTCTACGTCTTATAACTCCACAAAATTATGTATGTAAATCCGCTTAGTGTTTTCCGTTTGTACAGTGTACACTGTCTACAAAAAAATAGAAGGAAAATAAATGCATATAAAACGCGCGATTAACTAATTTTCTCGCAGTGCAATTGTATTTCATTACTTTATTTCAGTGAAAAGCGAAGATGTTACTTTTCTCTTGTTCTTGCTTCAATTTCATTTCAATACTCGATTCGGATTCGGATTCGGTAATGGTGGCGGTACATATTTTATTTGCTGATCGTTCGCTGCCTGCTGCTGTCATGTTTTCCTGTCGCGCTCTTTTTTTTTTTTTTTTTGAACGAATATACGAGCAACAAGACTCAGGAGGAGCAACTTGTTTTCAGTATACTCAACTTGTATGCTGCTGCTGCTGCTGCCTGTGTCCTTTCAATGAAATTTGTTTCGCTTTTAAGTTCATAACATTCTGTACCTTGCTGGGATTCCTGTGATGATGTCTGTCTCTGAGTTTATACGTCTGTCCGTCTGTCTGTCGCCCTTTTTCTTCCTTTCATGGTTGTGTTTTTGCTGTTCTGTTCTGTTTAAAGTGTTGGTTAATACACTCATTTCGGATTGTTGCTTGCTTTGTTTTATGTAGGTACACAAGTTAGTATAAAAGAATAAAAAACCGGTGGAGAAAATATAAAACTACCTGTGTGTGTTCCATAGACACTCTCTTGCATACACCTGAGTATATCCCCAAAAGCTACAAGGAACAGACAGGCAGACAGACCGACATATTACTTGGTAGGAGGGGACATTTGGACATACTCGCGCGCACACACCTAAGTTCAAACAGCGGCAGTTGTCTTTTTGACTTCTTTTTTTTTTTTTTTTTTAGACACTCACCTGAAATCACCTTCGAACGACATCGAATGACAACAACAACAGCGACGCCAACTGCGATGACAAGCACGGCAATGGCAATGGCATTGGGGACGACGGCGACGACTACAATTTCGAAGACGAGTTGATGTTTTTTGTGGAATGAGTGTTCTCTCGCTTGCTCCTTGCGAATAACACACACTGTGCAACTGCATGCTCCCCCGCTGTCAATGAAAAATCCTTTTACCCCCTTTATCTGTTGTGGCATCCACATACAGACATGGTCATATAAAGGAATTCGTACTAATTTCGGGCATTAAATGGAGATAATATATATTGATTGCTTAGTTGTGTGCCAGTTCCACTGCTTGCATAAAAGAAGCATTAAATATCGAATGTGCCTCACTTAAAAATGAGAAGCAGTTAAATTTGATGGAAATACATCATTGACTTTACACTTGCGCTTCATAATCTTGCACCGTGAGAAGAGCAGCTTAAAAAAATATAATTGAGACTAAACTTTCAAAAATTATCACAGCTGCTTTCAAAATAATTATTATTTTAGTAATAATTGCTTCAATTAAAGAAATGTTTGTATTGTTGTTGCTATGCCTATGACCACATAAGGGCAATCTTCATAAGATTGTTGTTGCTGGCTATGAAAAGTCTTCATATAAAGTTTCAAAGCAATATTTCAAAGGTAGCCGAAATACGTACATGTAGTTGGATGACGTACATGACTAGTCCAACTATACTTTTTGTTGAGCTGTTCAGGAGTATATATAAATTTATGGGGTTCCAGATAATTCACACTATGTCTGTTACCAGTTGGTGGTCTCTATAAAGTACCGAATATCGGACTTCACAAATGTTACCAGTCATTCTTCGCATGTCGAGTTTTGCAGGACTTGTACTTTTTTCCGGTTTGAGTATGATCCAGATCTGTATTGCGTACCTCCACATGGTTGGCCATCTTCAGGCCCATTCTGCAAGTTGGTCTAGGTGGTCCTCCATAGCGTTAGCGGCGATTATATCAGATTTTTAGTTTGTTATGAGGAATAAGTCATCTGCGTAGGCAGCAACAAGTGCTTCACGAGTTGACAGGCTATAATCAGCAGCATCCGGTGTGGGAACGTCGGCATTGTAAAGAGTTTACATAATGGGTGCAAGTACACTACCCTGAGGTACTCAAGTACGGGTGGATAGTGTCCGTCCGGCCTTTTACTCTGAAAGAGCATCTTCCAAAAAGGAAATAATCCGAAAGAATCCGTTTTTGATTTTAACTAGCAGTCCTAGATGTCACACTCTATCGAAAGCTTAAGCAACGTCTATAAATACAGCGTTACATTTTTTTCTCACAGGCCTCTAGCGCATGGCTTACAACTCTGTTAAATTTGTCCATGACCAGTGCGAAATCCAAAGTGGAAGTCCGGTATGAGATTGAGAATTGCCATACCTTCAAAATCGATTGTAGGATACATATTGGCTTTTAAAATTCTGTGTCTCTCTTCGGATTGTCAGGTTTATGGATCATTTCGGAATTGCTTGCTTTTACATCTCTGGGATTTGGTGCAGTAACACGATGTCATTGAATAACAATTTTTTTGGCTTAAATTCGGCAACAACTTCGGCTTTATGCGATTCCGCATTAATATCGTGCAAAATTCAAGACTTTTCCAAAATTCGGACCGTTTTTGAAGGACTTTTTTTTAGTTATTTATGTAGACTTCTCCCTGCGCGGTTTTAGAAATTTCGATGGCAGCTAAAACATCCACAAAATATGTTTGATGCTTTGGACAACCCGAGTTATTGAAATTTTAAAACTTCTATCAGATTTTAAAAGGAAACAAATTTTTTTTGTGATTGAAAAATTTGCTTACTTCTGTGAAACATTAATGTGATCAAATTAAAACTGATTAATTACCATGTATATATTTAGCTTTTCCATATTCAGTTTAAGTCTCAAGCTAAATTAACATAAACCCCTTTCATTGTTGTGTCATGAGCATGAAATTGGTTGTTAGGTCTAATGCGATTTGCATTTCTGCAAGAGAGAGGAAAAGAGTATCTGTCATCTTGCTTATTTTTTACCAGCTGATTGCTAATAGTCTTAATGCGAATTTAATTTTTAATTCATTGATTATTTTAATTTATGGATATGAAACATATGGCTTAGTGCTTTTAGAGCATATGAAAGTTGATATTTAAACTTTAAAATAAACTGGTTTAACATTTCGTTGCGTTCATGGAACTTAATTAGTTTTGCATGAACCCTCATATTCTATGCGGACAATAATTCCATGAAATTTTGTTTATGGCAAGCAAAGAACAAAGTTCGGAGCGGATTTAATTTTATAAACTGTGGTTTTCAAAAAATTAAAAATTTTAATCGCATGTAGGCAGCTTGGTTCTAACTTTTCCCAGCAAGAAACTGCAACCGAAAGTCACACGAAGTCTAATTTGTTCAAATATGAATTATTTCGCCATTATTTACCCATAATTCTTTGTCAAAGAACCAATAAAACCAAAACCAAAGTTATTTGTGCAATATTTTGACTGTTGCTATTTTTATGACCGTCATTGTATATATTAATGTTTTCTACTGTTATTCGTTTAACTAATGCTGCTGCTGCTGTTCTTCTTGTTGTTGTTGTTGTTCATGTAGTTTTGTTGTCGATTGAGCTCCCGCTGCTCCCGTCATTTGTTGTCGTTTTTTGCTGTTGTTTTTGTTGTCGGTTGGTGGCTGTGTATGTGGATGCGACAACGGCAGCAGCAGCAGCAATAGCGGCTGTTGTTGTTGTTTTTGTTGCTGTTTGTTGTTTAGTGTCCAACATGAGGGCCGGCTGCCACCGACGCTGCTGCTGCTGTGTTTGTTGTTGTTCTGTTTGTTGTATGTGAAGTGAAGCTAAGCGCTAAGCTTCGAAGCTCAAGTTGTCGTTGTTGGTTTGGAACTCAATCCCCTCTACTCCAACTTTATATTTATTTTGTGCTGCTGCTGCTGCTGTCGTTGTTATTGTTGTAGATTTTTGTTCACCGGCGGGCGACAGTTGTTGAAATTAAATGCTCACATGTGGGCTTTCATTTGTTGTTATTGTTGTTGTTGTTGCTGCTGCTGTTCATTTTGCTTTTTCGAAAAATTTAAAAAAAAAAAAATAAATAAATCTCCACATAGTCGTACACTCCTTTTCGGTGGCTACTTAATACTTTGTTTTGTACCCTTTACATGCTGTGGAATAAAAGGGTTTTGATCTATTTGTGGAACTGTTTGTGGCAGCTCAAAAAATATATGTCAAATATATGTGGAGTAGTTCCTCGAAGAAGTTATGCCAGGCAGGCGGCTTTCAGCACAAACTCTGGCAGCTAACTAAGCGCATCAAATGGCATATAAAGAGGAAGATTCCTGTAAAGGATGCCAGTGGAATCTGGTGTCGCTCGGATACAGAAATAGCTACAGCATTCGCCGACCACCTATACGAAGCATTCTCACATTTTGAAAGATGCTCCCAACTCAGAACAGATGAAACTCTTAACTTTCTAGACATGCTAGAACATTTTCCCACTAGTGGAAGTGTGCCAAAATAATTCTGATTCGTAAACTTGGGAAGCCTACATCCAATATCGGCTCATATCGCCCAATAAGTTTATTGATGGTACTCTTCAAAGTAGTCGCAAGACTACTTCTGCGTTAAGTCCGGCCAATACTGGAAGAGGCTGTTTCAACCCTGATCATCAGTTTGATTTCAGAGAATGCCGCGGCACGCGCTAATAATGCCATATAGTCGAGAGTATACTAGTGACATTTGAGGAGAAAAAGTATTGTACGGTCGTCTTTCTTCACGAAACGCTTTCCTGGCATCTGACGTCTCACCACAGGTGGCTTCAGCCATCCTTTAAAGGCATCTCAACCACTGAAATACTTGGCTTAATAGGTGGGTCATTGAGGTGAACCCCAAGAAATCCTCTCAAACGACTTTGCCACTGAGAAGAGTCTCGATGGAACAGCCATTCCAAGCAGCGCTATAGCCAAGTATTTGGACATGGTGCTGGATGAAGGGATCATGACCTCCATAAGGACTCAACTCAATTAAAGGCTAAAAAAGCATTTATGGCTGATCGGTCGAAGGTCAACTCATTGGCCCCTTATATACAAAGCGTTAATAAAACATATATATGGACCTACGGAATCTCTATCTAGGACACTTACAGCAAAAATTTCAAAACAAAAATTTCATTAGAAGGCTCAAAAGTTGTCACTTGATTCTTCTCCCTCATGAGAGTCAATAAAATATTTTGCATACTTCCTTTCCGCCACCGCTTTTCCATTCCCCAACTCACCAACACTATTATTTCTACCCCACATCGGCTCCGTCAATAGCTTGTCAACTGATTTTTCGAAGGTTGACAACACTGACTAAAAAACTTGGATGATGTGTGAGGAGGATGAGTCTCAAAACAACTGACAGCAACAAAAGTGAAACGCCTTGTGCTCCCGAGTTCATAATTTTATTTAGACAAAACGACAGTGGCGGTATACCAGTTCTACATCTGGCAAAAAATTCTGAAGATTTTTCAGCATTCGTATATTTCATGTAATGAACCATGTTCCAAGTAGATGAAACTGCTCCTGTAGATACTACAGTATGCCACACACGGTTAAATACAGCAAGGCAACGGAATAGAACTGATGATATTCTGGTGTGTTAAGTATCTACAACTGGAAGTTTTTGCTCTGTAGTTTCGCAGTTTCTTTAGATTCGAACTGGAGCCATGTATCATGGTAAAACCTGATTAGCTTGGATAATATAGTCAGCAAGCTGAAATATATGTACATAGATAATAGTACAAGTTATTTTACTTTAAATAGTTTGTATAAATTTCATGTAGGGTCAGTAGCCCTTCTTTACATATGTTTGTATAAACAAATTAGCTATTTGTTTGTACATAAAAGGGCAATAAATGTTTGCTTATACCGAATCATGTCTACATATTCCCTGTTTTTTTATTTGGAAATTACACTTTAAACTTCAAGTGGAGTCAATTTCTTATGGCTGGCATTTTCCACTCCATGTACCCTACCAGAAAAAAAACCGACAGACAAGCGTGCGATTGAATAGTCGTACATGCAGACAGAAAGACAGACAGACAGACAGGCTAAAATATTTTCGATTTCTTTAGTTTTTTTTTTCATCCCGTCGTTTGTTTTTTCACTTGTACAATTTCGTTAAAATATCTCGTTGGCTTATTTTTGGAGATACTTGATTGAAGTATTTATGAGATTTTAGGCATTTCTGTAATTTCTTTAAAGTTTTTCGTTTGTTTCCTACGTTTTGCTCTTTCGAATTAGTTTTTTTTTCTTAAATTTTTTTTGTGTGTCGTGCTTAAATTTTCATCTGAAGATATTTCCTTCGTTGTTTTTATTTTTTAAAGAGTTGTGTAGTACTTATTGTCAGTCTGTCTGTCGTATGTCCAATGGTTTGCCTTTCTGATTTTTTTGGTTTCTGTATAAGTTTATACATATATTTGTATATGCCTACAATAAATATCACATCACATACTACAAGTCGAAAGATGAAAAGATACACGTCTTCGTTATGTTTAGTGTATGTTTTAATTTCTTGGAAATTGTTGAAGTTCATTTTGTTCTGTTGCCGGCAGTTCGTTCAAGTAGAGTGAAATGTTAAGCTGTTAATGTTGATTTCTTAGTTTTCACGTCGGCTCTTGGTTTCTTGACGGCTTTTAGCCTTTTGAGTATTTAATTGTGCACAGGTTTTCGTTTTGACTTCTTAAATTCACTTGGGTGTGCTTAGCCAGACGTTGTGTTGGCAGGATTTGTCAAGTGTGAGATACTTTTGTTTGTTTGCGACAGCAGCGGCAAAGGCAACTTGGGAAAATGTCTTTATTATAAATGTGGTTCAAGTGTGTGGTTTCTGAAAATTTAAGCTTTGTATAAAGGTTTATTTTAAACTAGCGTTCCCAGTGTGCTTTGAAACGTCTTTTATGTATGTTTTCTAGCATAGTGGATGTCGGCACAGCCCATTTTTCTAGTGGAACATATATTTTCTAGTTAAGCTTATCCATCTACATGAAATAATTTTAGAGAAATCATCTCACTATTAAGTTTAAATGGTTTACATGGTTCGTTTGAAATATGTTCCTCAGTCTGTAAAGTAATGAAAATATTTGTTTTATCAAATAACGTTCCTATCAATAGTTATTATCCATTTTATGATTTCTGGAGTTTGTCCGAATTATCTAACTTTTGTAATTTTACGCTTTTATTTCAAATAATATTATTACTCTCCGGAAAGTCCTGTATTGGTTAGTCTCATCAAACTTGGATCAGCCGGCTCGGAAATTGAATGTGAATATTTCCCGAAATCTGTCAAATATATAAAGACAAATTTACGCTTTATATGTTCTAAAATGTAAAAAGTATTTAAATATACCGGGTCCAATTGTGAATCCAAACAATCCAGGGACGACCACAAACTCAGACAAAAAATTTAATCAAAATCGGTTCAGCAGTTTTGGAGGAAGACAATGACACACATGTACAGTAGAATTACAATATATATGGTTCGGGATACAGAATAGAAAACTCACTCAAGAATAAAAATAACTGCCGGGAATTAACCCTGCGTCGTTCCATCCGTTTAGTTTCCTATCCGCAATAACATTATCGAATGCTAAAGCACGACTGATAATATTACTAAAATTTATCACGAAGAAGACGAACGTTATGACTACTCAGACCCGTTGGATGGTTTTTGTTTGGTCGCCAGGTGAACTGACTGACTATGCCGCCGACTCATAGCCCTGGAAGTGGTCCAAACTGTCTTAATTACAAATGAAAACATGTAATTACAATTTATTGATGTTCAGAGTTAAAGACAGATATTTTTTATATAGTTTAAAGAAGAATTGAATGTGACTAGATCAGAAAATTTATACTGGGTATAGCAGAGAGACCGAAGTGAATCATGGCAAGCATAGTGTGTTGTACAAAATGACATTAAGTCGCAAAGTCACATTCAAACATTTAAAAAAAAATATTGCAGTAAATAAAAAGAATCAACTTTCCCACAAAGAATCGTGTTTAGGAAAATGACAGAGAACATTGACCATCGATCAAATAAAGTTGGAAGATCAATAAGTTTCAATCGATCCACATATGGAGGAAGTTGTATATCAGAAGCCCAAATGAGATTTCTGAGAACAAAAAATAGAAACTGTTTTTGAAGAGACTTGATATGATCTTGGTGAATTACATAAAAACAAGATATAACTCCTAAGATCGGAGGAGTTCCTTAGATCACCTCTAAAGATCACTTATAAAGCCAAGCACACCTTTAGCTTTATCGACTATTTAATTTAGGGTCCATAAGGACGCCTAAATCATTAATACAAATATCTCTACAAAGGTTATGAACACCCATGGGCGCACTATTAAAATCATACTTCGTGCTCTTGCGCATCTACCTTGAGTAAAGTCACTTCAGTCTGCTCAAGCCTCCTACAGCACAAGAAGCCTCCAAGAGTTCTCAGCTCCTTCCTCTGCAATGTATTCATAGGTGAGTCCCAAATTGTGACTATATTAAAATAGACGTTACACCATCGAGGATGCTAATCGTAATATAAGCAGTGTTTTCTATACATCATAATGGGAGAATGAAGTGTCAGACGGTATGCAAGAGATCTTCCGTGTGTCAGAGAAATATGCTAAAATTTCGAATACACACAAAATCTTTAAAATGTACTAATGTCTGCTTCACCCTAAGAAGAAGACCCGACGGGGTTTCGGAAGTAAATAACAAAACTCTCTCTCAGTCAAAGTACTCAGGATATCTATTCCAACACAAACTTTTCTTTATGATGCTCATCTTGAATTTGATGCAAAGGCTACTCAAAAGTCGGAGCAAAATCTCCTTGTGGAAATAATATGCCAACAGATGGTTTATTCTATTTGAAGGTATTCAATCCAGTTTGTATTAATGAAAACAATTCAAGTCCCCTCTCTCTCTCTCTCTGCATGTTAAAAACTACATCATCTTCTTTTTGAGCCGATACAATCACTGTTTTATAATCCAACTAAGCAATCTGGTTAATTCAACCCCATCAGAAGGCTCAAACGAATATTCTATGGTTACATTAGACTAATTGTAAGAAAGCATTACCCCCGAGAAGATCATCATTTCAGCATATCAAATAAAATCTTCGTTGGTTTTTAGGCCCTGTACCGAAGGTACAAGAGCCTATTGGTTTTGTGCAAATGTATGTAGCAGGTAGAAATAATAATCGGAGACCCCCCAAAGTTACCCCCATTATGGTCAGGAGCGATAGAGGAGTCGATATAGACATGTCCGTCCGTCCGTCTGGCCGTCCGTATGAACGAAAGGATCTCGGAAACGGTAATAGATAGAGACTTCGTGTTTTTTGCATTCGACTAGGACTGGTCCGGAATTTTACAAGTTTATTTTAAAAACTTGCCCCTAACCCTCCCCCCCCCCCCCTTCCCCATAAAATCACCCCCAAGGGTAAAAATTTCTTCGACACAAAAAAAAGTAAGTATGCCAGTATAGAGATATCGTCCTTCTTAGCAAAAATCCGAAAAGTTCATCAAAATCGGATAATAAATGACGATTTTATAAGCAATTGAATTTGAGCGACCCCCCTTTTCGTTTCATACATAAAAAAATGTTTTAAAAGGCACTTAGTCGTGCAGAGAGAAGTGGTCATGTGTTTGGTCATAAGCTAGGGGAACATTTAATGTGTTTGTTAGGCGACCTGCACTGGTACAGGGCCTCTTACAGTCGGTTACGCCCGACTGTGATTTTCTTACTTGTTTATATTCGATGGAGCTGTTGCCGGTTAATTTGACCGAGATATACCTCAACAAGGTCAAGTAGAAATCAACGTCTTCTTGAGATGACGATGATTGCTTTTTTGATCGCAAAGCAACGCTTTTTCTGAATATAATTACATTTTAGCTCAATTTAATTACACCCACTTTGAAACCTTGAAAATGTTTATTCTTTAAAAAGTTCTTTGAAATGTATTTATTTATTTAAAAAAAAGAAAAAACGATTTAATGATCTATTCTAGCATGTTCTTCCAGAACTGGTAACAGTCGTCTCAGCAAGCTTATTGTACTTTATGAACTGATAAAGTTTTCGGGTTTGCTTGAATTTTGAATCATTATAATCCCAATTTTAACATTTTCTGATATGAAAAGCAATATATTTCCGATGCAGTTCTTTTAGCAGATTTTTTCTGTCATATCCAAAAGTCATTTTGTTGTTTAATTTATTAATTTCTGACTTGGTTCTGGATATGCTTCTGATAGGAAAGTGCATTTGACAAACTGTCTCCAAAAAATTTAATATTTCTTCTTTCATTTATCCACTCGAAGAATTGAGCTGAAACATTGAGTGCCTTCATCTTCAAAAGACTGACATGAAATTTTGTTGTTGCCTTTGATTGGAACATTTCGCTTAATCGGTTGTTTTCGGAATTTCGAATACTATATCTGTTATGCTGTATTTTTTCCAGAAATCCGTTGAATGAAAAAAAAATGCATGCATATTTTAAATTTCATTCCATGCGACGAAACAATTTTTAGGATTATATTTGTAGTCAATTACAAAAGAATCATTCAAAGTGTCTTGTACTGTCTCTAAACCCATTTTTCAGCTCAGCAACAACACGGGGCGGAGCGTCAATCAAATACAATACAATATGTGTATATGGTACAATAACTATAAATCCGCATAAAAAGCAAACAATTTGTTTGTTCGATGCTGCTGTTGTGCTACCATATAGCATAGCAACCCTAAATAATTTGATGTCAATGGTGTATGCTGCTGCCTGCTTGACTGACTGACTGACTGGCTGACTAAGCGACTATCTGACTGTGACGATGACGTTCGACGCTAATCCCGCCTTGACATCGCTCAACTTAAATGGCATCAATTTCGATTATTAATTACAAAACTCTAAAGATTTATATCCATGGCGTCTTTACGCTCCCGTTACGACACGCTTCGAATTCTTATATGCAGCAAAATAAAAAGCATTTGGACGAGTTTTTCATAGTTTTTTTTTTTCGTTTCGTTACCATTTTGACTTTTATAAATATTTTGACTTGGCGACGAGTTTTTCTTTTCTTTTCTTATTTTTTCTTTTTTTCTAGAGCACTCACCCGTACTACTTACTTTTATATAGCCAAGTTGGCTGCTGCTACTACTACTTCGTCGTCGTATCTTTGACAAAACATCATTCATCGCACAAATGATTGATGATGCAACTCAAAGCAACTTGTACTCAATTTTCACTCGCATTGTGTCATTTTCTCGTTTAAGACTTTTTTTTTTTGTGTATTTCTACTCATACCTCGACTACTCGCCTACTCTAGTGGCACTTATTTATATGGAATATGTTTGTTCTTCAACTGTGCACGCTGCCACGCCCCCTTCTACAATAAAATGTCACAAATATTCTACAAGCAATTTGTTTAAATATCAAGTTTTGGAGATGCAGTATGAAAGTGGCCAGGAGGTAGGAGGTATTGTGGTGGCACGCTCTGTGGCCTTGTGTTAAGTAAAGCACTAAGCTGTATGGTTTTTTCGAACTTTATATATTTTTGAACAAAAAGTTTTAAAGTATATAAAGTATAAATAGCAAAAATACTTAAATCATCTATGGCTAATGGTCCTGAAATTCATAAGAAACTTTGTTACTGGAACAAATTTATTGAGATCAAATTTATAGAATTTATGAAATGTTGTAAAAATTTTGTGCAACGTGCTTTCTTTTGTTCTACTGCTTAATCCAACTTTTGGCAATACTTTAAGTCATTTTAAAGGTTCAGATTTATATTACAAAAAAAAAAAAAAAATATCAATGTCTACCCTACACCAAATCAAACTCTAAAGCAAAAAGTTGTTGTTGGCGCTTTGCAGCAGCCAAAAGGCTGACCTTTTTTGTAATCGGAATGTACCAAATATGTGGGTAATGGAGACATTCTTCAAAATATGGAACTTCGATATGCTTTACGCTTTTTTGCTGGATTCGCGTCATATTTTAAGACTATACACGATTCGATGCAATTTTTAGCTTCCTTGTAATTAAGAAAGTGCTATTCAGCCAGAGCTATATGAGTCATCAATTGTTGTTGGTAGCCAGCTGTTCCCGCCAAATACATGACCATGGATTCGGCTTTGCCAACGCTGTTTGATGAATTAACAGCTTACCCATGGGATTATTGCACTGAATACATTTTTCAATGCCAGTCATAATACGTTGCAAAAATCTTTTATTCTCTGCTGTTCTATGCTAAATGCAGATGCAGTTTATTTACCACAAATCTCCCCATCAGCATTTAGCACCGTATTTTGAGATCGAAACGATATAATGCGTGTAGCTGATGTATACAGCGAGATTTGATGAGTTTTTTGATGACGGTTTCAGCTAAAAAGTCTTATGGAAATTTCCCTTGAATGAATTCTACAAACACTTATACCAATGGGCATGTCGTTCTATTTTTTGGTGTAGCTTCCTATACCAAGTCATGGACCAATCATAAGTTTTTGTAAGAAAAATTTATTTTTCTAAGGCGATATCAGCTAAAATGTTGATATGATGCATTTACTTGAATGGAGAATTCACATATGTACTTCAATGGTCCCCTTTTTTTTACAAATACATACATCGATAAATTATAAAATTTTGGAAGAATATATTTTTATGATGATATCAGCTGAGTCGATATAAATCATTTCGTTGGATGGAGAATTCAAAAGTCATGTCGTTTCCTTTTTTTTGTTATAGCCCTCAACGAAAAATTATAAGATTTTGTAAGGTTTTATTGATGGTATCACCTAAAAAGTCGATGATAGAGGATCCATATACATACTTCAATGGTTATGTCCTTCCATTTTTTGGGATTAATTGAACAATTTTACCATTTTGTAAAGAAAATTTCTTTTTATGATAGTAGCTTAGTCGATATGGATTATTTCCTTGAATAGACAGTTCGCATACATACTCCAATAGGTATCTCCTTCCATTTTTTGAAGTAGCCGAAATAAAAATTTATCGACATATTTTAAGATTTTATTAGGAAAACTTTTTTTTTTTTGGATGATTTCAGCTGTAAAGTCGATATAGAGGCCTCCCGAATGGTGGGTTTGCACAAATACACCATTGAACATGTACTGCCAATTTTTAGTCAAGCACCCATATAAATCCATCGACCCATTATAAAATTTAACAACATTTTTTTTATCACCCCTAAAAGTCGATTTAGATGCTTTCCTCACAAACATACAGGAGGGTATGCCTTCTATTTTTTTAAGGCGACCTCCATACAAATCCATCGACGAATTATTAGATTTTGTAATTAAAATTATTTTTTTTTTTTCAACCATATCAGCTATAAAGTCGATATAGAGGTTTCGCTTAAACATAAATACAACAATGGGTATGTTCTTTCATTTTTTGAGGAAACCTCCATTCAAATCTATCGACCAATTATTAGATTTTGGTAGTCCAAAATATTTATTTATGACTATATCAACTAAAAGTCTATATGGAGGCTTCTCTTGAATGGAGATATTTAACATATACCATTGAGCATGTCGCTCCATTTTTTGGGATAGACTTCATACAAATTCATTGACCAATTTTAAGATTTTGTAGGGAAAACAATAAGATTTTTTTGTATGACGATAAATAGCAATATAGAGTCTTCCCTTGAATGGTGGGTTCGCAGAAATACACCAATGAACATGTCCTCTTTCTTTTAGATTAACACCCATACAAATCCATCGCTTCATTATAAGACTTTCTAAGCAAAATGAATTTTTTTATGACGATATCATCTAAAAAGTTTAGATGATACATTCGCTTGGATGCAGCGCTCACATGTCTACATCAATAGGTATGTCCTACCATATTTCGGAGGAAGCCTCCATACAGAATCATTGAGCATTTATACGACAAAACCTATCGACCGGTTATATGACTTTTTGTGAAAACCTTCTTTACTAAGATCGATATCAGCTAAAATGTCGATACGTTGCTTTTGATGGACGTTTCACATACACATACAAATAGGTTCCCCCAATTTTTGGGGTAACTCAAAACAACAACATTTCTTTACTTTCACATTGGATCATATGTCTGCGATACAATTTAAATTGTCGTAAGAGTTTTTACTTAAAGATAATTTATTTTAGGGTATTGTTTTATTCTAATCACACAAATTATGTAATGGTATTATCGGTTTGTCTTAAAGTTTGTTTTCTTGATCAGTTTGTCTAGACTAGTCGCAGTATCCATTTCCAGATTAGATTTATTTTGAATACTTAGTCAATAATGTGTAAAGTTTGGACTTGACAAACCTATTTTTTTGAGTTAGCCTACATAAAACCAACCAACGAACTGGAAAAATTTTTATATTTGACAAAGTGGCTTCTTGTGGAGAGACGATTCATATTATTAGATGAGATCCTCCACTTTAAGAGGTAGCTCTCATACAAACATATCAGCCATTTTTGGTTTTAATATAATAAAAAAAAATATCAACTTAAAACTTGATATGGTCGCTTTTTATAGAAGGACGCTTACATAAATATTTGGAGAAGTGTACCACCCAATTTTAGAGCTAGCCCCCAACAAACTTTATAGCTGCTAGGTATACTATTTGAAACATCGTGTGAAGGGTATTAAACCGTTCTAGTTTAAAAATATTTTCATGTTTCGTGGATGGCATTTTTATGTTTCAATAATATTGTAAAATAACTAACCTACATTTATTAAACTAGCTTGCTCCCTATGTCGATGTACGCGCCCTCTTCTATGCTCTATAAAACTAATAGGCAAATGGTTAATAACTTTTTTAACCAGCTTGCGCGGCTATGCTCTTTTTTCTCTTATATGTAGCATGGTCCTGCACATTATTCTACGGGTGCTTATTTCACCCCATGCCCTTTACATATAAAAGAATTTTCTTCCACTTCCGCAAATATTACAAATGTAATTTCCTACACTTGTTTTATTAAATCATTAAACTAATATTCTACAAATCACTGCTAAAGTATTATTTGCTTTAAGTATTTTACGCAGATTTAAAGCAAATAACATATTAACCAAAATAAGGGTTAAAACAAGCTAAACACACACATAAAAACAAGATACATATTTCTATATGGACGGACGGACGGATGGATGGATGGATGGAGAAAAGCTTGAAACTCATTCACTCACGCTTCATGCGCGCAATTAATATGTACAGATGATGATGATGATGGGCCCATTACCATGTGCCTTCAACTTGAACACGAAAATAGTTAACTAAAAGGCGCAAAGCCACACCAGGAGTAGAATAAAAAGTAGCAATATAAGGCGAACTAGAACAAGAACCAAAGACCAAAGAAACATCAGGCAGGCGTCAGTGGTGACGGTGACGGTGTTGGTGGTGGCGTTGGTGCTGCTGGTGCTGGTGCTGGTGCTGGTGGCGTCCGACAGTAACAATTACAACAACGACAACAATTGCAACAACATGTGCAATTACAACAACTGCAACATGCAACAATAAGTGCAGTGGCTCTAAATAAAGCCAGCAAACAAAGGAAAAAACAAAAAACAGCAAAAAACTCCTACTGCGATTCACTCTTGCTCCATGCTCCAAAAACAACCACTTCAACAAAGTTTCTTCTTCTTCTGCTGCTGTTGCGCTGCTTCGACCAAAGCAAAAAATATTGCATCTTCTCAAGCATTTAATCTTCTTTGCGCCTTTTTTAACCTTTTATTATTATGCCTTCAACGTGCAAACGTTTTGCTACGCTTTTGCTCACTCGCTCGCATGCCTTTTTGGCCCGCAGTAGCCTCTTCACCGCTCCGACCATCAAATTTCTATGTGGTGCTTTGGCGGTGGCAGCGTATCCTCCTGCTGCTGCTTTATTTAAGCCAAGGCAACCTCACCCTGCCTGATGACTGCCTCGACTCGATTCGACGACTCTACTTGACTTGGTTTGTTGTTTTCGTGCAAACTTTTTTATTTAAAAAAAAATTTTTTTTTTTTACGTATATATTTTTTTTTGTTTCCTTCTGCCTTGCACTGGCAGAGCTTTTGTTGTTAATAATTTCTTTTCTCTTAAAAAATTGCTTGGCTGTTGCAATTAGAATGCGTGTTAAGTGCAGATACAAGATACATACCTACATAGAACGGCGTTTTCGTTATTATTTTTGTTTTTTATATTTTTTTTGATATTTTTTTGTTGTTGCTTTTTCGCAAACATACACATACTAAAAAATACATTAAGTGCAACACCGGTGATGTCGATGCTTAAGGAATATGAGTTGGACAACAATTTTTTATGACTGGGTCGGCTTAGGTGTAAATTGTATGTCCTATAAATAAGTTTAGTAAAGTAAAGTTTTTCATTTTAAAGTGTTTATGTTCCATTTAGCGCTAGCATGGTAATCTACGTCGAAACAACGACTACACCTTTTCTTAATTTTTTAATTTTGCCTTTGAAAAAGGATACTATGTTCCATTTACCAATATAATGGCAAACTACGTTGAACCCAAGAAGGTAATTTTATTCCCCCTAATTTCTGTAATTTTCTACTATAGAATTTATATTATAGCTATATGAGAAACGACGAAGCTCAATTCTTAACAGATTTTGCTTCTATGAAAATATTAAGTTTTCTAAAATTTCATCATATAGATTCAGTATTTTGTTCCCTTATAAATGGCATTTAAATCAAAATGGTGAATTTATTTTCCTAAAATAACTTAGGGGAGGATACTCCCTGACAGATAACTTATCATTATCAAGCAACACGTCTATGTATATCGTGTAGGTCGTGCGACACCTAGAAATATGTTCAAAATAGATATGGTGTACTCCAATCCTAACTTCCTCCATCTCCATCTCTAACTTCCCACATGCGACGTTCAAAGTTGGAATGAATTAACCTTTTGCATATTCCTATAATTAAAATAATTTTGATCTATTTTGCATTCAGGCAAAAGATTTTCTTATAAAATAAACCTTTAATAATCTTCTTTGCGTTCACTATTTGAATTTTGAATTTCTCAGCAGACTATTTTATTTCCAGAACTATTACCTTGCTAAGACATGAATGAATGGTGAAAATTCATAAGCAAATGGTCCATTCAAGCACAGCAAATACTCGCACTTACCTAGACTCAAGGCATACAAGTTTGGGATATCTGTGCAAGGTTAAATCGAAACCTGTTTTAAACATTTAGCCTTCTAAAGTTTTATACCACATCAATGGTTGTGATTGGTAGATTTGAGGTTCAACCCTCATATTGGCTTTAGTTGAGGAGCAAGAATTGGTTATTTTTAATATGTACAAGGACCATTTTCGATGCACAAAAGCAACTTGACCTTTAAACATTGCTGTGTCAATCAGACGGCACAAACGACTCCAGTTTTGGATATCTGTTATTTTATAGAGACTGACTTCACCATATAATCATACAAGTTTTTAAAGAAATCAATTATAGTTTAATATATATTTCGGCGATTTGTAGAAACATTTTTAAATAGTTGTGTTGTAGTTGATTGTCACCATAAATGAAAAAAAAAAAAATTGAAATTATATGACTAGTGTTTAATTTGTGATGACGTCCACACATTTTTTAAGTTCAATGTTGGATGATGCATTTTAATTTCTCATTTAATAAGGAAAATTTAAGTGGATTTGGTCCTAGCTAATACACCAATATATTGGAACCTTGAATTAATAAAGAACAATTTTTGCAGAGATTTCTTCTTCATTACTTTAATATGAAAAAGTCGAGGGTCATTGAATGTTAGTGGAAGTTTAGGACAAGCATGTTCTATCTGAACAGTCGTGTCGTAGGTGGTTCGGTCGCTTTAAAATTGGCGATTTTATGCTCGAACACGAGGGTCGCCGGTTCAACCCAAAAAGTTTGAAAACGAAGCATTGGAATCATTACTCTATGTGGACCAATGCCAAAAGATTCACGAGTTGGCATAAAACATATCAACTGACATAGTCATACATTTTTATAATGCATTATAAGGTCAGTAAATTTATTTTTTCTTTAGTTGCTTGAACTTCCTCGGGGGCAATCATGCTAGCGTGGCTGTTGTACTCGAGAATTCGCTGCAACTAGTGAAATTGCAAATCGGTCTGAAGGACTACTATTCCCAGAAGTGTAAGCGTTCCGCAGAAATGGAAGCACATTCCGCGTTCCAAGATAGAGGGGTGTATTCTTGTCGATTAGGAACATTCACATGGACTAATGACAACAATGTTAAGTACAAGGATGCTGAAGTATTTAAAAAGCTCAAAAAAATTAGAAACCGGTGAAGAAAATCGCTAGGTCCTGCGATGCTTCTAAAGTTCCAAATCTCTCATCAAGCCAATTTCACGTATGTTGGGTCCTGATCTTAACAATGCAAAAAAGTTCTATAATGGGCAAAATCGAAGAAGTCGCATCAACCATTAATTTACAGATGAAGAAAGACTTGAGTCTGTACATGCCATGAATACTGCCGGAATCTCAACTCGAGTATTAATTTCTTGTGTGCGCTGCTAAAGAAGAACTGGCAAGTCCTCCATGGGACTACCACAGCATCTGTACTTTAGTATGCTACTACTTTGTATTTTATATAATTTTTATTATATGTGACAATATGTGACTACTGTATAGGAATCATGATCACTGATCAGAGCTTTCCTGAAGTTATCTCTAAGCAGTGAACAAAGTGCACTGTTGAATGCAATGATGTATTCAGTTGGCTTCATGGACATACTATTATAGGATTTTTAGCATGATAAGAACTTTTAAGAATCATGATAACTAATCACTGCTTTCTTGAAAAAGTGATCAATGAAGAAATTGAACTGCAGAACACAATTCCAATTCTATAGCGCGCTCTCTGCTCAATCGTACGTGATAATACTCTCTCGTAATGGCTATTAATTTTGTATACACGCCAGCGTCTTCTGCAAAACAATACATCAAAAATTTAGGCTTGTGTAGCGCATATTTTTTTCATATGTAGTATGACTCAAAAAACACAAAAACTGGATTGTATGAATTCATCTTTGTGCAATGTACTCATAGTATAAGATACTTTTGTAAACTGCAACACAGCAGCTTCTGATGTGTTGTGTATGTTGCTTTGGTTGTTGTACTTGTTCTCACAAAAATTTTAGCTTTTATACGCGTGCACGTGTGTGTATGTGTGTTTGTAGCGGCTGCACCTTTAAAAAAATAACTCAAAATCAAGTCAAAGCAACGTAAGCAGCAGCACTAGTATGTGTGTATAGTATCTGTGTGTATTTCAGTGTAGCTAAGCGTATGAAGGAAGCATAAGACGTAGCAGCAGCAACAAATTTCAATTGAAAGATGCTGCAGCAGTAGGTGGCGTAAGGGGCGCGTCTGTTGTATTACAAAGTTGCGCCACCTCTCTAGCACTTTTTTGAACAAAACAGAACAAAACTTTGCTTTGCTTTGCACTGCACTGCACTGCGCTGCGCTGTTGGCGTCGGCGTCTGTCCGAAAAAGTCAGCTCTTGTCTTTTTCATACACATTGCCTGCGGTGCAACTGTTGCCCTCGCCCTCGGTGCTCACGCTGCAGCGGCTTTTGTATATGTACGTAGTATCTCAGGCGGTGGCAACCTTCTTCTTCTACTACATACTTGCAACAGCACTTCCACATCAGTGCACGGCCTGCATATTTTTTCGTTTTTTGCAACTTTATTTGTTGCAAGCATATAAAAATGCACTAAATCTCTGATATCCGAAAATGCATTCTAGATACACTGTGAAACGTTGTCGCCGTCGAGCGATTTACTCCGCTTGTCCTTCTCCTCCGCTCCAGCGCACTTCAATGTACTCTTTGACTGTAATCACAGCCTGTCGTTGCTGTTTGGCAGCGGTTGCGCTTCTTTTTCATCGAAGACGTCTATGAAGTCGACTATGGCGCATAATGTGTTCATTTTTTTGCCGCCGCCGCTACCGCCGTTCGCTGATTTGGTGGTTTGTTTTGGCTAAATATTAGAACTATGTTTGTTATGTGTTGTACAATGTCTCCAAATCCGTTGCATACGGCGCTACCTCTTTCGGCAAATAACGCCTTCTATGCTCTGCAATCAGCGTCGTCAGCGGTACAATAGCTTGAGCTACGAGGGCGGCTGTATGAGTAATAGGCCTTTATGTTAAATAAATGAAATATTGTTCGATTTGGTGGAACCTAAGCTATGTAATTTCCTTTCCATAAAACTTCAAATCGTCAAGCTTTCATTAAAAAAATTTTAATAAAAGAAATTCAATGCAGTTCTTCCATCTGTTAGGTATCCATCTGTAAACCAACAGATTACCTCAGGATAAATATTTTGATGAAGTTATTCTTCATTTCAAGATTGTCGCTTGGGTAGTGCATTAGAGAATGGGCGTCCGTCAAAAGATCTCATACTCGATTTTTGCCCCACACTCCACTGTTATTTTTTATTCAAAAAGACAACTATTAAACGAATTTATAAATTTCGGCTGTGATACTTCATTTTAAATCGCTGCCAAAAATGTATTTAATGGCGTTAATTTTTCAAACAAAATTCATTTCCAATCGTTGGCCAAAATCGATTACTAATTAAGCCACCCTCGACGTTGTTTGCTCTGTTGTGGTGCCCCTGTACGCTTTACTAAAAGATTTAATGATTTGCACTTTTATGGAAATAATTTTCTGAATATCTGCGGCGCACAAATTTTTCGTCTGGATTTTCTTTGGCCGATTCACGCTGCTGCTGCGGTCGCTCTTGGCTTCTGTGCATTGCAGCAATTAAAAATATTTAATTATCGTGGAAAAGTTGTTTGGACATACTCGGCGGCATCGTTGGCATTATTTGGACTTGGCTTTCAATGCGCTCAGTGCGAGTGCGAGTGTTTGTTTGTGTGTGTTTTGTCTAGATTATTTGGTTCGGTTGAACTTGGTCGTTGGCTGGCTTTCTTGGCTTAGTTTGGCATGTTGTACGCGTCTGATAAGATGGTGTTAGTTTTTGTGGCATAATCTTGCGCGAACTGAGATCTTCTCTAGCAGCAGCAGCAGCACCTAACACCAAAAAATAGAAAGAAAGAACGAAATAAAAAAAAGTTCAATAATGTGTAAAAGTTTCTCTTGACAATTTAATTTATTTCCACAGTGTCATAGAGTGATATCTATAATCGCCTTTTCACATACATAGACACAGATACGAACACATACTACAGTCACTACTCACTACAACTTTGGCCGTTAGTTCGTTTCGTGCATTTAGTCTCTCGACGACTCTGCTTTCTAGGAATAAGTTTGTTTCTTGCTTTGAAGTTTTTCGGCATAGTTGGCACTTTGGGATTGCTTACACAAAGGTACCGCCACGCAGCAGTAAAGGATATCTTCAACACTATTGTTGCTGCCATTTGATATGCGTATCAAATTTTTAATAAACTTTTGCGAATGGTAGATTCGGACGATTTCGATGTTATTTTGAGTTAGTCATCATCATAGCAGCGAAATATTTAGTTGAGTTTAGTTGGTATGTGCTGAATTATTTGAGCTTGTGTTGAGATTAGAGTTTATATCTAACATTTGTTATTTGAAATGACATTATATCACAGCAGTATGAACTGAAAGAGTGTGTAATAAGTTTAATAGTTTATATCAGAGTTGGGTTCGTTTGCAGTTTGTAGTGTACTGACGCAGATAGGAAATAATAAATGAGGATAGTCATAGGAAATACCAAACTTGGAGATTTCAGCTAAATAACAAACCGATTACATACAAATACTTAGAAAGATTGGTGGTCAAAAGTGGAGCTATATAGAATATTTTATTAGGATTAACTAAATTAAGTAAAATTTAGAAAGTTAAAAGTTGGTATGGGGACTAACTTTTATAGAGTAGTTCGTCCGTTCAATACAAGTTATGTAGACAGAATAAGTGAGTCTTTATTTCGAAACTTGAAAAATCTATCTTTTATAGTCTTCAAAATTGCTTTGTTCATAACCACAGACAGCTAGACAGACAGATATTTGAGTATCGACTCAACTTACCACTTCATTAATTACTTTCAATTTTTTTTTTAAAAATGCAAATCTTTGATAAAGCTAACACATTACGTAAATCCAATCTTTAACCACTTTATTGTGCATTTAGGGTCGCATAAACACCTATTTTAGTTGCCACCTGAAAAAAATACAGCTTTATGTGGTTTGAATCTGGAGATTTTGGTGGTCTGATTCCGGTGTTTAAAATGTCATTTGTTAACACTTTCTTCAAGGTTGATGGTTGCTTTTGATAAGTGCTATATGGCACCATACTGTTGAAAGCATAACCAGATAGTTTTTTGTATATAACATAAATCGGTTTAACCGTATTTACAGTCTATCTATATAGCACAATCCGCAAATTATTAGGGGAAACAGTTGACGAAGTATTGGCGGAGCCGTTATGGTGTAGAAACAGGAGTGTTAGGGAGATGGAAAAGGGGGAAGAGGTGGCAAAATGGATGTATAAAAAAATAAATGTTTTATTGCTTCCCATGAGGGATATCAAGCGGCTAACAGCTTTTGAACCTTCTAGTCATCCAGCTATTATCAAGTTAGTTAATGGCAAGGGTGTTAGATAGTCGATAAAATTCTGGTGGACCCAGGGCATCCCGAGTTCTTCGTGGATCACGCTGCCGGTATGGAACAGGTGCGCATTGGAGATAATTTCGGAGCAGTTGCTTCTGCTGGCAGTTCCACAGATCGTGGTTCCGTAGGTGCATATAGGTTTTATACTAGGAGCTTGCTCGTCAACCTGAGAGTTGACCTTCGACCGATCAGCCATAAATGCTTTCTTTGCCTTTCATTGAGTGGAGTTCTTCTAGTCCAGCACTATGCATAGATAGTTGGCTGTAGCTCTGCTTGGAATGGCTCGAATTAAACTGAGGGACAGTCTCCTCTTCTCAGCGAGAAAGTTGTTTGAATGGACTTTTCGGGCTTCACCAGAATGTTCCACCTCTTAATCCAAGTAATTGTGGTGTAGAGCTGCTTTTAAAGGATGGCTGAAGCCACCTGTGGGGAGACGTCGGATGCCAGGAAAGCCGTGTCGTCGGCATATGTAGCGGTCAGCAGATTATCTTCCTCAATGATCGGTATGTCAGCTGTATAGAGTGCATAAAGGACGGGTCCAAGTACGCTTTCTTGTGGAACTCTGGCTCTGACTTCATATTTCAGAATTTTCCTCCCACATCTCATCTATCTATCTCTGATGGAGTGATAGTACGGTGCTGGCAGAGTTGTCTTTAGCATGTGAAGCAGACTGACATACCACACCCTGTCAAAGGCTTGCCTCACGTCCAGAAAAACGACCGAACAATACTTTTTCTCCTTAAATGTCTCCAGTATCTCGACTAGTCTATGGCAATGTTCAGGCGTGCTATGTCATTCTCTAAAGACAAACTTATGTTCAGGGATCGAACCAGCCTCTTCCAGTATTGGTCGGACTCTAACTTAACTTAACGGGCGAGAAGAGTGTACTTTTTTATGGCTTAATATTAGAAGCCATTGACATTGAACTTTTGCTTTATTTTTGAAGAAGTATGGTTTATTGATGGCGTGCATTTTACGGGTATATCAGAACAGTTTGGACTATGAGAAATTTATTCCCCAGCGATAGCTTTTATTTTGTTGTTGAGAAGCAACCCAAGTTTATGTATCAATGGCGCTGATACGAAGTTTTATGATGCGTCTTTAGGGTAAGCCGCCTATGCAGACAGACACCCAGATATTCTTGTTCATGCTGATGATCCGGAAGCTGATGCTAAAGGTAGACTCCCAAGAAGTGAAACATTCACAGTGAGTGTGTCACACTGACGCAATTGTTGATGGTTCTATCCGTTGGCCTTTGTAGACGCACATGTCCCTGAACACCAGTCGGATCAATCATGATGTGCTGCAGTTAATCCATAGGAAAAAATCCTGTGTGCATATTGCTTGTGAATAACATTGGATCCAGTACGCTTCTTTGTGGCACACCAGGAACATTGATTGCTTTCACTATTCACTTTAATCAATCAAGAACAATAACTATGCACTTACAAGATGCTTAAGTTTATACGGGAGGTTATACAGTCACAAAGACTTGCCTTTTGTCAATATAAGCAGCCAGCACGTCCTCTTTGGTTTGGTATCCGTCAAGAATGATGTTCACCAAACTATTCAACTGTTTCGGCATTCCGTGGGAGTAAGGGAAATCAAATGCATACTGATTGGTCTATAATAAACGAGATATTAGCTTTTTAAAAAACTTTTAGTTGGGTATGACACTTTCCGTTTCAAAATATTATTTATCTACAAAAAAGCGTGGAGTTTCTTTCAGTGCGATATCTCAAATAATGCGCAATATTTGAGCTTACAGAAACTAGAACAGAAACCTATATTTTTTTTTTTCATCTTTACTTATAACAGAAAATAACTTCCATGTAATTGAGAAATGTATTTTACCCATCCAACTACATCTTTTAACATCTCTTTTGAAATGACAAAGTTCCCCTTGTAGGACGGTAAAAAGCTCTATTATGGCCAAAGCAGTTGAAGCAAATTCCGAAAAATTATCACGGCGATATTTTTGAAGGAAATCAATGGAATTTCAAAGCATTAAATTATTTTAAGTTGTTTAAAAAGAAGATTCGAAGATTCTGGATCTTGAAATTGAAATGTTGATATTTCTGAAACAGGATCAGCTAGAATTTCATGGGATACGGTTTCTGGAAGCGCAGATCGCCCACAAAAAAAGGCATAGTCACTTTTTGTCGTCAATTTTCTCAAACTGAACTTTGCTTCTGGCCGGGTGTGCTGGCTGGAGCTGCAGTTTTTTAAGGATTTCTTAGAATTTTGAAAACATCTTAAAAACACATTAATTAAATTATTTCAAATAAAGGGCGTATCTAAAACTACTTAGGTTGTGTTAATGATTTCAATTTTGCGTAGGTTCTTTTCGTTATATGATGGCAGAGTAAACAACATTGAATAAACATTTCTGCGCTTCTAGCTGTCGATCAATAACAATTAGTTTTTGGTTTAATTTCATCATTAGCGCATGCAAATTTCAAATACTGCTTAATATAAACCGCAATTTCAAATTCGATTAATTAATTATTATGCCCAATAATGACTGCTTACATAAATAACGACGACTGCTTCAGGGCACTCCTAACAAAATGAAGTGCTTCAACTCGAAATGTATAAAGCTTAAAAGTGACTAGATTACCAGTCGCGCAGCATAAACTATTAAGCATTTTTTGTTGTTGTTTTATTACATTGATTAAGCCAAATTATGTAGGTACACTATATATTTATATGGTGGCATACAAAAGCGTGGAAAAATCTACTCATCCAGTCATAAGTCAGTTCTCTTTTTTTTTTTTTTTTTTGTGTGAACTATACACAGATTAGTAGTTAAAATAATATATTAGTCGTTGGTTTTACTCCTAGCACCACCGCCACCGTCACACAATATATGATGTATAAATATTTATTATAGCAAAGCGTCGATGAAGATGAATAAAAAAAAAAAAGAATTTTTAAAAATAAATATTAAACCATGGCATAAAAAATGCATTGCAGCCAACACAACTCAATTCGTTGTGGAGTTACTTCAATGCTGTGCCTCAATGTAACTGTCTGTCCGTGTGTCTCTGTGCCTAAAGTTTGTTGCTGCAATCATAATAAATGTTCATTGAAACCTTTTAAAATCGCGCAAAATGCAACAAATGACGCGCCGCACCTCAACTCAGTGCAGTTCAGTATACTTCAGCTTAGCTCAACTTGTGGTACAACCACCAACTTCCAGCTCAATTCGTTTGGTCTTTTCACTTGGTGGACACGCCGCCGTGGAACAAAATAATAAATTTCTACTATGGAGTGTATAGAGCGCTTGCACAAACATTAATAAACTTGTTGCAAGCTAAAAGATAATTAGCTTAGCCTAGTGGTAGGTAGAACAGAGCAATAGCAGCAGCAGTAACTACAATGGTGGCACGATCAACAACGACACTGGTTGTTGGTACTAATAACTACAAGAAGAACAACAACAGCAGCAACAACAACAGTTGAAATACGAACGTTGAACATCAATAAACTAAAAGTCTTGGAATATATTAATTCCCCTCTCGCACACACGCACATTTTACCATACAAAAGACTATTTAGTCTAAAGTTTCATTAAAAAACCACTATTGAAAAGAAAAACTACGGGACAGCAAAAGCGAGTGCTGAAGTGCTGAAGATACTTTTCTTTAAGATACACACACGTTCTCCATTCGTACGCCGTTCTTCTGCGCTTGGTTGCCTGCTGTCGATCATAATTTAACATAAAAATGATTTGATTACTATAATTTCTTTTGTGTTTTGGTATCACCTGGTAAGCTCATTTACTACACTGGCAACGCCGCCTATTACTCACACGAAAGAACGTTGCAAATGAAAGGATGGCCTGGCATCCAACGGACGAATGAGCAAAGGAAGACGACTGCGACAACGACTCTGACTGACTCTGCGTTGCAAATGCGTTGCGTTGCAAAGAATGCCGCAATGCAACCTGAAGCCAAATCAACGAAGATGCGCCGCCGCATAGGGGCACATAACATGCTGCAGCGTGTGTCGTTTTGTATAGTACAGAGGGATATATGTGTACCTAAAGCTGAGCTGAGCTGAGCCCCTGCCCAGCTCAAGTGTTTGGAATCAAGTAAAGGCAATGCAAGGCAAGACGGTTGGCATGAGTGCCATCAAGCACGAAAAGAGTCTTGGACATTGTTGTTGTTGTTGTTTACAGATACTACAGCGCGCGCAATATAACTAAAAGCACCTAAAGTTGAACTGTCCGTCCTTTGAAGCGGAGCAGCAAAAGCAGCAGCAGCAGCAGCACAGAACACTCAAGAGCGAGTAGTCAAGTTAAAACAACGAAGCAGACAAGACAACAGCAACGACATGAAGAAGTACTGAAAAATATCTTGTTTCATGTGTGCGCTGGACATTAATAGCACAACGCGTCCGTCCGTCCGTCCGTCTGTACGTCCATCCATCCGTGTTGTCCACCCAAGCGCAAGTCCGTCCTGACGTCTGCCAGCTATACATTTTGGTTGCCCGCTTGGTTGCAGCTTCTCATTCTCATTCGTTCTCGTGGTTGTTGTCGTTGCCGCAATAATACAATGCCAATTGAGCGCCGCCGCAGCAGTAGAAGCAGCAGCAGCAGCTTTTCCTTGCAGCTCTTACTTGCAGCACTCCACTTCACTGTGCATTTCATCATTCGTCGTAGCTTGCGCATCCTCATCCACAATTGCATGCGCTTCACTTGAATTGCAATTCTTACGACAAAGTATCTGTGTATCTGCAATTGTTGGTTGCCCCAACGTCTTACCGCTGTCCGCTTTTACCACCGTGCAACATACAATTCGTATCGTATCGAATCGTTCATTGGTTGGTTTAGAAGATTGAGTTACATTGCTGTGTGGATTATTATCAACTGCATTATCTGTGAACGAAGTTGAGGTTGAGTGGTGCTCGAGGAGAATCATTGGCGTCCGTCGTCGTATAGAATGGTTGAGTAGGATGCTGTCGAAATGGAATTGTGAAGCCTGCTGTATGCAGTGGATTTTATGTATAAAGGAAAATTGCAAAGAGTTGGTGAATACGGCAGAGTGCGATAGATATTAGATATGAACTTAAGTAGTACGCAAATACATATATTTGGTTTAAAATGTCTTCAAACTGATCTGAAGATCTAATAAAATATTTGTCATTATTAGTTGTATTAAATTAAATAAAAATGTATAATAAATTCTGTACTGTACGATAATTCTTGAGATACATGTTATAAGGAATAAAAAAAATAGATATATATTTTATAATGCCAGCTATAAAATTCAAATCATCATCTCTCTTAATATAATAAAATTTAAATAATTTTGAGTATAAAACCACTTTCTACAAAATACCAATATATGTGACTTCAAATATATTTTGGCTATCAGTTTAGGAGAAATTAATTGATTAATTTATTTTGCGCTTACCGTTTACAATTCATAATTAACAGCATATCTCTAACTAATTCAATGTTTATCGTTTCATTACAGATCTCAAAAGTTACTTAACTGATATTATACAACAGCAAATAAAGTGAGTAGAAAATATGATTTTATTATACTAGTAGAAAAAAAGAGAGATATACTGCATACACTGCTGTATACAATGTATGCTCTTCGCACAAAATTCAAAATAAATGCATTGCATAATGTTCTACGAAATATATCGATCTATTCCTAGCGATCTGTTCATCTCACAGTGGGACAGCTTCTTAAAAATCCATTCAAAAAACGGTTTTTTTTCAAGATCTGCTGATGTTCAACAGATATTCAATGAAATATGCAAAAAATTAATGTTTGAAATCAAATTCGAAAGAAGGTACCGGAATCTCGCAGAGTCTAATACCGTTTACCGCTTAACTGGCAGAAGAATAAAATAATAATCTGCAACGGAAGTTTTGTTTTATGTTATGTAATGATTTTTCTTATAAAAGTATTTTATTCCATTTTGCGCTTACCGTTTACTTTCAATATTAACGCTGCTTTCAATGAGATATACAAAAAATTATAGCAAAGGCACCTGCATGTACTTTTTTTATTTTTGTGCTTATCTATGTTATTATTTCTCTTTTCTTGGTATTTTATTTCAATTTGCGCTTACCTTTTATTAAAAAAAAATAAAAAAAAATAACGCTGATTTCAATGAGTTATGAACAAAATCAAATTTATAATAAGAATAAAAGCGCCTGCATGTATTTTATTCCGTAGTGCGCTTACCATATACCAGTTAATTTTAAAAGAAAAGACCAAAAAAATACGCAGAGAACGTTTTGTGTTTATGTTATGCTATGTTTTTTTTTTTTTTTTTTGGTATTTTATTACCTTTTGCGCTTACCGTTTACTTTCAAAAGACAAAATCAGCGCTGGTTGCGCCGATTTCAATTACTTTAATCATAAAATTTAATTCAAAATTAGAATAAAGGCACCTGCAGGTATTTTATTCCGTTTTGCGCTTATCATTTACTTTTAAAAGATGTGAACAAGTAAATACGCATAGAAATTTTTATTTATGTTACGTGGTTATGGTTTTTAAGGGTTATTGCTGAGGCATGAGGTTCAAAGACACCAGCTTTGGATATGTACTTGGAGTATATGCCATTTTTTTACCATTAAATGCATTCGAAACAATAACGAAAATCGTCGAACACTATTTTTAAAGTGGACAAGCTATTCAAAGATAACTCCTAAATAATTTCGCATCACACAACTGTCACGGTGATTTCTTAAATGCCTATATCAAAAAATTTTGCATGCAAAATGGGTTGTAAACTGTACAGGTACTATGAGCCTGAAAGATCACAAACTAAACGCTTGAGATGTTGGTGCCTTTATTTCGATAGAAGACGGAAGTCCAAGTCAGCTTTAACTTTTTCATATATGTACCTAGATCCCCTATGGAATCTTCTGCTATTATTCTTCTAGATGGCACAAATCAATCTAATCATGTCCGTCTGAATTGCTTCTATGATGTTCAAAGTATCTTATTTAAGCTATTTCGTCTGCTTCTGCTTTGGTCATAACTCCAAAACTAACATATTATTCCAATTTATATCAATTTATCACTCACTTATGGCGTTTACAGTTAATATCAACTTGATATTTGATGTGAAGTCTGCTTTAGAGCCAATGCTTCTCAAGTATACCAATGTGAATGCTATTCCAATATTTAGAGATACTCCTTATATATGTTCAGCTACCAGATTATTCGTGATGAATAATATTTTGATATAGAGGGTTCTTAAAGGGAATACTTCATTTTTCCTATTTTTGCGCGCACTCATGATTCCAAGAAATACTATTAAACCAGTTACTGTATATCTGGAAAACGAGCAGAACAGATATGAAGAAGAAACCTCACTGCTTTCCTCTCTATATACGGCTGCATTCTGGAACTATTTTGTATGGTAAAAAAAAAAAAAACCAGTAAAATAAATCGATTTTTTTTTTTTACTATTTTTAGCGTTGCTGCAACTCATTTTGAATTCACTTTTTAAAACTTCTACAATTTCTCATGTTGCACTAGTTCGAGTATATTTGCGTAGATCCGCTACTTTGCTTTATGATGCACACACAGAGCCAGTTAAATCCAACTGAAATGTGAAACTTTGCAGCTCATAGCTTTTGAAATTTTTTATTTTTTTTATTTTTTCGTTTTTGGTTACTTTTTACCGCAAAATTGTGTTGAAAATCCCACAGTGGAAGCGTAAAACCAAATAAAGCTCCCTAGAGTACTGCGGCAAAGATATAGCCAGCTAGAAAGAGTGAGCGAGAGAGAGAGAGAGAGAGAGAAAATTTCATTCGCACCGCAAAGGAACTATAAAATACAATACGCTGGCTCAGGTTTTGCGGTTCTTCGATAAAGCAGCCACACGGCTTTAAATGTGGCAACGAACGACTTCACAGCCCACAATGCAGCGGTGGTGGCGGCGACAATGTTGTCTGTTGAAGATGTGGTGGCGATGGTGTCGGCCGCTTTGCAGCATTTCTCCGGGTCTATTGTGCTGGCTGGCTTGCGCGCTACCGCAGACGACTTTCTTTATTGTTTTCTTGGCTACAGAGCATCGAAATCGGCAGCAATGCACGCATTAATATAGTTCAAACCTTTTGTTCTGCAACGCAGCGCACCACATAGAATAACTTTGGCCAAGCGAGTACGTTGTTCGGCATATGTGAAACGCTTAAGAAAAAGCGGTAGCAGAGGGCAAGCCGACCCGTTGCGCTGCGGTTGTCTGTGAGAGTATCTCAACGTACGTATCTTACGTATGTTTTAAACTAGTTTACGACAAGCCTCTGCTGAAGTTTATATAGCGCAGCAAATAATGTTGTTTATGAGCGTTGCAAATAGCAAATATGAGACTCTCGTAGATTTTTGCTGCGGACAGTTCAAGTGGCAGCAAAAACAACACGTTCCGTCCGAGTACGAGTATATGTGGCAAGCGAAAGAATAAGTCGTCCGTATGTCCGTCGCTACGTACAAATATCGCCGAGTGCGAAGAAAAGGAGGCCCACACGTCAGCGGCGGCATGTTGCATGTACAAATGTGTGTTGCGTTTCGGTTATTGTAGCACCTTGCCTGCCAACTTACTTGCTACAAAACTGCTGTTTGAATGTAGTATGTAATGTCGTAGAGCACAGCGACAACATCGACCGACCGGCGTACAGACGGACATGTACGAATATATGATGGCAGCATTGGCGGTTGCTTTCTGTCAGACCAACAAAGATGAGCCAGCAGTGGCGGATTGTAGAGGACAAGCTGTGTTTTTTTTTTTTTTTTAAATGAGCAAAATTGAATTGTAGATAATATTTTAATTAAGTCTATTTATATTGAAAAATAATTTTGTCATTGGTGGTGGCACACGAATTCTTGGAAAAAAAAATTACTCAACCAATTTTTTGAGCTTTTTTGCTTTAACTTTTGCAATGCACCAAACTCTGCCTTCTTTTTCTTCTTCATCCACTTTAAGCTTCTTACTTAGGTATAACAGAATTTTGCTTTAGTCCACTTTTTGGTATTATTTTGTCCAAAAGTAGACAGCATAAAGTAGCAGAGAATCGAATGATGTTTTATTTATTTATTTTTTTTTTAATAAAATTTTAGTGGAAAAAGGTTTCAAGCAGTTTCTTTAAATGAAGATTTCAAGAAGTTTGTTTGGATGAACATTGGAAGAAGTTTCTTTAGTTGAAAATTTCAAGAACTTTCTTTGGATGAAAATTTCAAGCTGTTTCTTTGTATGAAGATTTCTAGAAGTTTCTTTCAATGAAGATTTCAAGAACTTTCTTTGAAGATTTCAGGTAGCTTCTTTGGATGTAGATTTCAAGTAGTTTCTTTGAAGATTTCAAGAAGTTTCTTTGGTTACATCTTCTAAACGTGTACATTTGGCTGAAACGGTATTTCTCAGATCACCACTACTGTGTGTAGAATAGTGCTATGACCTCCTCCAGCACATGACCTGATAAGATTTACGTGTAGAAGTTTAGCTGCACTTCTGACTGCCATGTGCTTAAAATGAAAATAGATTTCTATATACACTCTGGCATCTAAAGCTGCTTGGGAGGTGAATCGGCAAAAGCCAGTTATACCTAGGAAAGCTACTCTTTGCACCATGTGAGGGTTGAGTACGAAAATTTTGCTTGTTTAAGTACCTAACAAGTTGGAAATGGGACTAACCCGAAAAATATTCTGTTTCTTAGTTAAAGATTAAGTTTCACTTTCTGCATATCTCATTTAAGTTTAAAAAAACCCCTGAGATATGTTCTTAATACTCAGCCGATCACATGCGTTAAACTCCTTCACTCAGAAGGCACAACTTAGCAAGGTGGTATAGTTCGTAAACTTCTGCTATGCCATCGCCTAGAGCAAGAGATGAAATGTTTCTGAAGTCAAAAGACTAAGAGTTCCACCTAAAAAGCGTTAAGACCTCCCCATGGAATCTTCTTAAGGTTAAAGATTTAACAATCTTAAATGTCTAACCATTTAATGACTGTCGATAGACTAAATTTTTTGTTGCCACACTTTCATACTTTTAGCTGTTTTTCTTAAAATGTTGCCACACACACTTGAAAGTTGATTGAGAGCCATTGTTAAAGCCATTTGTTAAATTTGAAATACATAAAGAAAGAGGCCTTCTTAAATAATAAAAATCTTCAAGTTTTTATAAGCTTTCTGCAGATGTTTTTGAACCATTTAAGAAGTCTAAACAAACTTTTAAACTTCAATTTGCAGTAATTGTTTGCTAACAACCAATCACAGCATTATTTTAAGAGCTTTTAAAAGTTTTACACCTTCATAAAGGCAATGGCTTAACCCTTTTAAAATCAATGCCAACGCCACTGTGCACCGAGGATATAAAACTACAAATACCATACGCAGTTGGTTTGGTCAGAGATCTCAGTACGACAGTATGCCTGCCACTACGACAAGTCTCACGGCAACGTGCTGTGCGTTGTCTTCTTCAAAGTTGTCGCTGTCGTTTGGGATGCGACTTGACTCATGGAACATAGCCTTCTTGAACATTTCCCAGCGCAATCGAAGCTATAACTGCTGCATCGACCTGTTCTTTATTTCTTATTTTCAAATATATACTTTTTCTGATAATAAAGATGACAAAATATCTAGAAAAAATCATAAACTGTGTGTGAGTTGGAAAATAATATCTTGCAGATATAAAGTACCATTTATGTCGTGCTTATATCTTTCTTTCGTTTGTTTGCTTGCTGGCTTGCCTGCTTGCTTGGTATAGAACGACATTCGGTCATTGGTTTCTTTGAAGGTGCATTGGTGCTTTAGAGCTTTGGAGCGCAACCTGTCCGCATTCTGGCATTAGGGAATGGAGCTATCTGCGTTTGGTGGCTGTCATAGCTGCTGCTGCTGCTGCTGTTGCTTCAATAGCATACGCTGGCAATGGCCATGGCCCCCTGTATACGCTTTCATTACGAGCTTAGTTCACGTCACAATCAGTTGTTGGCATCGCTCATGCAGCATACTGCCACAGCGAGACGACTAGTACGTTTGCGGCTGGCTCTATTTTATCGCTATTACATATGGTGGAGACTGTTGCAACAAGGAGTATGCCTATAAAGCTGCAACTATAGCTGTCCATTGGGATGATAGAAGAGAACTCGAGCGGGCTGGCAACTAAACAGCGATTTGCATGCGAACGCTTTGCAGCAGCAGATGCTGCAGCTTCTTCACTAGTAGTATAACAGCTTCTCTTCGATAGAACTTTGCCTTTTCTTTTTTTTTGTTTTTGCCTTTTGTTGAACGTGTATGTAATTTATGCGTTTAGATAACACTTTGCTAATTTTGAATGGCATAAATTTTTTACATTAGATACTTCTTTCTTCACACAGTTACACACACACTGAGCAATGCATGGATGTGGTGCATGTGGCACATGCGTGCCTGTGTCTTTCTTCTTGTCCTTGCCACATAATTGTCTGTGCGTGTATCTTTTTTGCTTCGTTTCTGCTGCTGCTGCTGCTGTGGCACTTTACTTTTTTGCATTCATTCATTCAGGACGCATGATGTATTGATTGTTCGAGGTGTCAGATTTTTTTTTCCTCTTTTATTTTATTTTACCCCTACTCGGCAGACTGTTCTTTGCCTGGCCGAAACTTCCTTGGCACTTTTGCTCTTAAAGCTGCACTTACTGCTCATTTTCGCTTTTCGCCAATTCTTTTTCGTAATTAAAGAAAATATTTGAGATATGCTGCGATAATAGTTGAGGAATGTTGTTGGATTAATTAATTGAAAATGAGTGGACGTTCTTTGGCTAACTGGCAACTGGCTGGCTGGCTCATGGCATGGACGCTTGTTAACGTCGTATTTGGCTGGTTAACTGGCTAACTTGTGGACTGAGGCGAGGCTTATCAGTTGCCGCAGTGGCTCTTACTCTTTATGGTATTGGTTGGGTGCTGCTGCTGCAACCGCATGTGGTATGGTTTAGTTGATACCCCTGCGGTCTGCAGCACACCATCGTGCCGTCGCATTGTGATTAATAAGGATTTTCAAGTCGTTAGCAGCTTTTCTTCTTTTTTGAGGTAATTTTTTTTCTTTCTTTTCATTTTGGACTTTCAAAGTTAGATGTTGGTGACACTGGGGATTGCTGCAGTGTACATAGTGTGGTGGTGTGCCGCATGTTGTCGTCGTCGTCATCGTCGATACGAGTCAATTTGTATTTTTAGTGTACAACATAAATTATGCTTGATTGTATGCTTGTATAAGCCTATATGGCGCTCTTCACCTTCCACACCATACCGCATTACGCGTTTAATTTGAGAAATTAATAGCTAATTCTTTGGACATATTATAGAAACTATGATAGAGCGCGACAGCTAGAAAGAGTTGGAGAGTCTTGAATTATGATTGCTATATTTTATGGTCAATATAATACATAGTTATAGGCAATAAATGGAAAGAAATTTTGTATCTTTGGTAATGCTGCCAATTATTGCAAATTATTTTGCATTTCTTTTTTCTTCTTTTAAGCTTTTGTATGACAAATGAAGCAAATTCCATTTGTGCCTTCAAGCGAATATTTCATGCTAGTAATTGGCTGATTGGGCTGATTTGAGAAAAAAAAATTAACTTTGTTGGAAACGTAGTTTAAATACTCTTAACACTTTCACGGTATTTATTGAGCGAATTTCGTTCAAATAGGACTATTTATGGATAATTATTTCCTGGAAATGTTCATAGAAACTGGACAATCTTAATAATATTTCCGTTAACATTTTGAAAAATTTAGTGCTTACTGCATAACAGTACAACTGTTTAAAGGCTGTTTTTTTTATCTTGAAATAATAATAATAAAAAAAAATTCAAAATTTCCGGACAAAAACTCCATATAGAGGCCATAGGATTTATATAGAATAGATCCATGATGTTTCAGCGTCTCCGTCTCTTTTTTTTTTTAAGAAATAAGCTCCAAGAATGCAAGCGCAAAAATTGCATATGGAGGCGAGGTGTATATGGTATGGAGCCATTCTTTTGGAACCACATGTCTAACTGCGCAAAAACTTCCAGCTTACAAAACTCTTCTCACATCTCAAGGTAACGTTCTAAATTGACAGATTCAGTGTTTCCGTGCTTATTTTTAAAGAAACAAGTTCCAATGATGCCCATAATCTGCACCAGATGCATCGAAATACATGCATCGATGTTCCCACGATCATTTGTGGTTTGTCTACCATCTAAAAATCTCAATTAAAAGATCTTCAAGCTAAATAAATGGCTTCAGTCACCACACACCAATTAAGAAAGCTGAAAGCTACCAATATTCTCTGAGCACTTTCCTCAGCTCTCAAACAAGGCATTGACTGTTTATGAAGAACACCGGGGTAGTTTTATAAATAAAAAGCGAGATATATGCAGAGTATTTGGAGCTAGTTCCGGAATCGGAACAGTAAAAACTTCACCGTATCGTCTATATTGGACGAGTTTTCAACTGCTCCATACTGCAATACAAACCTAGATTGATCTAGAAACTATGTAGAACTTTTCATACCAATCTAAATAGAAATAAGGTTTCTAGGAAGGTTGGAGATCTTAATGTAACTAATTCAAGATAATTACCAATAAAATAAATAAATATAGATATCAATAAAATACTCAATTCCATAAAATCTACAGTTTATATATAATTAAAAATTCCGGCATATACAAGAAAGTTATGATCTCAAAATGTCAGTTAATTTAACTTGAGCTAGAAGACTTTGTAAAATAATCCAATTTATTTGTCGCGCCCACCTTGAACTCAAAAATCTTAACACATGTCACATTAATTTTAATGAGAAACTGCAAACAACAATACACGCTTAGAACATGAAATTCTCCTAAAATGCAACATGTTCCAAATACTTTTCGAAATTTTCCGAATCATTTCTCATTGTATGCAAATCATGTTAATCCAATAGAGACAAAACTCAGATCTCAACTTGTACCAAATTGATAATAAAAAAAAAAAAAAAAAAAGCGCTACATGAACCGCTGATGAATCAGATAACAACTGCCGTTCTTTGGTAGTTTGCTTGCTAGTGGTTGTTCCAAACAAATGGAAATCAGCTTAGAATTTAGGTGTGCTCTCGAATGTTTTAGTAGCTAAAACAGTCAGCCTACAATTGTACGAGGAGCGCAACGCGCAGCTGCCCCAAATTAACAAAACGCATACAAAAGGGCACGACTTAATTACAAAGCAAATAAACGAGACGTGTATATGTATGCAGAACATATACAAGAATATATATATATATTATATAGGAGATATAAAGCAGCGACGATTGATCAGACAGAGAATGCAGCAGTAAAAGATACAGCAGCAGGAAGATACACCGCAACTGAACTCAAAGCCTATAAAATACGCGTAAATGAGTTATAAAAAGTCATGTTTCGCTGGCACTTAATTAGCGCTCGTTTGCATCCGCAGAACCGCAGCGCAGCAGTGGCGGTCGACCTTTTTGCTTTTGCTGCTGCTGCTTTCAGTCAATCAACAGTACAAGAAAAAGAGACAGCTCGCCAGCCGAAAGTATCTCATTGCTGCTGTAGTATGGCAAAGAGATACTTCTGTGACTGTTGTCGTTTTCCAGCTACATGCATAAATAAAAGTCATGCCGAATGCCAGTCATTTAGTAGTCGACTTTGATGGTCCATATAAATTTTCGGCATACCCTACCGTACAGCATAGAATGTAATAGTTTTAGCGAGGGTGTGTCATAATGTTTTGTGAAAAAATATATTTAAAAAAAAATTGGTTTCGCCACAAAAATATTCGCATTTGACACTTTCGATTACTTTCGATAAGAATCGGTGTGAGTAGATGTGCTATTATTGTGATAATTGCCTACGTATACTCTGACAGCCAAGCTGCTCTGAAACCGATGTTTCTTTCTTGCACCACTAACAACAAATATGCTGACTCTTCTAGGGAAGATGTTGAACAATTTGTCGCTAAACATTTTTAAGCTTGAAAATTATAGCCCAAACAAGGTGGCTGAGGTTGTACAGCTGCGCTGCATATAAGATGACTTCACACCTTATCAATATATGATAAATAGAACAGTGAATGGTAACTGGTCACAATCTGACTGGCAAGAGACTGTGCGAAGATAGCAATGAATCTTGTGAATTCTTGTGGTGTACGTGTCCAACCTTAAGTAAAAGTAGGCTTGCTTTGTCTAGGAAGTACATTTCGACATAGTAGAGCTTTAAAAAAGTTTGCCCAATCCTCAAAAAGGTGATTTCGATATCGTGGAAGACAATAATAAGGTACAAAAGTGTAACTAACATCTCCATAGAATATCTTAAACTGGGTGACATGTCATGAATAAACAATATATGTGATTTCTGAGATCAAAGATCATTCATCAAAGGAATGCTGTATGAACTTATATATGGTGTCTGTGTATGTAAAATATTCAATGTAACTGAACCAATTGGAACTAGTACAGTCAGCTTACTAACCTGCTATCACTCAATCATATTCAACCATCTGGATCGTAAAGGCAGAATTATCTGTGAAAGCTATCTTCGTCTCTCCAAAAGATATAATTCCACATACGCATTCAAAAATTCAAAAATAAAGACACCAAAATTGCAGATGGGACTTCTGTCTTTGAAACTAACTTTCCTTCTTTCAGTCCATTGTTGTAACTATTCCTTCGTGTCAGTTGTTAATGTCATAAAAATCAATCTTAACCTTCTGGTAAATTCAAATCCGCTTGATATGGTATACCAGAACAGAGTAGCTTAGCAGGCAATGAGATAGTTGAACAAGTTAGGAGAGGTGCCTCAAAGCCATTCATGCGACCTAGCCCTCTTTGGCTTTCTCAAGCTTGATCAAAAACTAAGTCGCTAGACTAAAAAATCGTTTAAGCTTGAAAAATTTAAGTCTCTGAGACACTGTAAATGAACAACCGTAACCTTAATATCCAACGTGCTGGTATCATAGTACTCCACATACAACAGTCATTATTAAATAAGTTCAGTATTATAAATGCGGATACTACTATAAAAACAAAGGAACCATGGAACTTGCATCTGTGCCACCATTAAGGTTATTTATTCTAAAGAAGTCCAAAGTAAAAATCCTAACAAAAATAATTGACCACTCTTGACTCTTATGACTCAATGATGGATTGAATGGATCAGAGTATGGAGCCATAAGTTGTATGCCTTTAGTTGAAGTATTCATTCAGTCATTGGTTTGTGTATTTGCTTGAAACACATTCTACAATCAGAAAACATATGAATGGGTCCTCATTGTATGACTCAATTTGACTTCATTTGTACATAATTAACTAAATCCAACCTATACCCACTATATTCAGGATGCTAAATAGCTTAACCTCTGGTCGCAGTACTAATGCTGTACATGTACATGATCCCTTTTTTATCGGCTTCCCATTCTCAGTCAATATGGGATGTGTGCGAATGCCTGCTACATTCCGCACTTTTAATCGATTGTCATCCCAAAACGGCTTCTGCATTTTCTTCACCACTCATACACAACGAGTTGTGCGCTGCTGGGAGTACATTATTTAGAATATTGATATAGAGCCGCCTAGTTAACTTTTTAGAGTACACAAAAAGTATCTCGTAAATAAAGTTAGAAAGCTTCTAGAACTAATAGAGCTTGATATTGTAGTTCCTTAGAAGCTTTGTAACTTTAGTCAAATTTCAGAGAGCCTATTTTATAAACACTATACAGCTAAACAAGTGTTTCCATAGCTCTGGAAGATTTTATAAATACGAAACAGTTAGGCCAGATTGCAGACTTTAAAGAAGTTTTTTTTAAGCGACGTGCGACAGCCATAGCTCGTACAAGTTCGGCTGCTTACACCGTCAAGACACGCCTACTGCTTGAGAGAAAAAATACAATACACACATGCATGCAGAGCACATACATACGCTTACATTTTGGCTTGTTATTTTAACTTTGAGTTGAGACCCGTTTTAAAGACTTCACTTGGAAATTATTTCATATTAAAACATATGAAAACGCCCTCGCGCTTCGCACAGCTCCCTATTAAACTCACGGGTGCTATAATTCATTAGATGAGCCCGCGCGCTGAGACCAAAGTGTCAACAATACGAAAATTAAATGGTGTGAAGGAAATTTTATGCTGATCATGCGTGCATGATGAGCATGATGACGCCAAAAACGACGTTGGCGATGAATAGTATGTGGCAGAAGCTGGCTGGATGGCTGGCTGGGCAGGCGTAGTTTGGTGTAGCAAGGCGTGGAATATCACGCTTAGTTAAATTTTGGGCGTCATTTTAGCTAGAATCTTTAGGACGAGTGCCAAGAGTTGTATGATGCTGCTGGCGAACATCTTTTTTGTTTTATTTAATGAAGCGACACATACATGAATTAAGCAGAAAACAATTTGAATGAAACGTTTAGAAATGATGCCAGCACTTTGCTGCCAAAAAATAAAAATTTAAAGCAGATACTCTGAAAATATTGTGAACTTCAACTTCAAAACTACAACTTGAACCAACGACGAAGTCGACAACCATGGACAATTAAGTGATTCATTAAAAACGGACTGCGTGACAGACATGGGATGACATAGGGCGATTGACAGACAAGGGCGACAGTCAAATGTACAAATACGAGAAAAGTATTGAGCGCAGAAGTATCTGTTAGAACGTGCAGAAGTATCTCAAAAACTCATTTGAATGCATAGTGGTGTATAAATGTGTATTTTGGGGGAAGTGGTAGAAAAACACACAAAAATATGGCATAGACTAATGCTGCAAACTGTTAGAAGATACTTGAGGGTGAAGTACATGGTGTCGAACGAGAACTCTCTTGGAGAAAAATAAACGAAGAAAAAAAAATAACTATGAAAATAAAAATAATAAAATATCTAAAGGCATGCGAACGATGACATTTGATGCCAAATTTTCAAGTAGAGCGGCAGTCAGACACTTGAGGAATTGCCGGCGTCGCCTTTACTGCTGCTGCTGCTGCTGCGGCTGCCACTGTTGTTGAAGAGATGATGCTGGCATGAGATACAAATTCATACGAGTCGTAAATATGAGGCACAAACAAAAGCATAGCTAAACGGCGGCGGCGATTTCAGTGATTGAGGAGACAGAGACAGACAGGCTGTGGCAGTAACGGAAGGGACGATAGGATGTAAGGGCACACGCTGAAAGAATTATACGGAAGCCAAAAAATCCCGACAGTTGGCAGTCGACAACGACCACGGCGACTATGACGATGACGACGACGTATGGCATTGCGTTTTGCAGATAGATCGACAGAGATATGAACGAATGAAATGGGCGGCAGGACGGACGGACATTTGGTTGGATGGATGACTGGTTGGATGAATAGTCATACGGCTGATGGAGGAGCAAAAGTAAGCGCTCAGCCAAGACTATGAAGATATATTAGGCAAATGGATGTATGGATGGATGCTGCCTGGCTTCTTGACTGCTTGCCTTACTTATTCTTCTTCTTCTGTATGAATGCCGCCGAAAAATTATGGCATAGAGTGAGAAACAATTTTCAAACTTTTGCAAACAGACGTTTAAAATGCAAATAGATATTCGAGATTTTCAATTTCAACAGCAACAAAGACAAAGAGCTGTGAGCTATATCAAGTGTCTGTCTGTGGTATTAGTTGCAGAGGACGGAAAAAAAAAAAGAAATTCTAAAATCGCAAAACACCGAATAGAAATGTTATCAAAAAATTTCACGGATTTCTGAATTGTTGTGTGACTTGGTACATATTTGTTTGCTTGTTTAGACACAACTTACCTTGAGGGTGGCAGAATTTCTACATTTTTTCCAAAAAATATTTGAGTACATATCAACAGAATACCCTTGTTGGCAAGTATATACCTTGCAGCAGGCTCAAATTACACGCAGTTAAATAAACAAAAAAAAAAAAAAAAAGTAATAATGAAAAGAATGAACAAACAGCGCAAAAAAATAGAAATTTATTACAAAAGATAGACCTAGAAACGCAACGTCGGAGAGCATTCAACGAGTGCGAGAAAATATTACCAAAGCAAATACTATTTGTATGGGAAATTATAGCAACAACAGCCTAGAGGAGTGATAGATATGATATAGGCAGGCAGGCAGCAACAAAAATAAAAAGAAATCGCACCAGAACACACAAAACGAGAAAAGTTGTATTGCAAACAGCCAAAGACGCAAACCAAAAATATACCCAGGGGAATAAGTTTGCATTGGGTTTGCTTTTGAGGTCGTTCCAATGTTGGTCTTCGGTTGGACATTGCATATGGAACAGTGTCAGGGGGGTTTATTTTGTTTTCAGTTATTGTGTACACTGTGTAGAATCACAGTTTTGGGCAGTTTAGTTATTAAACTAAATATTTGATTGGTGCAAAAATCTTTTTAAAGGTTATAGTATAGAAAAGAAAATGTTGGATCGTCACTAGAAATGGATAAGAGTATTTTGGGTCCAGATTACTTCATATTTAATGATAGTATTTACTGCTTTATAAAACACAGAAATACAAATGGAATAGTTGGATAGTATTTGATTTTTATGTCTAAATAGCTTCATATTATTTAAGATCTAAATGCGATGTGTTTCACAGAAACAGAAATAAACAGATTACTGCCAACTTTTATAATTTACAGAAGTAATTTTTTGGAACTGCTGAAATATAGCTAATTCGTCTTATTTCTTCACTTTGATTAAACCATGGTCTCTGAAAATGTTTTAAAAAAAACAACTCAGAATGAGGAGTAGGTTTGCAGCTTAGTTGGATGATGAAAAATTTAATAATGCTGACTTCAGCGCTATATATCTTCTATCTATTATGTATCTTCATCCTAGAAAAAATCCTGTGTAGGTGTTTTTTCAATCAAACGCCTCCCTTTTCTTCTACGCTCCACAAGGCGTCTGACTTCCTTATTAGGATGACCTAAAGTCTTTCTATATAGTCCGTTTACTGCTTCTTAATGACGTCTCCGAAAGACTTTTAGATCCTTCTCTAGATTGGCTGTGCGCATGTAGCAAGGTGCTTTTGCTAGTCTGTGTAAGAACTTCGCCCATTGAAGTTGTATCTTATTGAGTAATGCAGTACACTTTTATTCCACAGTGTACTACAGTGAAAAGTCCAGTAAAGATCCAGTTAGTCCTGTCGTATAGTGATTTCGAGGCTGTTTAAATGTGGCTTCCAAAAGTGAGGTTCTTGAATAGATACTCTCGTATATATTTCTATCCAGTGTAGTAGCCAATCAGCTGACCTAGGAGAAAGACTTCAGAATATTTGTCATGCCTAAGTGTGCCAAAATTGTAGAGATTTAGATGGAGCATGTCAGTGGATGGAGCAATGATGGCCTCGTTGTCAATGAATGTAGCAGTAAGGAAGTTCTGGAGATCCTCCATCGGAATGTTAATCCCAGTGAGCATATCACAAGTGAAAAAAGTGTACAAGTTGGATTTTAGTATGCTTTTCTTATGAGCATCTGTGCGAAGCCTTTTCGTGCTGTACTTCACACTAACCAGAATCAACGAACTTGTGGCGCTCAGGAAGAGGATGCCTTTTAATTTGCAGAATACTTCTTAGGGTTATACCCTGTCAAAAGCCTGCCGGATGTATTCTTTTATCTGGCATCCATTTACAGTTAACCACCATATTCTGCTACTCAGTAGTTCGATGTATCTCATGAAGCCAAACTGAATGGGTGGTATCCTTTTATTACCGTCGTCGCTCCTCAGTATCCTCGTCAACAGAAATCTCTTAAACAGTTACGTGTTGGACGACAGCAGACTGATGGTTTGGAATGAGTCAACGTCCGATGGATTCTTCCCGACCTTATGAACCATAACGATTTGCGCCTTTTTCCAAGGAAGTGCTTAAGTCGCAATGCCGCATTGAAAAGCAGTACCCGAAAGAGTACCACTTTGACTGGTAGCTCTTTCAATCTTCTGTTGTCGGGACCATTTTCACTTGAGCTGTGGAACTTGATTTCAAAAACTAAACCCTAAGTTAAATTGTTATTTTTTCTCACTGTACGCCAAAGTAAACTAAAATGCCATCTAACATAAGTTTAGATAGAATGCTTAAGGCATTTAATTCTGGCATTGTTTTAGTACATGCAGCATTAAAGTAGTTTGTGTCTGTGCATGCTGTGTGCCAGAGCTTCCTTCACCTAGGGTATGGTTGTTGGTTATGGTTATGATATGTGCGACCAGAAACAACCAAACTGCTGCAGAGAAATGAACCAAGAACGCAAGAATAAACATTTGGATAACATAAACAAGAATGCGGCAAGACAAAGGAGAGTTGCACACGCAAACAGATACACACTAACACAAATTCAGACGCATACGCATTGAAAAATTTATTGCCAACATAGAAAAAACAAAAGAAAAACTGCTAGGACCGAAAAAAAAAAAAAAATAACCTAAGCCTCAAAAAATGCAGAAAACGCGCCAAGTGGCGATAGAAGAAGAAAAAGCACAGAATGGGGAAAAGTACTCTTGCGAATAAAAAAAAAACTCCAAACGAAAACGATAGCAGAAAAATTCGTAGCATGAATGAATGCAATACTGTGTGGGGTACGCTGGCGTTTTTTTTTTTGTTTCTACGGTTCCACGGTCTTCAGATGCAGGCTCTGACGGCACAACACGGGGCATATCATGCGTCGACGGAAACAACGAAGAAGCACTCAGGCACACAGCCAGACCATCCATCCAGTCATACAGTCAGTCAGCTAGCTTTACGCGGCTATGAGCTCCATTTCTACATGCTGCAACGTGCGTGTTAAAAGATAGTTTTCCCGGGCTCAACGTGCAGATACATTCCATACTACATAGTAGTAATAGTCATTGCCGCCGTAGTCGAGTCGAACCAAGTAGGGCTTGCGTTAGGGTTAGGGTAAGCGAATGTGCTGTGTGTGTTTTTTTGACGAGTCTCACTGCATTGCAGCGACAGGTAGTTGAAATCCCAGGCCATGACACGAGTGAGTTCAAAGGTAAAGAACAACGCGTACTGAAAGAAGCACAGACCGGCAGACAGACAAACAGACAGACAAATGTAGACGCTAATGGGTCTAGGGATCAACGCAGCGGAGCAGCACAACCGAGTAAATGCAAACACACTACACGCTTTTCCACACATTCAAAGTTGCCGACGCCGCCGCGGACGTTCAGTGAAATTGTTGCACCATTGTCAAAGGGAAAATCCAACAGGAAAATCCAGCGCATACCTTCTCACTCACGCGTGCAACAATTTAAACACTTAATGCACGCACTATCTCGCTCGCTCGCACTCGTTCTGTGGCCATGTCTCTGTATGCAATTGTTAAACAAACGTTTCGCTGCTGCATTTTGACGATTTGTATTGCCTGTTGGTGTTGTTGTTCTTTCGGTATGGAGTGTTTTTTGTGTAGTTTTTAAATAAATATTATTGTTTCCAACACGCTCAGGCGACTGGTTCTGCATTCTTGTTTCGGGTGTGAATGATATTTATGCGTTTTTCCTCCAATACTGCGTGAGCCAGACAGACAGACAGACGTGTAGAGTGAGCATGAAAATGCATTGCTGCATTCTTTTCGCCTTTGAAATATTTACAGTGGCGTAGATAAATTCAAATGTATGAGACATGAATTGTACAATTCGATTAAGATATACTCTCTACTTTATGTTGGCTTTCAACAGCATATTTGGTTGGGTGCAGTATGTGTTGTTTGACCCATTTATTGTGCAGATTGATGTATCTTAATGGTTGGAAAATGTCATCGAAACCATAAAGGTATTCAGTTCAACTTTTCTTAGATTTCTTATTGGATTTCTTTACAAATTAGTTCGTTACAATATGTGTCTTATCGTGGAGAAATTAATAAATTTAGAGACTGCTCAAATTGTTTAACAGAAACTGTTTCTTTTTATTAGTCTTTTCTTATCGTTAATATATAGTCTGATCTGTGTGGTATATTTTCATAGAACTGGTAATTGAAAATAAATCAGTGGGTATTACCATCTTTACTGGCATCATTATGTTAAGAGGGAATAGTCTAAATTTTCTATTTGATTGGCATATCATAACATTGTAGCCATTCTGGATCTAATACGACTTAATTTAGAAATTGAGCTCAAAACAGACAACTAATGGATGGGAATAAAGCCATATAAAGCATGAAATTGTGGCTACTCATATTTTTCGAATATTTTCAAAGAATATAAATATAAAACATACCATGGCATAAAACTCCTTTCAATGCCATCAAAATCAAAACGTAACACGTCTGAAACGCTTTGAAAAATCAACAAGCCGGATTTCGTCCAAATAGAGCAACTTCTCTTACGATACATTTGGAACAGTCAAAGAAATAATGTTCTACTCTGGACTACTGCACATTATTACTCTCGGCATCACCATATATGGAGGTTCCTAAGACGGGGAATTTTACAATATAAAAGTTCCACGTGTCAAGTTTTGCAGACTAATCAAGAAGTTGAAACATTGTTCGAAGACCGCTAGGGCTGTCTTACCACCCCAGAACATTTTCTAATCGCATTGCATAATATTCTACAAAAAACGATCAGTTACTATCAGAGAGATTTACATTGACCAAGCATCCAACATGTAGAAGCTCTGGTATACTGCCTACTGTCTATGCGGCTCATTACATTGCAAAACAAGATGTTTTAGGATAATTCTGGATTATTAAGATTATTAAAATATTTAGAAATATTCAACAAAACACTTTTAAAGAAATTTCCTAAGGGTAAACTATTTATTGGTACTGGCAAATCTAATATAGAGGCAAAATTTTATGTATTTTACGTTAATACTCTTGTAAAATTATCCATTTAGCTCAAGATGGGTCCACTACAAGGGTTGGCATCCGTAAAAATTGTGTCACACTTTTCAGGGTTTTTATATGGAAAAAACAATTGTGCTGTTGTTGTTAATTCAGTTAATACGAATTAGGTGTATTCTGTGTCAATCCTTATTAAATATTCCATTAGGGTCCACATTGGACCACTAAAAAGGGTAGCTCCCATACAAATCTGTACCCCTTGTGGCGTTATTTAAGAAAATATATTAGAATCCCTTCTCTGGACAGCGTGATTTTCTCAGTCTAGAGCCGACATATCAATTATGGAAATCAGCTACGATTTGCTAGAACACCAAGCTATGAATATTGAGGTCCTACCAAAATTATTTCCTCTACTCTCCCAAAACAAAATAGGCTGGTCTTTCTAAAAACAAAAGCCTGTAGATTTCGTCGTCTAATACCTTTTCAAATGAAGATCTATGAAAAGAAATACCAATCGACTCTGAAATTACGATAAACAAGACCTGATCATATAGAATGGAAACATCTGCATGAAGTATAGCTACAGGTACTGCACTCGAATCGATTCGATAATAGATGTACGTTTAAACCTAAACCAACTTGGAGTCAAAACTATTCAAAAGAATATATAGCAGAACAAATATATTGTAGAACTGAAAGTCTTCTCTTAGAATAGTGCTTATTGGAAATGATGTCCTTTGTTACACTATGAGTATAAGGAGAAAACAACAATGTATATCCTAGAGCAGTAAAAGTGTTTCTACAAAGAACAATCCAAACTTATTTTTCCTGAGTTTATGTATGAAAATTTTTTTGTTGTTGTCGTAAATTTAGCTACAAATGCCAATTATGGTCCATCTTACATTAATTCTTATAAAATATTTCATCTAGGTTCAAATTGCATCACTAGAATAGAACATTCCAAACAGATCTATCGGATCGGACCACTAATAGGGATAGTAATAGTTCCATACAAATCTTCCCCCTTTTTTGGCATTGTAGAATCCCAAGGTCTTTTCAGAATATATCTCCTAAGAAGATCCCGCATGCTTAGGATACCAGTTCTGTATTTTAATATATAGGAGAAGCTTTATTGTGGAAGTCAAAGTCTTAGCGGAATGTGACCTAAAGGATGAGTAACTTCTTGAATGAATGGTACAGTTCTTGAGATGAGAAAGAAGAATAGTACATTGTTATCTAGTGACTGACTAAATATGTACTTTAAATATTTTCTTACCCTGCCCATAGAAAACTGGGTTTAAAATACGAACTGGTTTGTAGAAAAGAAACTTAGCAGCTGAAGGTTGTTCACCTCTTACAGCCTGAACTGTAATATTTTACGTCCATTTCTATTCACATGCCACCAAAACTGTTTAAATAATTGCGCCATATTAGTGGCAAACAATTTAACCCAACCTATTTACGACGCCTCTGATTTATCTTAATTCAAGTATTTTCATTGTAGTAATTTGTGTTGCCGACTTTTCGGGTAATTCGGAGATGCTAAATGCGATCATGGTTGCACCCGCTGCTAAATAAGCATAAGACGATTTAGTGCATGTGCATGTGTCTGCCAGACAGCTGAAGGGCGTTCAAAAAAAAAAAATAAAAAATGGAAATGCGATATAACAAAATGCCGTTTAAAGTACGTCGACTAATTAATGAGGATTTAGGTGAAGCATTTTTTCGTGAACGTCTTTTTTTTGTTTAAGAAGGTTTTCCTGCCCTGCTGTCTGTCTTAAAGCAGAAGCAGCTTCATTACAGCCTGCGTCATTGTTCGTTTTTTTTTTTTTTCTTATTTATTTCGGAATTTTTTTAAGTAGTCACACATTAGCATATAAATAACATTTTAAATATTTTTAGCAACCGTAAAGAGAAACATTTGTGTTTTGTTTTGTATGTTTGTCTACTTGAAACTGGAAATGAGTGTGTAAATTAGCAGACAAATGAACGGACGGACGGACGTACGTACGGACGGATGAACTGGCAGCGGCAGGCAAAAGACCAAGGAAGCAGAGGCGTTTATTCGTTCTTTAATTTTGTAGTAGGCCTTTGAGTAAATACTAACAGACGAATAATTTGACAACGCGGCGCAGGAAGAAGCCCCGTAGGAGTGGCACACGCGCAGTCAAACATTTAAATAAACTTTTCGTAGAGTAGCAGCAAGAATTATTCATGGCAAACCGGATTCAGTGCTGGAGAAGACGATGGCAAATGTAATCAATGAAATTTTATGTGCACGCGAAAAGGCGGCATTGAGCAAAGTGAACTGAACTCAGTGAAGGCAGGCAGTGTCAATTGTTGAAATGTTTATAGAAATGATTTCGGTATGGTTTTCTTTCGTTTTCTTTATAACTAAATTTGTTCTTGATACTTCTTAGCATGTGAAGCGGCAGTGATACTATTTGCCATACTGCGCTGCGTGTTGCACGTTACCGGAAGTAGTTCTAGTTGTACACACCACAACACCAACACACTAAATTTTCTTTTATTTTCATCATATATATATGTATTTTCCAAAGTTTTTCGATGTCCTTCTTAACGCTTTCTGTGTGTGAATATTTATCTTGCTTTGACAGGCTTTATAGTATGTACTAACTGGGTTTTGTTTGCTCTAATGTCTTTTAATACATACTACTTATATTTATATCTCGGTGCGGGGATATATATGTATCTGTTCGTAGCTTGTTAAACAAATCGCTCAAGGCTGCTTAAATTGTACAAATATTAGTTTGTTATGAGAAACTTAAAGCAATATTGACAGTAGGCAACTAATGAAGGTTCGTTCTGGTTGTAATAAATTTTTGGTTTTGGCAACGAACAAATTTCCAAATGGTTGTAAGCAAATTGATGCGAATTTGCATGTGCATAATAAGTAGACGACGAACCGTTGAAATATGATATGATTTATAAATTTTTCGTAGCTATGTATGTGCTTTAATAAATTGCTGTAGCTTAATGAGAAAAGATTTTTATTAAAAATGTATCTTCTTAAAAGTAATTTTTTCATATGGTTGCTTATAAAGATTATTTAAGATCTTAGCAGAGCATAAACAAATGCACAATTGTATAGAAAAGTCGAATTATATTTCGGATCCTTCTATCATGCTGGTATTCGTAAACATCTTGTTTCACTACTTGGTATACATACATGTTCTCCCGGCGAGTTCAACGTAAATATAGTACATACTCGAAATATTTCTCGAAATACATATTGCAATATTTATCCAAAGATGGATCATGAACTACCTACTTATAATGATTCGTCGAAAGAATCTTTCATTGTTTTAATCGTCGAAATATTTCTATAAGGAACATCAACAAGAGTTATTCAAGTATGTATGTAGAATCGTATACCATATGGTTGTGGTCACCATACAATTTGATAAGCAAGATAGTCCTGGAAAGTTGTCCACGTAATTATTAGTAATATAATCCAATGTTTCTATTGTCATTTCGGGATCCGCAAACATCGTGGACCACACGCTATGCAATACTTCTTTAGTAAACGCATTATGAAACACCTCCCTAGTTCTATCTTCTGCGTTACTAGAACCTTTTGTACGTATAAGTCCTCCCTATTGTGGATAATTTAGCTAGAAACGCCAAGTTTCATCTATCCAATGTTAATCAGTATAAAATACTAGCAGTACCCGGCACGCTTTGCTGCGTATATATGTTCCTTCTGGACAGGCAAACCATCATAACTTTTTCCTATTCCTCTAACATGTATAACAAATTCCATACCTTTATTTCAATTGAATGGAAAGAAATAAAAAAATATTGTTTATCGCTCATATAAGTGGCAGGGCACCGCTGAACTGATTTTGACAAATCTTATGATGTGATTGTACTTCTTTTCATTCCAATCGCAGTTATTACAAATTGCATTCCTTTACCTCAAATAGATGCAAATATATATTGAATTTTGTTTTTCGCTTGTATGGGTGATGGGACATAGTCCCCTTCGACTTGGACCAAACTTAATTACTTCTCCCATTACCTCAAATGGATGTAAAGATAGCTGAATATTGTTTACCGCTTATATGGAAGCTGGGCATAACCCCTTCCGATTTTAACCAAATTTGACGCGATTGCCTTCCTGGAATAACTGCAGTTCATTTGTGAATATCAGCTTGGATGGTTTGGCTTTCTATAAGGAGCATACATAGATAAATAGATACAATATTCATTTTTATATGTATTATATAGACTCTATAGATATTCAGATCGGACCTATAGAAGTGTTACCGCCAGCTCAATATGGTTGTACTTCTGGTTATTTTAGCTAAAAGTGATAAATTTAGTGTATCACACTTGAATTTAAATAAAATATGCCATAGATCTATATCGAACCCCAAAGTTGTCCCTTTTCCTGTGTTCTTGTAAGAAAAACATTTTGTTGTGATTTAATAAATGATCAATTTTGTGTAGGTTTCATTATTTAAAAAAAAAAAATATCCCACACGCAATATTCCAGATAATAACATATCTCCCATAAAAATGTAAGGTTCAATGGTGATACAGAGTATCTCAAAGACGGGACTGCAGGATTTTTTTTTTTTTTTTTTTTTGAGGTTTTACCTTAATCAGATGTTATCCAACGTTAAGAAACTTTCTGTTAAATCGAATTACCTGAACTCTAAATGTAAGATAATTTTTAGTAACTCAATAATTCTTAGAAGTAATTGTACCCTTTCTGGTGAAGATTTCATTTTGAGGATTCTCTTGCAGTAAATGATTGATGATTACTGAGAATCTCCAGAAATATTTAAGCTATCCCATAGTGGTTCTGTTATGTAAAGTTAAATTATTCCAATGAGTTTTGTTTTTGTATCAATAAATGCTTTCAATGGTACACAATTTTTGAATAAAAAAAAATGTCTACCATTTATACCGTAGAGTTAAGTTGATGTGCCTAGGACCTCTAATGCGAATATGAATTTGAAAGTGCCTAATTTTATTTATACTGAAAATAGCTTACTCGTCATGCGTTAGTGTGATGTAAGAATGGATATTCCCAACACCTTTCTCGAGACTATCCTGGTGATAGTATTCACAATACTCTGGTCTCTCCCCATTACATTGATCTGTTTAGTAAACTTTCTAACTCTTGCATTGTAAATGCGATTTATAAGTGCTTTTATTTGGAAAAGAATATAGCCCTATCATTCTCATCAACCTTTCTCTCGAGGTGATCAGACTCCCGTGACATACCCCTTCTACTACCGCCTATCACCATTGCCCACAACCAAAAACTCGTTTATATATATTTACATATAGATGACCAAAAATTAACCTATTTCTTTTTTCTTATATGTGATAAATTTGTACATGCTTTAAATACAATTAAATTGAAGAGCAACATAAACTCATCATACGGCCTGACTCCGTCATATTCTTTAAAGATAAAGAATTTAACGATCACCGCAATAACAAGAGCATCCGCATTGTTCACACAATGGCCACAAATAAAAGTAAAAATACAATTAAGCAAACGCCTGCCAACAATTAAAAGAGTTGCACAATTTTTATGTCGAAACAATTATTTCAGATACATATGTATATACTTCTGAGCAGATGCACCACAGAGCAACTGAAATAAAATAAAAATTAATTAAATACCATATAACAAGTGAAGAATTTTTATTGAGCGCACCGAACTGCTGAATTGCTTATTATCAACACCAGCGTTCATCGCATCGTGTAGTATTGGCAACCAGAGACAAATAAAAATGAAATATATCAATAAAATGCATTGAAAGCATACGAGTTGCGAGCTGTGAGCCGCAGCAAAGCAACAGCATATGAAGTCTAATAAATTGCCAAACAATGGCACAAGAACACAAATGAATGAACGGACGAACGAATATCGCAATCAAACATAACCTAATTAGTTGTTTTGCCACATATACTAAAACCGACCGCCCCAAAAGCAGCCCAAGCGTTCCGGCGCAAACAACTATTCTACATGTGAGGAGAGTTGACTGGCAGTACACTACTCGTACTTCACTGATTGTCTAATGGTTTGGTTTGTCGTTTTATTTGTATGTATGACATTCTGTCTGTCGAACTGGGCTTTCTGTCTTCAATTAACTTGTGCGCACTGAGCACTTTCTTTGACCACTTTGATGATGAGCACAGCAGCAGCAGCATTAAAGCACACACAGATACGCACACATACACGTACATAGACACAAATGTAAATAAACGTACTATTCATAATGGACTCTTTGTATTTACACTGTATTAATATTAGCGCACTATTCGCTATTCTAACTGGCTCTCTTTAGTATATCCTTGCAGCATGCCAACGCCTTGCTGTGTTTGCGTGTAGCTGTGTGTATCTGTGTGCATATATTTGCTTAATATACGCTGGTTAGTTAGTTAGGCTGCTATATCGTTAAAGGAGAGCCTCTTGTTTTAATTGCATGCGTTTGTACAGATGTATATATTAATTTTCTTCCATGCATTCATATGTGCATGAGTGTCCGTCCGTCCATCCGCCTGCTGGCCTGCCTGCCTGCCTGTGTGTGGCACTCGAATCTCAAACACACACTTCAAGATTAATACCGACACCCACTTTCAAACTAATTACATGCCTCTTAGGCAGCCAGAGCACACATTAAACTGCTTTAGACACCTCGCTTGTTCTGTTCACTCGCTCGCTCGCTCGCTTGCTCGCCATACATAAAGTCAGACAGACGACGGTCAGACGATTTGACTGTTGAGTCTACCCGTTTTGAATGGTGCCCTCTTTACTCCTTGGGGATAATTCTTAGCGAATGCCTAAGCAACCGTTGCCGAGTTACGCGAAATGAGATTTACAGTCGAGTATGAGTGTCTCAAGTACTTTAGAGTGACCATGTTTGCCATTATAGGTGATTTATGATTTGAGTTGTTATAAATCTTGCTGTTGATATTTCAAAGCGCTGTATAAATTACAATAAAATATTTAAACGCAATAAAACAATTTTAAAGCATCTCTTTAAAATGGAGAATTTCTGCCAAGTTCTTGTGTAATCATTTATTTCGAAGTTTCAGTATGGCTCAAATTAAATTGCTTTAGATGTATGATTATTATAGCAGGCTTAGGGTCTTAAATGCAATTACAGACGTCCTCGCACTCTATTTTGAGTACAAAACATGTGAAACCGAAAACATCAAATTGATTATATTTTGTAGCAGAATTTTCAGATATCCTGCTAAATTTAATACCGCTTCTCCTTTGCATAAAATAAAAGGCAAACAGAATTTTGCTGAGCATAATTAGAAGCATCAGTTTAATAGCTGACTAGCATAATATGAAAAGCAAACTATTGGTAGCGATGAGTTGGATAGTACTCTACCCTAATGATGCTAAACTTCATCAAAAGGTGTAGCATAGTGCTCAGTTAAAAGAGAATATGTACGAACATAAACATCAATTATAATACTAATAAGCAGTAAATAGTGCTGTTGTTAGGGTCGTTGGGCTCCGCATGAACTACTTGGAACCATTACTGGACAGAATTCGAAGCCTTAGATGTTCCTATTTAAATATTGTCAACATTATAATATACAGGCGGGCAATTAACTCTTATTCAAACAGTTTTGAACTGCAATCCCAAGAGTCTAAAATGTTTTATCAGAGTAACACGATACATTAGGTGCCCGGTTTTGGACCTGAGCTGGTCGCAGTTCTTACTGCTAAATTCTTTTAATTGAATAATAATTTTTAAGAATCTTCAATAAATATAATAAAGAGTTTATATAGATGCAATACTTTCATAGACCAGGTGAAGTGCTTGGTAAAAGAAGTTCCAAATAGAAATGAATTTTTGATGAATTATTAAAGAAAGTTAGGAGTATTGTATGTTCGATCAAGACACGATCATTATTGAGTGTTCTTCAAATTTTTAATAAATAAAAAATAATTTTTGAACTGACATAAAATTGGAATCTTTAATCGTAAGGTTAAAGTTTTTTTTTTTTAATGTAGATTATTCTACAGGGCAGGTTCCAAATTTAATTACTTTTTTGGGCGCGTTACTACTTATTGGCAAAGGTGAAAATTGATTTTTTTTTTCTAGATAATAAATTGATTATATTTATTTTTCTAAAAAATAAATAGAAGAATTTTTTTTTTTCTAAAAAATTAATAGAAGAAATTTTTTTTTTTTTTTTTAAATTAATAGAAGGAAATTTGTTTTCTAAAAAAATTATTAGAAGAAATATTTCTTCCAACAAAATTATACAAAAAAAAAATTTTTATTTTCTAAAAAAATTAATAGAAGAATTTTTTTATTTTTTTTTTCTAAAAAAAAATAGAAGAATTTGTTTTTGTAAAAAAATAAGAAGACATTTTTTTTTTTTCTAAAAAAATTAATGGAAGAAATTTTGTTTGTATAAAAATAAAGTTTTTTAAAAAAAAAAAAATAAAAAATTTCCCCTAAAATTTTTTCTTTTAAATAATAAACTTTTTTTTGAGTTAAAAATAATAGAAAAATTAAAAAAATATCAAAGATTATTTTTTTTTATTTTCAATTCAAACATATACGATTTTTAGGCCCTGTACCGAAGGTACAAGAGCCTATTGGTTTTGTGCAAATGTATGTAACAGGAAGAACTAATTGTCGGAGACCCCCCAAAGTTACCCCCATTATGGTCAAGAGTGATAGAGGAGTCGATATAGCCATGTCCGTCTGTCCGTCCGTCCGTCTGTGTGAACGAAAGGATCTCGGAAACTGTAATAGATAGAGACTTCGTGTTTTTTGCATTCGACTAGGACTGCTCCGGAATTTCACAAGTTTATTTTAAAATTTTGACCCTCCCCCCCACCCCCTTCCCCATAAAATCACCCCTTAAGGTAAAAATTTCTTCGGCACAAAAAAAATAGAGCACACCAGTATAAAGTTAACGTCCTTCTTAGCCCAAATCAAAAAAGGTCATCAAAATCGGATAATAAATGACGATTTTATAAGCAATTGAATTTTAACGACCCCCCTTTTCTTTTCATTCATATTCGCGCAGTGAGAAGTGGTCATGTGTTTGGTCATATGCTCGGGAAACATTTAATGTGTTTGTTAGGCGACCTGAACTGGTACAGGGCCTCTTACAGTCGGTTAAGCCCGACTGAAATTTCCTTACTTGTTTTATTTTAAACTAGCTTAACCGTCTTGCGTTGCTACGGCCCCCTCTTTGCATTGCTTCTGAAGTGGTGTGAAATCGCCGAGAATTAGAATTAAATCTAATTTAATTGTATTAGTAGACCCCGTGAGCGCAATCTTTTGCATTTCTCTTTTATGAGACCACGTATTTAGTGTCTATTCTCTCAACACGTTCTACCCGAACACACTTTGCCCCAATAAGGCTCTGTCGTTTCCTATACACTCTTCTGCCCTATTATAAAATCTCGCGACTTTTCCCCACAAATAATCTACATTGCTGCATTCATCTTTCTAGGACACTTTTGCTTTCATTGCATCATAAGCACGAATTTTAGGTGCATTTAAATAATAAAAAAAACCGCCGTATCACTCTCACGTATTATCACGAATAACTTTTGTTGCGCCAAATGATATCATTTGAAAGCAATTAATATATTGTAAGTAAGTAAGTAAAGAACCTTTTCCAATTCGTAACCATTAAATGTAGTGGCTCTTCTGGCGGTACCAATGGCGCTTGGCTACTTGCGCAACACAATCCAGGGGCTGCATTTTGCAAAATGGACACACAACGGTCCGGTCATTGATCCAATAGCAACGATTTGCTGTGAACTGTAATCAATTGAGACCTTATAATTGAGTGCAGTTGTATGAGGATTAAACGCCACATTTCTACGTTGTTGATTTCGATTTCAATGAACTTCATTCCGAGCTTCGAGTTGCTCGTTAGTCTCATTTGCTCGTATATATCTTTGCGACTTCTGCAACATAAGTTGCTACGTTTAGTTGTTTGCCTTTTGAAGAATCAAATTCGAATTTGAGCTTTAATAGTAGGTTTCTGAATTTAACGACAAAAACTGTTTGCGAATCATAAAGGAAATTTTAAATTAAAAACAAATCTGAATCGCTATTTGTATTACATGCCGACGAACATCACTCAAAGAAATACGTATTGATAACAGTTTTAAACGAGGTTTTCGTCGTGAACTTTGAGGGCTTGTTTCTTTGAAGATTTTTTACATTTTGTACTAATATTGTTTATATATCTCGTTTCCAAATATATCTCAAATATATACTCAGTTCTTAACTTATCCAACATGGGAAACTACGAGTTTGAAAAAAAGAATAAAAATAAATATTTTCCCTTTCTGTATTGTTTCCTTTCGAACAATTATATTTTTTACTAATAAATCATGTATAGGATATGTTAAAATTAAAAATTATTTAAAAAAATAAAATCTATTGTTTTTAAAATTTTGTATGATTTAATGCATTCCAGCACTCAGTCACGTAATCTATTACACTTCAGGGTAGTATTTTTATATTTATTATGTTAAAACCGATCGCACAACCCTAGTCATTGTGATTGAAATAGTAAGCAGAACTGTGACGAAATAATTTATAGCGTTAAACTACAAAAACATCCTTGTTCCATGTTTGTGGAGTGCAACTAGCCATGCGGATCATGAAATTTCGGCGCTAAATCAATTGCTGTTGTGCAGTACTTCACAAGAAAATCAAAAAAAAGCAAGTTTAATTTAAAACAAACAATGTTTTTTGGAAACAAAAATACTGCTGTTAAGGACATCTGGCGAGCGAGCATTCTTTTTGACTCTTTTTTTATTTTTCAAAAACATTTTTTTGAAATAACAATCTAAAATAATATTCATATAGTTCGATAATTGGAGAGTTGTTTTTTGTATTGTTTCCATTTGAATGGTTTTTACGAAAAACATCGAAGCGAGGGTTGATTATGTGCGCTGTCCGAGATATTGCCAAAATCGCCAGAAGTTGCTTACAACCATATATGCGTAAATATACAATACAAGCATATCTAATTGATTTGCGCTGTTTGATTATGAATATTTGTCATGTTCTGTTAAAAGCCAATGTACATATAGTAACATATGCTGCACTGATATATTATATATAGGTAGCCACATGCTCTCCTGTGTAATATATATTTATACAAAATATGCTGGACATGGTCACTTTATTGTATGTGTTTTACTGTCGTTGTTTGTTGCTGTTTTCATTGCTGCTGGCGCTGTCATTGACGCACTGACTCCTCGTTCTTTGAAATTCTGCTACTTCGACTATTGATGTTGATTGTAATGCCTCTCTGACTCTGACCAATGCCAAAAGCAAGCTTTAATTTTCTCATCCATAATCAAGTTGCAAATGCCGCATGTAAATATCAATTCAATGCAACATTTGATTGGCAATAATTGAAAATGGTTGTTTGTATGTCCGTTTGTGTAGTTGGGTACTTATTGAAGTAGTTGTAGCATGTAATATAAGAAGCTCATAGCAGCATACTATATATGAGAGTAGCAAGAGTAAAGTAGTAAAGTGTGATTTTTGCTATTTGCAACGCACATATTTATATACATATACATATATACTTTGTTGTATCTAGTTAATATTAGTACTTTGTTGCTGTTATTGTTCTGATTATCGTTGCCATAGTTGCCTTTGAGTATATTTTATTAAATTTACACTCAAACCTAGAAGTAGCTGCTGCAGCAGCAGCTGATACAATAAAGATATTGTCGATGTTTTTATTACTTATGCTGCTGCTGCTATTGACTACACTGACCAGCCATACCCAACCATAGCAATTTTTTGTCATAATGATATCTTGTCATGCACAACACTCGTCAAATGGTTTTCACTTCAATCTAATTGTAAACAGGGTCGAACGTTTCATGCTGCGAGCTTTAAAGTATTAGTTGGGCCCGCTCTGTATAATTGCATATTTACAAAATTATGAAGATCGAAAGATGAAGTGTAGTACAGTACAGGGCTTTGTGCCAATAATTTGACTTCTGTAAATAATAATAGATTTTTTAACATCTAAAAAAAATTTTTTTTCAAAATTTAAAAATAAATGCATAAAGTCTAAGCCTAAAATTTTGTTTAAAAAAAGTTTTAAAGTAGAGAAATAACGGTACTTTTCATATGTCCAAAGCTTTAAAGGAATAATATATAGAAGAGCTACTTTGTGAAGCATAATCTAAATTGGAGGGTATAAACTATTTTGGCTCTAACAGAATTTGTATTGAATAATAAATAGAATCCAAATGCATAGGCTTTACAGTCCCATCCCAGCCTACCTTTTAAAAGTAAGTTACGCTTCGCAGCTTATGACCTCCAGTTGTTACAAGAAAATTTGATTTACTATTTGAGTTTTGATTTCCCATGAGTTCTTACGGAATCGCCAAATAAGATACGACGTATTCGTCGTCATTCTCTACCATTTTATACACTTTTTCCAATCAGCGATGTCGTTGGAGCGTTAGTATGATAGCGCTTCGCCTTGCCTATAACCTGATTTGGTATAAAGAGCTTGGAAAAGGTGCTGGAGGGTGTGAAGAGATTGTATTTGAGCGGAAGTGAGCTGATTAGCTTTATATATTCCTCCAACGTTAACCTCTCAGCCTGTATCGCTCGTATAACTACAGAATTATGGGCTTCGTCATATACGAAGACATACCGCTCGTCAAGTTTCAGACATTTAGGATCAATTCGATATAAACTTGAATCATCTGCCAAACTCGAAAGAATCATCTGCCAAACTCGAATCATCTCCCAAACTCGAATTATCTACCAAACTCGAATCATCTACCAAACTCGAATAATCTGCCGAACTCGAATCATCTGCGGATCTCGAATCATCTACCAAACTCGAATCATCTACCAAACTCGAATAATCTGCCGAACTCAAATCATCTGCAAAACGCGAATCATCTACCAAACTCGAATAATCTGCCAAACTCCAATCATCTGACACTGTATCACTTGTGATTCCTCTATTTCGTACCTTCCAAAGAAGCCTATGATTCTAAGATATCCATTCGCTCAGCCCCTGTATGATAGTTCTGATGAGTAACTGCCTAATACTTAGCCGAGCGCTTAAACCCTTTTACTTTAGCGGCTCAAATGGAAGTGAGGGCGACTCAAGAATGATCTACATATTCGATAAGTCATGATACCTGAATAAAGCAGTACTATTCAGAACAAAATCTGACCATGTTAATATATACAGTGAGACGCTAAAAGCACTGCCTAAATTTGCAATTCTTTTTATTGTGTATATCTCCAACTAAAAGTTCACCATGGTCTCCATAATTCGCAAACATGGCTAGCCAGAAAGCAATACTGACTCTCACCGGCGATTTGTTGGTTCCATTTCAGAGGTATGGGAAAGACTAGTCAATATGTAATATATCTTCATATTTATTATTTATATAAAACTGCGTCATTTCAGTATTACATTTAGCAAATGATGCTTAGGATCGTAGCATTTTTTTTTTCGATATAGTACTTTACTCTCGAATACTCTTAATAGGTTCTATCAGACTGGAACATAGATGTAATGAGTTTTAATGGGTTCTTAAAATGCTCAAAAATCGATGATTATTTAGCGTAGGCAAAATATCCACTCGAAGAAGATCTAAAAATAATTTAAGATACAGGTTTAGTAGCATGACATATGCTGTTGAATGCATGTAATAAATGAATAGAGCTATATATTATATTGTTTTTATATCTCCTTCGTGTGTAGGATTAATTTGCCTTCGCTAAATGAACATATATTGAAGAGAATTTTATTATTCGTAATTTACAGATTTGATCTGATACTGAACTGGTAGAGGTCTACGATGTTATGTCGTTTAGGAAGAGAATTATTGAAAAGTTCGAATATTGAAGATTGAGTATGCTTAGTATGCTCCATATTGTTTCCTCATGCCTTCTTGTCACATTTTTTTAATTAATTGGATAGATTAGCTGAGAGTCCACTCGTCAGACATATATTGTGTCCAAACATTTCTGACGAGCGGATGGAGTAAATGTTAGGCCGGCTAATATAATAAGTTCAGCCAGATTGCCATCAAATCCGTCACTTTCGCTCACTATCTTCTCTTTTTAAAAGAGATCAATATGAACTTTTTTCATACCAATATCAAAATGTCATAGAAAAGTTTCGAATTGATATGAAAACTTATCAAATTCATCTGAATAGAAATCATCTGCGACTTTAAAAAGAAGGAATAAAAATTCAGTTCGCAAAAGTATATATTACAAAAGATTATTATTAAATTTTTTTTATACCAATATCAAAATTGATATAAAAACTTCTCAAATTGATATTAAAAAATAATCATATTGATCGGATTTGATATCATCTGTCACTTTTCAAATAGAAAATCAAAAATAGTGAAAGGGGAAAAGAAATGGTGAGATAGTGATGGAATGTCTGAAACTTCGAGTTCAAAAATGCTCGTAGAACAGATTAATTTTTTATCAGAATGATATATTAATATTAAAAAAAAATATAGTTAATTTGATATGTTGCATCGATGATTTTGATTTTTTTTATGTCATATTGGTGACCTTTTTAGTGACGAAAAATTTTACTTAAATGACTAAGCAGGGTCAGTGATGGAACCATATGCTTATTTACAGTAGTGTAGGTCTTTCAAATTCATACAGTTCAAATATGTACAACAATTTTTTCATACTTTTCGGTTATACTTCTTGCTCCGCTACTGCTTTCATTTATTTAAATTACGCTGTATTTCACTTGCTTATAAAGATTTCCACAATTCTTATATGAAATAACAACAGCTGCTTTACTTCAACTTGCAAGCTATGAAACTGTAAATTGGCAGAAAATTTTCTTTTCAGTACGACGCTTATTTCTTTTATTTGCTATTAAGCTCAACTCATATCCTTTGCTGTGAATATAAACCCCTGCTGTTCCAACTTGCCGGCGGTCATTACTTTTATGGTTATCATATCGTATATTAACACAACGTTGCATTAAAACGAATATAAAATACACTACATGCATGTGTGTGCATGCTTAAAGCCATATAAAATATGTTTTATTTTTTTTTTCTGTAGATTTCCCTGAAAATTGCTGTTAATTCCCGGCAATAATTTCTATAAGTAACTGCACATTAATTACGATTCTACTAAAAGTATATGTTAAGCTTTTTAACAAGCTGCTAATACTTTTTTTTTATTATTTAATGTAGGGTATAATAAAATCCAGAAGAAAATGCAAAAGATATATATTTCAAAAGTCGTCGCCTCTTCGTATTGTTTGACAGTTTCATACTGATTATTGGCATTGTTTGCCTCATTTTACTTATTTTTTTCTTCTTCTTCTTTTTCTTCTTTTTGTTGGCATTGTACTTATTGTATTTGCATGAATTTATTTAGATTGTATAAGTCTTTGACCGCTTTTTACCCCAATCTTTGCTGCACTGATTATTAACATTCTCCGGAGATTAGCCAATGTCGTCGCCATCATCGTTCTCATCATCATCATCATCATCGACTATTGGCTATATTTGATTTCTTTATTGTGATTCTTGCTTTCTTTTCTTTTGTATTTTTTTTTTATTCGCCTCATATTTAACTTTGTATTTGTCTGATTGTCTATCTGTCGCCCTATTGGCTTTCTTACTTCTTACCGGCTAATCAGTGCAAATAAAGTTGCTGCCAAACTGTGTATAAAATGGAGGGGGAGGCGCGCATCTGCAACCAAAAACCCAAAAGCCATGGAATCGAATCGAAGCAACCAACTGCAAAATGCCAATCAGAGCAAAAATTTGATATACCTTCCGGGCTTTTTCTTTTGTTTTCTGGTTCTTCTTGTTCTATTCTGTTCCGTGCTGCCAACTTGTGTTTTTCCTGCTTGGCGTTTTTCCGCATTTTTTTTTTTTTTTTTTTTTGCCAGCAATGGCTTGAGGTCGATTGGGGTGTGTATGTGTGTGTGTGTCCGTCTGTCTGTCTGTCTGTTTGTTTGTTTGTTTTACTGATATCGCGAATCGCTTTGATGCGAATTGATATCGCTTCTCCTCGTCATCGATGTTCGATTTATTTATTTGTGCGATTATACTTGCTTGGATTTCCTTTGAAGTTACTCCAATCACAACCAACCAACCAACCAACGAACCAACCAAGTCATACAGTTTATCTTCAAATGTCGTTTAACTTTTAACGCTTGGATTTATGCTGTGGTAAGATTTCAGACAGTCTCAGCTGCGTCTATATACACAAATGATAAGCAAATTTCGCATTTGCAGATTTTACCGACTTGTCGATTTGATTTATAAATAGAAGAGGTCTTATTTTGATTTCTTCTTAAAACTCTTAGCAGCAATGCGTAGAAAATTTGTACAATTCCATCATTGATGCTGCTCTCAGAGTAGCTCATTTAAATGAAATTTATGCATTTTGCGCAGAACTTTTCAAGTGTAAGCTGATTAGTTGTGAAAATGCAATAATACCGTCTAGCGGCTTTTTCTTTTATATAGCTTCAAGAGTATTTTCTTTTAACAAATATCATAATGAGCTTCGTGGGCCAATTGTGTAACTCAGCAAATATGGCTCAAAGCTGCATGAATACTGAAAGTACTTTGAAAGAAGTAATAACTGGTAGACATAATTAGGTGGTAATTACCACATGCTTATTTATAATGAGAGAATGTGCAGTGATACTTCAAAAAGTGAAGGAATAGAATGTGCACCATCAGTGTCTTAAGAGCTCTAATTGGAATGTAGATAGATATATAGAACTAAAAGATATATAGTTTTGAAGTATGTACTTTAGAAAAAAATAAATCTATAGCTATGACATTTTTTCTGTGTGTTACTAGCAATCGGGAGAAGATATAGGCTGTATATCATTCGGAAAAAATATTGACATTACTCATACAAAAGAAAATTCATATCTTAGCAACTATTTGATGCATTTGTATAGGAACCACTGGTGAATAAGCTTCTCATGACGTCAATTGAGTGTGGTGCTCACAATTTTAGCACATCTTTTAAATTTCTATGAGAGCTACTCATTCTCATTTCTAGCTAAATGAACCACAACAATAATGAAATGTTTATACAAAAACTCAGATAAGTTTGAAAGTTTTGTACGACGGCTACCCCTTCTTATGGTCCAAACTAAACTTAAGTGGACTATTTGATAAGGATTAAGGTAAGGTTATCCAAATTTATCAGAATGAGAAGAAGGTTTGTACGGTACGGCCCTCAGGGAGGGGTGTTCATTAAATAGAAGTGATCTAAAAAATAAGAAAATCTAAATAAGTAAATTTAATGGCTCTATCTCATATAGTCAGACAGACGGACATGTCTGTATCGAGTAGACTTTTGATGCTGATCAATATTGTAGCGTCTGCTATTTATCCTTCTGTCTGTTACATTTATTTGCACATACTTATTATAGCCTTTTTCCCTATGTGATCAAATAAAACACACAATTTTGCTTTCCAAAATTTTTTTACTGCAATCTATTAGTGAAGGAGAGTTTCCACCGGATTCTCATAACTTCCCAGTGAAACATTTTGAATTGCTACCCATAAATCTCTTAAATTACTGAGTTTTATTGCATGACACAGACTCTCAATAAATTTTGATCCGGTAACTAAGCCACTGCAACGCATCAAAATTGCAATATTGGGTCAAGCTATTTTTCAATTAGTTTAAAGTAGGTTTTCAGGTCATTGTCATGAATGAATCTCCATTTAAGGCGCATTTTCTTCTCTGTCTATAGTATCATATACTGATATTTTATTCTTGTAAAGATTTTAAAACATTCGTGTGTCTATCATGACACCCAATATTAAGGTTTGGGCGTCATGATAGACCAACAAAATGCATCACGGTTTCAACCGTGTACCAAGAATCAATCTACTTGCTCTGAGGTCACCAAAGTTACTATTCACCAACAAAAGCGACAGAACTTAGATTTATTCATTGTCTGTTATTTTATATACGAGTATGTATTAACTAGCGGACCTGCATGTTTTCGATAAGTCGATTCCACCCAAATAGAAGGTTTAACCCCGGGACTTATTAATTTTCATCGGGAACGATGTTTTCACGGGAAACTCCAGCCGTTTGAAAGCTATGGGAAAATCCGTGGGAATCATTGAAATCCTGGGGATATTTGCTAGCTAGTCGTTCAAATTGTCTTACAAGTCTTTAATAAGTAACCTTGTGCCATTACATATATTAGAAGGGCTTATTTCCCTTAAAAGCATGATAGAAGTACCTACTTCTAATGATAGTTTGTGAGTTGATAAGCCAGATGGATTAAACGAATTTAGAAATTCTTTAGGAAAGTGAACAACATCGTCAATATTGGTGACTGTTTTAATTGACTTGGTCATTGACAGTATCGTTCCTAGGCGATATTATTGTCCTGGAACACAACCAGTGAAAGTCGCTTTCAAGTAAAGTTTCGAGTCCCGGATATACTGCTTCTACAAGATACTCCAGACTGTGAACTAGCTGACCTAGTGTCTCATTTAAAATGATTTCAGCAGAATTAGTTCCCAAATTTAGATAAGAAAGAACTCATTCACCAAGATTGAGCAGTCTCCACAAAGACATATTTTGAGCTGGTCTTGTCTGAGATGATTGACGTGAAAGCTGAAATTTTTTTTATTGAGAAGATCGCAATATAAATACGAATATTAATAATAATACAAATAAGATTTATTTTATATTTGAAAATTATTTGAGCAGGTAAAGCATGAACAACATTTAGTACAAATTTTTTACTTATTTAAGTTTTAGTAGAGATCCCTAATGTTTTTTTTTAAATAAAATATAGCCAACAACATATCATTCTACTGGTGAAAGAATTTCTAAGCAGTTTCCTTCATCTTTACAAACATCTCTTTATAATATTAGTAAAAATTAATGCATGTTGAACTGACTGTATTTCATATTTAATTATTTTGTTTTTTTTTTTTTCTTTTTAGGTAAGTTCCCATAAAACACGGCTGGAGTTTATATGTTTAGTTGGTGTGGTAAGAAGATTATTATATGAAATTTAAAGAAATCTAAATATGTAATAACACTCTAGCCGCATGCGGTGTTCTCGGCTATGCCTCCTTTTATTTTGCTCTCATTTTTAATATACCAGATCTGCCCGGCCCAATTAGCTGTGCCCGGAAATAACGGTTGTTGTGTCTATGTATGTATGTATGTTCCTTAAAGACAGCCAAACCCATCCTATTATACAAATTGATCTTATTCGTCCGATTTCATTAACATATACACAAAATTTCATGCCTTTAACTCAAATGGATGCCAAGATATGACGAATTAGCATCTTTTAAGGTCAATTTTTCGCCAGCTAAATTTTTCGACATTGACAGAATGACATGGTAATCCAATGGTGCCAGGTCCGGACTATAAGGTGGATGCATAAAGACCTCCCATCCGAACTGCCGGAGCTTCTGGCGCGTCATAATCGAAGTGTGTAGTCTGGCGTTATACTGATGGAACACAATTCGTCTCCTATTGGCCAAAGATGACCGCTTCTGGGCAATTGCTGCCTACAAGCGCTCCAGTTGTTCACAGTAATGGACCGAATAGAGCGTTTGGCCAGAGGGAAGCAGCTCATAGTAGATGATTCCCTGCCAATCCCACTAAACACATAGCAAAACCTTCCTGACCGTCAATCCGGGCTTGAAACCCGTTACTCTTCATCCACGACTGCTTGCTGTTCACGTTGTCGTAAGTGACTCACTTTTCATCGCCAGTCACCATTCGCTTCAGAAACGGATCGATTTTGTTGCAATTCAGCAGCGATTCGCAGATGGAAATCCGGTCCATGAAGTTTTTTGGTGTCACTTCGTGTGGGACTCAAATATCGCGTTTGTTTGTGTAGCCAAGCTTCTTCAAATGCCTTTGAACGGTCATATGTCTAATATTCAGCTCCTGGGCGATGGTAGGCCTGCTACTATGGCGGTCTATCTCGTTCAGTTCGTTGATTTTATCGACTTCTTCGACTACAGGTCTTTCGGAGCGGCTCTTCAGGACCTTTAATGACTATGTAGTATAGAAAATAGTTTATGCTCTAAAATTGTAGATAAACAAATATTTAAAACAGATTTTAATTGCATTTAATTGCTATTATCATGCGATTTTCGCATTTCAACTTCATTTAACATAACAAAGCACAACGCATCACTATCTCCTCCCATTCCAGGCTTCAAAAAACAAAACGCTAATTCCTATGCAGGAATATAATTTCAATGCACAAAGTAATGTTTTGTTTAATTACGAGTATTATAAGCCCTACAGTGCTATTTGATTCAATAAATCCCAATAAGGATTGAAGCAATTCACGCGTATGTTCATAATTAACCAAAACTATTAGTACATGTATAATCTGAAACACACATGTGAATCAAAGTTTTTGTAACTGACGTATATAAGCGTATATATTTATACAGTTAGTTGCAATTAAGTAACAGCATCAATGGCAAACTTCAAAGCAAATTCCCGAGGCAAAAGACAATGAAACTATTCATTAAATCAATTACGCAAAGTTTTCTTCCGAAACGAAGAGCAAATATGATATATCTTATAGACACACAAAAACTATAATACACAGAAATAAACAAAGTGCAAACATTTGTAGCTAAATGTATAAAATATGCAATAAGATACAATTGTATTATTGCAATTATGAACAGTGCAATTACATGAGTCGAGTATTTTATGCTCGAGCATTATGTTTTTACTTTGTATCTAGAACGAATATTGCAATGTAATATTCGATGTTTATAAATTATACAACAGCCAAAGAAGCAGAACAGAATCAAAAATAACAGTAGCAAAAGTTATAATATAAAAGCGCATCAAAGGATTTCATTCATTTTACAAATAATGGCATTGAATAATAAAGTGAATAACAATCGTATGATACTGTAGATACAGAGACATCCAGCCATCCATCCATCCAACAGCTCTCGAAACTTGCAACAAGCATATTAAGTAACGTGCTGCTCTGGCTGTTGTTGATGTCGTTCGTCATTTGTTTGTTTCATGTAAAGACGGCAACGGTTGCAGCAAAATGAAATGTTTGTTTTAATGCAATCTACAAAATATTGGTGTGAGTAGTTTATTTGTATCTAGATACAAATAGTATCTATGCAATACTTATTACAGATGCTGCTGCTGCTGCTACTTTGACAACAAGTGCTGCTGCTGCTGCTGCTGTTGCTGCTGCACTGACTCGAAAGTTGAAATGGAAATGAAATTGAAATGAATCAAGTATCGCTCGCTACACAAATTATTTTTGCAAAACGGGAAGCGTTTAATTAAAAACATTTTGTATATACATTAGTTGGTTTCCTTTTTCAGCAGCATGACTCCTGCATGATCCCTTGTTGCTTTTGTCGTTGTTAGCTGTGTGTTATGAGTTCTTATATTGCTTTTTGCTTTTGGTAATACTATGAGCAAAAATAATTTTTCCTATGAATTGATGCATATTGTACGTGGGTAGTGTCAGAAGTATTCAAACTGTGTAGTTTTTTAATAAATTTTATGGGGTACAGCCTATCATTAGACTACATTAAAAATTTGAGCAAATTACAGCAATTTTTCTCAAGAGAAGGATGCAGGAGTTAGCGGAAGCCATCTCTATTGGTGATATATGGACTCCAACCTTTAGGTATCCGCTCATACATCTATCTGCATAGATTTTGCAGTGAGATATCGGAAATCAGCGAGAAGAATATAAGAAAAAACTGCTAGTTAGACTCCAAACAGCTGACCTTGATCATCTCCATTAATACAAATGACATTGCACAGCCTAATAAGTCGGTTTGACACAACAATCTGACCGCCTTCAAGTCCCTTCTGCAGAACTCCATTCATTTGTAGACGAAACTAAATTCAGGCGCTCTATAATTTTATCATCCATATTTACTTCAAAAACTTCTGACACTACCCTCAATTTGATGTACTTCATGTCGATGTCTAGGTGGCTGTTAATAATACTTAATGATGATGTTGTTGCAACATTTCATGGCATCATATTCGTGGAATATTTACTACATTTTGATACAAATTATATGTGTATGTCGCGCTATATGAGCCTGCTGCTGTTTCTTCTCCTCCATATCCAACTGTAGCAAAAGCATCAATTGTACATGCTGTCAGATTCGCGCGTATCACATTAAATCCGTTTGCCAACGGTTTATATAGGGATACAGACATACCGAGATACTAGTTCGCGCGCTGCAGTTACACCATTAAAATACCTATGTGCTTGCCACACACCCTTTTACACTCCTCTCATTTTGAATCTATCTCGTTAAATACGCACCGAAAATTTCTATTAATATGTTCGCTCGCTCTGTGTTGCCGTTGATGTTTGTCGTCGTCGTTGTCGATGTTGATGTTGATGCCACCACAACCTGCTGCCACTAATGCTCTGACAACATTCTCGCATTGCACAATAGCTGTTAGTGGCAGCTACAATGCAAAATAGCAACAACAACGACCAGGATAACAACAGCAAACATTCACTCACTCAGTCATTATTATCATTCGTCGTCGTCAATAGATTTTAGGTGACACATCAGGCTGAACTTTAATTTGGCTCAATTCTCTGATCGGTTATATATATATATATATATATGCATATGTATACACTGTAGAAATATGTGAACTTTCAATAAAATTAAAATACGAAGTATTTAATGAGTAGCGACATATGAATTCTAATACCAAAACTCTCACCGCTCTATACAATAGATCACCATCTAGTGATAAAAGTGTGCCTGACTTTTATTTTTATTGCAAAAAATTTTAATTTTCACACCATGAAACGTATTTGCTGAGCATAAAGAAACATGCACGCGCCAATACAAACAGATCTCTTGAACACAATAATCCTTTAGTGGCGATTTCGCGACAGGATTTCTGTTGAGTATGAAGATTTATTATTATTTAATGATTTTCAACAATTTTTTTACCGACAGTACATCGTTCAGATTGTTGACGTTAAATAATCAACCACAAGGCTACACTATACACATAGCCAATCGAGAGTTCATAGATGGTGTGTCATGTTAGGAGATAAAATGCCCCAAAGGACGACTTTTTAAATTCCTTATAGCAACTGAAATGCCATCAGGTTAGCTTGAGGCAGGCAAAGAATGAATTGAAACCAAGTAGATTTGCCAACATACCACTCATGACTAGTGATAGATCACAAAGCTTTATTCTAGAAGTTCTGGAACATTTTACATCTGGAAACTTGGTGACCGTGTTTCTATGTTAGAACTTTAGAGGATCAAGAACTATTATTATTATGCTAAGATAGTGTATATCCATTTTGGAAATGCCAAGCTTTATCCTAGAGGGTTTGGAAGTGTTCGGTCTTGCAGCGATACCTCAAACTTGGATAGGTGTTTCCATGTTGGAGCGACAATTTTCTGGTAAAAGAGATCACTCTAGTGTTTAAGAAGACAGAGTGTGATCCCAGAGTGTCGACATATTGTTCAAAAAGAGTCTCAAGTATTGCGTGAACTGTAATTGGTCAATTTTCGTCCAGCGAGTGGTGAGTGTGGTTGCCAAAGAAGCGCTATACGACCTTAGTGGTGCATCTACCAACCATCGATATCATTTCTAAGCACATTAAGTCTTCTAGAACTTCATGATTAAGATACACATAAATGTGAAAGACATTCCGTCAGAAAAATAACAGTTTTCTAGATAGACTAAACAAAGCTCTGAATGGACTATAGGTCTATTTTCACAATGACTATGTCATTCAAAATCTTATTAAAAAAGGTTTATCTCCCTAATTTAAATAATGCTAGCACATTACTTCCTAAAAAAAACGTTAGCTTCTCTGTCAGTCGTGTTAAAAATATCTGCTCACGACTAGATATTTCTTTAGTATGGAGCAAATAATTTGCCGATGGTTTGGTATGGGAAGAATTCACCTCCAATACCGCATACATTAATTGGAGTGGACATAAAAAAAAATACAGAAAGAACTAATTTGAAATTTAAATTATAATTCGAAATGGTAGACCGGATGGGTGCAGACTGGTGGTAGTACTAACAGTACATAGGGACTTGACTACTATTTAAAAACAATACTGGTTCTCAAACAAACAAAGGAGGAGACCGAAATTACTTACGAACAATGGATTAGTTTCTATATTAATATCCTGCACTAAATTTCCACACTCTTACATGGCTCATCAAATTAGTCCTACATGGTGGATGTAAAAAAAACATTCCTTATCAGTTTTCCTCTTACAAAAATGTTTTTTTTTTAACACTTTTAATTTGAACTAAAATCAAGAATTGGACAATATCAGTTAATTGCTTATTATGTGACTTCCTATAAAGCTATTAAATAAACTATTCTAAACTATGCCATGCCAGTCATTTCCAGAGAGGTCAAAAGATGTTGAAGAGATTAAATAGGTTACTGACAAATGATCCATGGCAAAGTTATGATGCTTTTATGTTCGCCAACATAATGAATTGTTCTCGAAGCAATTTTTGTTAATTGTTGTGTATATGAGTAATCATAACAATCATGGCACCCTAACGAGCTTAATTCCCACTCGTTTTCATAAAACCATAATTCGATTCGCACCTCAAAACCAAATTGAGGTGCGGCTTTATATATCCGGTAGAGCACAATTAAACAAAGTTGGCATCAATTGATGAGTCAATAAACTCGCTCGGATAATTTTGTGCGCTTTGGCAGAGTACGAACTATTGTTGTAAGTAAAAATCTGTCAACAGGACTAACAGATAGCCCAAGAAATTTATCATGAAAGTGCGTTCACATTATGATCTTTGTTTATCCTGCATATATTATATATATTACATATATAGTATACACGATTATATTAAATAATTTTGAACTTGGCATATCTTTAATAGCCGTCTTGCCTGAATCACAATACAGCATTCCTAGGCTTTCTTTCAAAAAGCTTAATTATAATTAAGGCTTCCCAAATGCTTTCAAGTTTAGCATTTTAAAATTCGCCGCAGTGTAATTTGCCTCAATTTGCTGTTATTTAGTATTCGTGCAGCGTAACAACTCTGTATGATTATTTTCAATATAGTCAGTCGATGCTTGTATGTTTAGGAGTAGGGGAACCGAAGGTGGTGAAGGCGGGTCATGCATGCACACGTTTGTGTACATGGCCAATATTGATTTGTATAGCTTGTATAGTGCTGCGCGTGTTGCTGCTTTGTAGATTCGAGGTTTTTTATAATTTTTTTTTTTTTTATTCCTTCCACATTACTGCAACTAAATTTTAAGTTGGCGCTGCACTAATGATGTTGATATTGTTGTTGCTGCATGCTGCTGCACTTGATGCGCAGCTGCTGCCTCAACCACCGCTACTACTGACTGCCACTGGCATGCTTTTGATGCAACAAAAAGCATCTATGTCACTTTATATGTGTGGATATGTGTTGTTAATGCTGCTTATTAATTTGTTTTGTTTGTCAATATATACACACACACACACACGTACACATTGATGCTGCACATTCCCAGTAGGACTTGCAAGTATTTCATAAGTGAGTTGTTCGGCTGCAACGGTGCTGCACTAGCGTTTTCCCACAACACCGGTAGTCATTATTAAGTCTTGACCTGACATGCAGTTGCCTAGCGAATTTTAAATGGAAATGTCATTGGCAGTAACCTGGTTGTATGGCTTTGCATTACTTTTCGTTAGTTCTTCGCTAAGAAAAATGGTTTAGCTATAGGATGGACTATAGACACGTTTTTAGTTAAATAATTATCAAAAAATCACTTGTATAGAGCATTGCAAAGACATCATTTAACCAACTGAAAACGATCCAGATTTTCTTGATTCAAACATAGCTGATGATGAAATAATGTGTTTTAAAAATGATCCTAAAACTTAGCGACAATCTACAGAATAGAAGTCAAAATACGTGCAAAAACTTAAAAAGATGCGTTTTCAGAAGTCAAAAAAAAAAAAGATAATGTTAATAACTTTCTATGATTTTATGGGCATTTGTTCCAGTAAGTCGAACTACCAATGAAGAATATTATTTACAAGTTTTAATCGTTTGTGAGTTCTATATGATAGGCCCAAATATTCCAAAAGAAAGCAGCTATTTTATATTGCATGATATTGCACCATCTCACAATACCAAAGAAGTCAATGAATTGATGGATAAACAGATTTGAGTTTTGCTTGAAAGGAGAACTTCTAATGGGTATTTTCCAGTCAAAAACGAAACTATCAGAACTCTATTTTATTTTATACCTTTTTTTTTGGAGAAACTTGATGTATCTAAAGACAATATTCAAGCTCTAGTAATAGTGCCGACTGGAGAACTTTCCCTGCAAACCTGTTAGCATATGATCCCCAAATAATATTATTTTCTCCCACATTTCAGATAATAGCTAAACATTTTATGGAGAGGCATTTACATGAGCCTTAAATCAATTTGATGGAAGAACTGACTATGAAGACAGAAACTTCACTGTTTATAATATTTTGTAGTTCAATTCATAGAGTGAAGAAAACCCCTGAACAAGGATATTGGTGTTTTTATATCACAGGGAAAATGGCAGAAGCTTATGGAAAACGAGTTTTTCCGAGTTTTGCCAGGGACTGTTTTGAAATCTAGCGTGCTCTGATTTCTTTACTCGAGCCAGAGATGTTCAAGCAGTAAATTTTGTTATGAATTCCGACTTTCCTCGACTATCTTCAACGCACTTAAATTTTTTTGGAGGTTGAAGGATAGATTCGTTCTCCCACGGATTGAAAAAGAGCTTAGAACTGATATAAAACCAATACCAAACGTATTAGATCCACCTTTATTCGTTGCTAATTTTAGTACTAACTCCGTAGAATCTTCCAACAACGCTCATATGCATAATTCTACAAACAAGGAGGAAAATATTAACAATAAATCGGCAAACATAATGGTCATTAACAACATCATAATCGTGTTCATTTTCAAGCAACAGCAGACAGTAGTTGCACATTCGAGAGCCAAGTGAAAAAAATTTTTAAAGCCTTTGGCTCGCGAAAGTGTTTTGAGATTTTCAAGACCGTGCTCTCGCTCCTCTAGTACTTATTCGCACCACGTGCAATAGCTCGCAGCGCAAAGTCTCAGCATCTTAGACGCTTAATCTTACAGTCACATAACTTGTCACTTGCTTCTTTTTGAACTAAAATATATTTCTTCCCATTTTTTTAGGCCCTGTCCCGAAGGTACAAGAGTCTATTTGTTTTGGCAAATGTATGTAACAGGTAGAAATAATGGTCGGAGACTCCCTGAAGTTACCCCCATTATGGTCAGGAGTGATAGAGGAGTCGATATAGCCATGGCCGTCACAACAAGGGACTCCTCGTGGTGTTCCCTGGATACCGATTTGAGTTTTCATAATCGGGAGCAACTTCGGGCGGTGACCTGTACTGGTACAGGGTCTCTTTTAATCTGGCAACATGTTTTCACTTGTGCACTGGCTGGTACTATTTTAGATGATGATCTGCCGCATATCTTTTCGCTAGCTATGAGTTAACGATCAGTAGCTAGCTAAATCGACTAAGACTAACGGCTTGTAGTTAACGAAACGCTAGTACGTTGGTACCGTTAGTCACTAGCGCAATAGAAGCATTTATTTTCGTTCTTTGAACACATGAAGTTACAGCCTAATTTTTTTTCCAAGTATTTTAAAAAGTCCTACTGGGTTGAAACAACTACTAAAGCATTGTATGTCTGTGTGTGTATGTATGTCTTATTGGTGTTATATTAAAATCCGCTTGCAACACTGAACGTAATTTGTATACGAGTATGTGTGTGTATCTGTGTGTTTAAATTTGTTTTTAGTTGGTTGATATTTTGGCGCAGCTTTTGGTTTTGACATATAACGCACATTTTCATGAAAATTATAAAACCGCCTACATTATTAACCGCACTCGATTTGCTCCTAATACTGCGCTTCGTCTTCTTCTTTTGCTGCTGCTTTTCATTGCTTTTGCCTTAGTGTGTGTGAGTGCGTATGTTTATAAGTGCATTATTATGTTGATTATTCTGATTATTATTATCAACAACAATAACAAAAGCGATTTACTCTCTGCTCTACTCCATATACGTACATAGCTACAATGTCATTTTGTAGTTGCTTTTGTACTAGGTATATGTGTGTATGTCTGTATTAGTTGTTGTCATCATATCGCCTATTGTTATACGAATATATACCATAGATCCAGCTACTACACCGACTGACATGACTGGCTGTATGATATTTTGGGCCGTATTACATGGGCTGTACTAAAAGTTGTCTCTTTACATTTAAATAGCATTTTGGAAAATTTTAGACCTAGATGAAACCAAAGTTTAAGCGTATGAGTGTGCTCTTAATGTATGTGTGTATTACTGTGTTTTGGTGGGTCTTTAGAAAACTTTGGCAAACGGTATTGCATGTACATGTATGGTCACATCTTGAGTCCGTTTCATATTTAGAAACATTTTATTACCAGCAAGAAAGTCTATAATAAGATATGTCTTTGTTAGCTTTATACAAATTCATATATGCTCAAAACTTTTCGTAGAACCCGCATGTATTCCACCCAAAAATACATGCAATAATGCGTAGGCTGACAATCCGTAGTCTGTCCCTTTGTATCGGATCTTTGTCCGTCCGTCCGTATGTCTATCTGTAGCTCAAGCTACTTGCCTTGCTGCAATTCAATACAATAAGACGACCTACGACTAATGATGACGTTGTTGTCGTCGTCGATGTTGCTATTGCTGTTTGCTGCTGATACTATTATAGACACGCACGCACACAAGTGTACAATTGAAATTTATAATTAGTAGACACAAATATGATTAATACTTCCGAAGTTATTATATTTTGTTATTGTGCGTCGACATCGTCATCTGTACGTTCGTCCGTCTGTCGGTCGGTCTGTCTGTTCTCTGTTAAATGTCTTATTGTCATTACGATGATTGTGGGTTGTTGGACTGTGTGCCACACGATGAAGTATTGTTGTATATAGAGGAGCTAAAGCTGCTTTTGCTGCGCGTGAATGCGTTTGTCTTTAGGATTGCGTTGTGAAGTGGTCTAAAGTTAAAATTGAAAACTTTAATTAGAAATGTCGTTGTTGTTGTTGGTGATTCTATTGTCATAGTTGTTGTTGTTGCTATTCCAGACAACTCGCATTGTCACTTGTTGGCAAGATTTGCTTTTCAGTTTACTCTATAAAACATTCAAACGAAAAATTGGGTGTATTTGAAAGTTTAGAAAGTTTTTGTTCTTTTTGAAATAATCGAAAATTTTAACTATTCAAGTTAGGTATGTATAGCGTGCAACCCAACTAACAACTATGATCAAAATATTTTCCATCCTTAGCTGCAGCATGCGACCCATTTTTATTCGGCAGCCGATTCCAATGTTAAAGAATTGCAACATACTCATGAACCCTTTTTAAAGATTTTGGTACAATTTGGAATTGGCTTTAAGCAAGTTCATGTGTCATCCACCACAAGGAAAAGCGCACAGTCTTATGAATAATCTTATTAAAGACTCCTTAGTCAAAGTTTTCTGTCATTGTCTGGATGCGTTTTGTAACGTGATTCCGTTCGTTTTTATTATTCTTTGTCTCACATTCACATTTTGTGCATTTGAAAGGTCACCATTGGTCCATTCTCAATTATACATAATACATTGGCGGTGGTCCTATATTTTTAGTCTTGCCTTTGTAGCCCTGTCCGGTTTTTGGGACAGCCAGAATATAAACATTTATCAGTGTGAAATATAATTTAAAAATTGCCTTTGGCTGACCAGTAACACCTCCACCCAACTGCATTTCTTTTACGACTTTCCCAACACCTTCAAACAATTGGAACTAAATAATACTATGCTTCGCAATGTTTCGGGCAGTTCTTATAGTACTTGTCCACCTATCCGTTCGTATAATTTAATGTTTTGAAGCGTCCATCACTACGTCCTTTGAAAGGGTTGGTGATATAGTTTCAATACGTTGGGTCCGAGAACTCGGAACACTTCTTCACTATTCAACGTATCTCAACATATTTAGCAGTAAAGTAGAACGTTGGAATATTTTAAACGGCACGTCCCTGGTTTTTTCAAGTGCTTGAATATAAGCTGGTCCATCAGAGTTAAGGCCGCTATAGTATTTTCGAATCATCTTAAAGGTTTACGAAAAGCTTGACGAAAATCACGCTGACTGTAGGAACTCATACTAATGTGAACGGCTATGTGATGTACAGAGCCCAAAAGTAATGGAATTTTTTTTTTTTTTTTAATAATATTTTTTGGTAAAAAAAATAAATTCTTATGAATTTGAAATCTTCAAATCGCAAAAAATTATCCGAATTCCGCCATCTTCAACAGCAGGATTCTTTCGTACAACATTTGAAGCACATAAATTCGTACTTTTCTATGCCGGGTTCAGCAATCAAAAATACCTCGAATTGCACGCTCTTGGTCCAATACTTTTTAGTAAGGAAGAATTTTTGTATTGAAACATAAAAAACGCTGATTAAAAATACATTAAAATGGAGTCTATCCATACTTTTCGGAACTTCGGACTTTTCGGACACCGTTTTTCAACTATTTTTGCATTGGAAACGCGTGTTTTTTAACTCATGTTCAGCGAGAATCTTTATAGATGGATTCTTTTGGTCCAATGTGGCTGAGATACCGTATAGAGTACAATACAGTAAAATCACATACAAAAAGTGGATAATCCAAAAACGTGAGCAGAAAATGTTTACGGACTTGGGATCACTGAATAAAATTTTAATATTATTCCAAACCGCAAAAAGGGGAGACAAATTAACCTTTTTTTATTGGCTTAAAGAAGCAAATCTATCTAATATCTAACCTTCAAACCACTCTCCATTAAAATCTACACAGTATTCCACCGACACTGCCATGCCCGCCACTCTGTTTCATATTTGAACAAATCACAAATTCTTTTCTGAACCTCTTCAAACTTCTTCACAAAACTAATAACTTCCATATACGATATAGAAAACTTTCCCATTTGTTAGAGTCCTAAGAGTTAGAGGCTTCAAATTTGTGAAGATGTACTTATCTTGCGTGTGTTATTAAACTTAACCCACCTTAACCAACTTTAAAATATTTTTCAATCAGTGAAGGTGAAAAATATAGATAGCTACTGGGAAGCACCCTGGACATATATAAATAAATTTCATAGCTTTTAGGAAGCACACAAAATTTCAAGAGTATCATGTTTTATTTTGTTAAAAATTTCGACTGCATTTAATTAAAGATGCATCAATATTGAAGCCATTAACGTCACAAATGTTGCTTTGAGGATTTTCTCATAACAGTACAGGCCTGCCTACATCATCCGCTACACAAAAAAAAAATTAGATCCTACATATATAAGTCATTTCGCTATATTCTTTTTTGGAAAGCTACAACTACTAAAAAATAAATTAAGCTGAAGCTAACTAATCCACCCAATATATATCAATTTAGTCAAGTGGCATCCTGTCGTCTATCCTGACTTAAACTGTGTGTCCATCTTTTTCTTTCTACTGTTTCGTGTATCTCTTTTTCGCTTGCTCCATTTTATTGCAGCTGCCAATCAACTTTTCAAGTTGAAGTTGACGACGCGTGTTTGAAGTTTAGAAGTGCACTTTTAATAGTTTAAAGTTTTCTCAAAATCAGTTAAGTACAAAGTCGTCTTTCTCGTCCCTTCTTAGTGTTGTTGCGTCCAATATTTCTCAATGCTGCATTGCTCTACTCTTCTACTCTATTTAATTTTTGTATTTTTTTTTTTTCGTGCCCCGCTGTAACTTAAAACTTTTAAAAACTTTTACAAGTGGTGCAGCAGCGTAGGTGGGTGAAAAATATCAATCAGTACGCACGATTTTTCCCACTCACTTGCGTTCGTTCTTCTAAACTTTTTTCATTTTCGTTCATTTTTCAAGGTGTGGCAATTTGTGTCTTTATAAGCTACATTAACTATTTCCTGTTTAAATAGTTTTAATGATTTTTGAACTCCATCACTCATTCACTCACTCACACTCTACTCTTTTCAGTGAATAATTTTTAACGCTCTACTGCCATTAAAATTACTAAACTCAATGCTTGATGTTTGGAACTTAAAGCGGAACACATTTTGCTGCTGACCATTAATTAGGTAAGCCGCAAATTAGTTTAATTTCTTCTTTTTTTTTTATTTTTTTTTGATACGCTACATTTTTACTCAATTTTAAGCGAAAAATATGAATTTATTTCTATGTGCAAAATAAAACGTTTTGAAGCGCGAAAAATTATTATGCTACATAATTAAATTATGTAAAATAGCAAAAAAAAAAAAAAAATAAAAAATATGATTTTTCCATACAATTTCTAATAATCGAATTTTGGTTTTCCGCCTGACAGACAGACTTACTCACTTTTTGATAAATGTTCTGTGCTGCTGCCGCCTGCCCGCCTTTGTTGTGAATTGTTCATCGATTCGTTCTGCTTTGCAGGGAAGGGGAACTGTGTTTTGCCGTTGATAGAGTCTCTGCTGTGTAGTCAATTTCATTATCGTTTCGTTAGGCTTTCATTCGTTCTCAAGTTGCTTTTTTATTTTTGGAAAATTAAGAACATGAAATGCGTAACATATCAAGCTTACATGCCATGGAAAGTTAATTAAGAACCATGAAAATTGCATTATGGAAATTTGAATTGAAGACAGACTTAACTGACAAGCGAATATTGAGTAGTAGAAAGGTGGAGGAGGCGAAGGCAAAAGGTATTCCAAAAATTCTCATTTGAATACTTTGAATTTGCTGCAAGTTTTAATATTTTCAAGCAAATAGCAAAGAAGAAGAATATAAATTGTAAAGATTTTTGTAGAGATTCAATTATAGGTATAACTGATTTATTTCATTTTCGTTGAGCCAGAAAATAGAGAACTTTGTGCACAAAATTTTAATTGAAGAACATATAAAAAATATACACAATATCCATCAATTCATCACTGGAGCTGCTCAAGCACTGGCAAACCCTATAGCTTCAATATACAACGACCTTTCGGCACATTTAGCTGACATTTTAGCTTTGAGCTCATCCGAGATCGGAAACCATTCCTGCAAAAAAGCGAATTAAAGTTATACCGTACAAAATTATTCAGTGTTGTTAAATAGCACTATATGTTAGGGACCGCTTCGGAAAATAAGCCAATATCCAAACTTTTGGTTGGATTGTTTGAAATGTCAAAATAAAAGATTTCTAATAAATGCATTTTCTTTAGCATTTTTTAAATTTTTGTCTGTCTGTATGTACCGGCTAAGCTCCGAACCGTCTGAACCGATTTTGATGCAACTTTCACTGCCTTGTAGCTCAAATTATAAGGAATACCTTACGTTACTTTTATTTCGGAATATGTGAAAAGGACAACATGAAAGTATATCACAACTGAAGTAATTCAATAAGTTCTCCATTTAAAACACTTCATACTGAAACTACTTTCGTTAACTGCTGTTCACATTGGTAAAACTTAAATATTACAGAATTGAAGTATGAGTATACAATGTATACATTTATTCACTGTATGTATACTATGTTAAGCTACATTTTTTAATGGATCTTATAAACCTTAAAATTTAATAATGATGAATCTGTTCATCGAACACTCAGAAACTATTCTAAAAAATTTTCACAAATAAAAATTTACACTATTTCTGAGTTACTAAGACTATATTTAATTTAGAATAGAAGGTTGTGCAAATTTCGTACCATCAGTAACTGTTCGATGCATGTGAATAATACTTGATACATATATCAAAAGAACCGGAACTAATAAGATTCACTAAAAAGAGGCGACGCCAACCCATATTATTAATGGGTGAATACTGCAGATTTAAAAAATATTTTATTGGGACTAATAATAGTCAATTGGAAATACAAAATCCAGAATAGTCTTCTCTCCGTTTACAAAGAACGTGTGACAAAAGTGGGTTTGAAGAATATGGAGATACTCTTCATTCTTCATTATTCCATTAATTCTTATAAGCGGTCCCAAATTCAACCAAGTAAAACAAACCCAATCCTTCAAGCTACCTCCACCATGTTTGACAATCTGATTTACGTGATGAGTTTGATTAGCTTAATTAGCTCTATTCCAAAATTATTCCTTCCCATCAGACTAAAATCGATTGATTTTTGTCTTATTGGACCAAATACCCCGTTTTCAATTCTTTATGATCCAATGCTGATACTCTTTGCAGAGCTGGTATTTTCTTTTTGACTGCTGCTACTTATCCGATTCATTGAAACGCTCTAGGCGTAGTCCATTTACTTACGAGTTTACTTAGAGCACCAGCAACTGGCTTGGGTATTTTCACAATATTTTTTTTATTTTTCGTACTTTTAATTCCGCGTCCGAATCTCTTAGGAGCTACATTTCACCGTTTTGGTATAGCAATCACGGTGCATTATCTCACTTTTAAATTGTCAGCAAATACTCTTGAGGAGGACCACTTTTAGTCACATATATTTTATAACATTGTCTATTCTGATTTGCTTCTTTTGTTTTATTTTCAAAAAGTGTTATTACTGATAAACAATAATAAATCATTGCGAAAGAAAGATTATAAACTAAATGAGTATTATAAGCAACCAGCCACATATAACAGTAAATATGGAATTATCCAGAAAAGTATAGCTTACAAAAGTACTGCGCTTATTTCTGTAATCGAAACCGTGCAAAACTGAGTGAATGCTGTAGCCATAAGTTTTTGATTTGGACTTTTTGAAATTTTTAATAAATTTAATTTTTGCCATATATCTGGCACTATGTCAACGTGCCTTAAGAATATGTCGTGTAGGTTGGGATATGTTTTGTTTTATCTTGAAAAATATTTTTTTTACCATTCACAATAAAAGACTTTTGGCTAAATGTTATTGCTGAATCCAGTGTAACTTATGTTAATCAATAAAAAATATTCCATATTCGTCCAAGTCCGACGAGTAGGGGGGGTGCCCCATGGAAATCTGCATCACCTTTGTGAGATTTTTATGAATCCTAAAAAAATATTCCATAAAACACCAAATCGAATCTCTCGTTATAGACATGTGCGTCTGTCTGTCCGTTTCAACACCAAAAACTTGAAAACTGTATAAGATATAGTCTTCAAATTTAGATATTTAGTCCCTCCTTTTTCCTGTTCAGATAAGTGCTATTTAATGAAAGTATGTACCAACATCTTTCTAAATGGTAGTACTCAGCATTTCTAAACGTCAAATTTGGTGTATCTTATTTCAATTCTAAAAAAATATTTCAAAATTGATCCAACTCATTAACATCAACATCCCAACTCACCCGTCGTGCTAACTTCCCAGACTTTCTTCTATGTATATACTTTATTTTGTCGGCATAGGATTACAAAGTATTAAAAGAGTCCTTTGCACATAAATCAAAAATATTTGGTACCAATCAGTTTTCAACAAAAAGCGTCTACATACAAATGGTTTGATTTAATTTAACAAAATATTTAAATTTATATGAGATAAAACAAATAGAAGCGTACTCAATTGGATTTTTGCGAATTATGCAATTTTTCCCCCTACATTATTTCGTATATTATGCTTCTACAGAAACCAAACAGTAATCAATTAATAAAGAATATTCGCTCATATTTCTTGCTTGGCGCAATTAAACTACGAACAATAAAATTTTGTTTATGTAAAGAAAAAAAAAAAATATATATATATGTATACTAAAAATCTCTGTATGTAATGTATCTGTTCGTGCTTGGATTCGCATGAGAAACACAAAACCAAGTGTGTAATTTGGCCCCATATCTCAGCCGTCGACGGTGGACATGGACAGATGCTATAGGATGGACTGAATTTACTTGAGTTCGTTATTTTTTGTTGTGCTTTTCCTGCATTAAATTGCTAAAAATTGCTTAATTAGTCACGGCGCGCGCAAAAAATTATGATTAAGAAGAACGCGGCTTATTGTTGTTCTTAAGATGATGTATATTTCTCATATTCTCGTAGTAGTTGTGTTTATTTAGTTCTGTGGGTTCTGCTATTTTTATTTTTCACTTTGTTTAGCTTCTTCTTCTTCTTTCGTTTCATTATTTTTGTATTTTTTTTTTTTTTTTTTTTTCGAAAATTTGAGAAATCGTTTTGTTTCTTTATTTTTTTAGGCAGTTTTTGTTTGTGCTGTTATTTATTAATTTATGACTACCTGGGTGGTGTACATTGTATATATGGCAGCCAAATAGCCAGTCAGCCGGTGTTGGTTCACTTTATTTATTGCTATTAATTTTTTACGAAAATCATGCACAAGCTGTTCTCCAAACTCCATTCGTCGACACCAATCCTGTACGAACTAACTGAAATTTGTGAAGTCAGTCACTCAGTCACTGGTGAATGAACGAACGTACGTACGAACGGAACGATCTATCGATCCAACGAACTATGTGAGTCAGGTGGTACCGGCTTGGCATGAATTGTATTATGTATTTTTAGTTGGAACAGGTTGTTTAGCACTTAAAGTGTCGGCGGCGGCATCATCAACATCAGCATATGAACACAGATGTTTTAGTAATTAGGCTTTTGGAATTTAATGTATCAATTTTTGTTATTTTCGTTTTCTTCTATTTTTTTTATTATTGATTTTTATGCGAAGTAATTTACAAGCAACATTTTGTATTAATTTGTTTTTAAGTTGCAAAAGTTCTGCTATAACAGGTGAGACAACGCCCACACGTATTTTTTTAGAGATTACAATATAATTAGAAACCATTTATATAAATGAAATATTTTCTTGTAATTAACTAATTTTTGTAGAATTAGTTTTTGGAATTTTTTGAATGCAAGCGTATAAGATGGCTATAAAATGTTATCACACAAGTATTTTTAACATACTATATGCCATTTAATTTGTTCTGAATCTGTATTTAGAAAAACAGTTTAGAATTTTGTAGATAAAGGAAATGCGGTGCGGAAAATCAGCCGAATATAACCTGGTTGTTGATACGAAGAGGAGCGTTTTCCACTTCGAGCAAGAGACAATAGTCGCGGGGTGGTGTAAAGATTGACCGAACCTTTTGAGTAGTTGAAATGTACTGATTTATTAAATTCATATAAAACTTAAACTAGCCTAGCATCGCAGTAGCGAATGCGACACAAAGTAATAATGCAAAAGAGAGAAATGTTCAAGAATGCAACAACAATGATATAGAGTTAATATGAAGTTACCGTATTAGAAATTATACATTGGAAAGCAATATTCATTTTACATTAATCTACAAGTTTTCATGGTTTAGAATTGCGAATGCTGAATATGCGCTCCAACATCCCGGCCCCTTTGAAAGTACCATCTTTCAACATAATGGTAAAATAGCCAATTTGTGTACCGGGCGACGAATAATTCCCTTAGCGGTGCGAACATCAACAACTCTGACTCGATTGTCTTTGCCTTGAATGACACATTCAACACGTCCCAGTCGGCAATGCTGGGGTGGCATATTATCATCATGAATGATGACTAGCGTACCAGATTCGATGTTTGGTACAACCTTAGTCCATTTGACTCGCATCTGTAGCTCGTTAATATACTCCGACGACCACCGATGCCAAAAATGCTGTTTTATAGCTGTGATTCGATTCCAATGATTTAAGTGTGTCGTGTCAACCTCCACAAACGATCGTTCAGGTAAGGCTCGTAGTGCATCTCCGGTAACGAAGTGGCCAGGAGTCAAAGCCGTGAAATCGTTTGGGTCTGATGATAGACTCGATATAGGGCGCGAATTAAGAATTGCCTCTACTTCAGCGACGACAGTACACAATTCCTCAAAAGTGAGTCTCGTATTCATCAGCGTTCTATTCATTAAGCTCTTGGCACTTTTGACAGCAGCTTCCCATAAGCCACCAAAATGCGGTGCCCTGGGGGGAATAAAGTGAAAATTAATAAACTCATCTGCACAATACCTTATAATTGTATTCTGAGTCTCCTTTTTAAACATAAAGGTTTTCAAATCAATCAACTTATTATTTGCTCCAGTGAAATTTGTAGCGTTGTCACAATAGATATCAGTAGGAAGACCTCTGCGAGAAATCATCCGTTTCAATGCGGCCAGAAAAGCATCGGTCGAAAGATCAGATACCACTTCAATGTGGACTGCTTTGACAGCCATACAAATGAAGACTGCAATGTAGGTCTTGTATGGACTTTTCCCACGTATACGCAAATACGTATTTACCGGTCCACAAAAGTCAACGCCACAGCGCGCAAATGGCCTTGCAGGCATTAATCTTTCCACTGGAAGACTACCCATTAATTGTTGTACTAGTTTCGGCTTGTACCGTATGCAATGCACGCACGATCTGACAACTCGTCGTGCTAAATCTCTTGCGTTTAATATCCAAAATTCGAGACGCACGAGAGATACTAAAGCCTTGGCTCCGGCGTGATAATTTTTACGATGAATATAGCGAATATAGTGAAGTACAAATTCCGATTTATTTGGCAGCAAAATTGGATGTTTTTGGCTTTCTGGTATATGCGCCAAATTCAGCCTACCACCCACCTTGAGCAAGGTGAATCCGCTACAGCTGTCCAAAAAAGGGTTAAGATACTTGATTTGACTACGAATAGAAGTACCTGATTTCAATTGATGAATTTCTTCTGCGAAGTAAACTTGTTGTAAGTTCCAAACAATGCAGTGTAGAGCGTATCGTAGTTCTCGAGGCGAAGGTGAACTGGTATCAAAACTTCCTTCATTAAGTAGCTTGTGATAAAAACGAAACATCCAAGCAACCGTCCGCAAACAACGAGTGTGAGAACTAATGTTATTTACTGTGTCGACTATGTAGTTATGCTCCACTGTAGCCTTAAAGAATGCCTTTCGTTTCTCCTTGTTAACTGCATCCAAATCAATGTCATCAAACTTGTTTGAAGGCCATTGAAGCTCGTCCTTTAACAAAAATGATGGTCCAGTAAACCAAATAGAAGTCTGCAATTCCGATGTAGTGCAACCTCTCGATACGATGTCTGCTGGGTTCAATTGCGTTGGTACGAACCTCCAAATACAATTAGTTGTCAAATCTTGAATGTCGGATACTCTATTTCCAACAAAGGTCGATAAAGTTGCAGAGTGCTGGCGTAACCAGTGCAGCACAATCTGTGAATCGCACCAGAAGTACGAAGTTACTGGTCGACTCTCGAAAATGGATTTGATTTTTGAAAAAAGTAGTACAAGTAAATGTGCACCACATAGCTCGAGTTTTGGTAATGATTGTTTCCTTGTTGGTGCCACCCTTGACCTTGACGTGAGAAGTTGTACAGTTACGTTTCCATCTGCATTGATTGTTCGCACGTAGATGCAACATCCATAAGCGCGTATAGATGCATCACAGAAGCCATGTAACTGTATGTCTACAGCGCGATACTGTAAACAAAAGCGAGGTACGCTGAGCGACGATAGCGAAGACAACGAATCCAAATAAGTAGTCCATAGGTGATGCAAGTTTTGTGGTACAGCTTCATCCCAATTTAGTCGAAGTAACCATAATTCTTGCATTGTTATTTTTGCGACTACGATGAGTGGTGACAATAGACCTAGTGGATCAAATAAAGACGATGCTGTAGATAGTATTATGCGTTTTGTTACCATCTCATCATATTGTGGGCGCTTAAACGAAAATAGAAATGTATCATGTCTTTGATCCCATGTGATTCCCAAAGCGCTAGTAATAGAGCTATTGTCTATGTTCAAATTTTTAACCGACTGATCGTCCATAAAATCGGGGTGATTAGAATGCCATTTAGCTAATTCGAATCTACCTGTAGCAAGTATTTCGACAACTTCCCTTCTCATTCTAGCAAGCAACTCCAAGTCGTCAGCACCACTTAGAAAATCGTCCACATAAAACGATGATTTAATAGCCTCGGCCCCAATGGCGAAGTTATTTTTATGTTGATCAGCTAAGTACATCAAACTGCGTACAGCTAAATATGGCGCAGCCGCTGTACCATAAGTAATGGTGTTCAGCTGGTATGTACGTAGTTGTTCTTCCGACGAATTTCTCCAAATAATGTACTGATATCGACGATCATTTGTATCAACAAGTACTTGCCTGTACATTTTAATGACATCCGCAGTAATTGCATAACGATGCAGGCGAAAGCGAAGCAAAATTATGTAGAGTTCGTTCTGCAATTTCGGACCCACCAAGAGCAGATCGTTCAGCGATTGTTGTGATGTAGTCTGGCATGATGCGTCGAATACCACTCTCAATTTAGTAGATGTGCTGTTGGGCTTCAACACGCAGTGGTGCGGAATATAGTAGTGTGGAACTCCAAGATTAGGTGCAGGTACCAAAGTCATATGATTTAGCTTCTCGTATTCAGCCATGAACGCGACGTATTCATTTTTTAAATCAGGAGAACGATTTAGACGACGTTCAACTGATTTGAACCTACTACATGCAGTTTCATACGAAGCTCCCAACGAATTTGGTTCGTCCTTGAATGGCAGACGAACTACGATTCTCCCATCAGGATTACGACGAACAGTTTTACAAAATATTTCTTCACAGCTACGATGTTCCGATGTAAATTTGTCAGCAGGCTTATGAACATCTTCAAGTTTCCATAGACTTTCCAAGTTATTGTTAAGTGCGTTTTCGCAGGATATCACGTACGACGATGTTGAACCATTAACTGAGTGATTGTAGCGTCCAGAAACAACCCATCCGAGTAATGTTTTTTGAAGAATTGGCATGTTAGATCCAAGTTTGATCTGACCAATTGCCAAGATGTTGAAGAATGCCTCAGCACCGATCAGCAAATCGATACGACGAGATTTATAAAACTTTTCATCTGCTAGAGGAGTGTTCTGAGGCAACTTCCATGAAGACGAATCGATTTCAGACTCAGGTTGATATGCAATATGAGATGTGACACAAAATTGTAACGGCATCTCGAAGGCAGTAGTGCGTGACTTTATTGTTGTAGACGTACGATGCCTAGTGTTTGTGAGCGTCTCACCAATACTGCTTATTTGCATGTGGTGTTTTTCTCTAGAAAGACGAAGATTTTGAGAAAATTCCTCAGTAATAAAATTTACCTGAGAGCATGAGTCGAGTAGTGCACGACCCATCCTGTAGCAGCCAGTAGAGTCTCGAACCAGTACTATTGCAGTTGCCAAGATGATTTGTTCAGACGAAGCATTTGTATGTGTGTGAACTGCAACATTTTTCGAGGCTTGCGGTGATATGTGATCCGATGTAGGCACCAACGATTGTGATGGAACCACTAACGAAGGGGTTCTCACAGTACCTTCAATCCGATCACGATGAAGCAAAGTGTGATGAGATCGAGCGCAGCTACGACATTTATAGCTAGACGAACAATTGTTCATACGATGTCCTCTAGCAAGGCAATTTATGCAAAGACCATTTTTCTTTACATAATCAAAACGTTGATTAACTTTCATTGATTTAAATTGAGTGCAATTTGGTAGTTTGTGATCAAGGCTGGAACAGAGCGTACACGATGTACTAGCACAACTAAATGTATAGCCTTGATGTTGCAATTGGTTGCGAGATTTACTGCAGTTAGCTGGACGTGGTACATTTGAAGTAGAATCAGTATTAGTAATAGTATTAAGGAACTGGCATTGACGTTCCAAAACTCTAGTGCAGTCGTCCCAAGACGGTAATGCTTTAAAGTCAAGCGATTCATTCCATTTTGTCCTAGTTTGAGCATCTACCTTCTCCATTATAACGTAGATAATCATTGCCTGAGCAATCTGCTTGTCACTACCCAGTGATTGCAGTGAGCTATATATTGCAGATGCATTATCTACTAGACTACGTAGTTGTGCACAATTCGGCTTGTTTATTGTCGGCAAATTGAAAAATGATGCGATATTTTCCAAAAATATGAGTGTAGAATTATCATATCTAGCCTTCAGTCTGTCTAATGCCTTATGATAATTTTCGTTAGTCACTTGAAACGCCTTAACAGTTTCAAGCGCAGCGCCTTGTAGACAATTTATCAAATGATTAAACTTCTCGATATTGGATAGCCCATGCTCACGATCTATAATTTGATTAAACGATAAGATAAAGTTCTTAAAATCAGAATACTTTCCGTCAAATGTTGGCAGTGCTAGCCTTGGTAGTTTAGAAGAAGTAGTCGACAACGAATATGATGGCTCAGCGAGGGTACTATGATGTATATCGTCTCCAATGTGTTTCTTGATGGCAACCTTTACGCTGATGTAAACATCTTCCAAATCACCGCGTTGGTTATCATCAGGATCCAGCTTCTCAATGTTAGTTTGAACCGTCAACAATTGCTTAAAATATGCTTCCAAAATCCCAAGTCGACACCTAAGTTCTTCATGCGACAATGGCTTAGCATCTTCCTTTAAGCTTGTTTCAACTATAGTTCTAATGCGCGAAATATTCTTCTTTATATTTCCACGCTGCTGCTTAAGTTCCTCTAAAGACATTATAATGCTTAAACCAAACCTAAACCTTGTTGATGTGTGTAGTTTTCCAAGAAATTGAGTGCAAAATTGAACGACAATCCACTCACCAATTACAATAACAAATGTCCAAAGTACAAATCCAAAATGCAGCAACGATCACAGTTGTTTATGCAAACAACAACAACAAAGCATACGTGCAAACGTCAGTAGGCGATAACGACGATAGGCAATAGCGGCAATATGCAGAAGCGACGATAGGCAGCAATGCAATAGGCAGCAGAGAAATAGGCAGCAAATTGATAGCAGCGACGAAATGCAGCAGCCACGATAGATAGCAGAGACGATAGGTAGAAACGATGATAGGCAGCAGTGACGATGCGCAGCAGCGACGAAATGCAGCAGCCACGATAGATAGCAAAGACGATAGGTAGAAACGATGATAGGCAGCAGTGACGATGCGCAGCAGCGACGAAATGCAGTGACGACGAAATACAGTAGCCACGATAGGCAGCAGCGACGATACGCAGCAGCAATAATAGATAGCAACGACGTTAGGTGACAGCGTCAGTAGACGACAACGACAATAATTAAACGCGGCAATATAACTGCAAGCTGTACCAATGCGACGAAAAAACTATTAACAGTTATTCGTCAATTTTTATGTTAACTTTGCAGCAATGAACAACCGAATAACTTTAATAATTTGTACAATTATTATGCGCGTAATTAATTATTTGCTATGATAATGTACGAAATTATCATTCGAAATTACGATAAAACTTTACACAGCCTCACGTTAGGGCGCCAAAATGTTGATACGAAGAGGAGCGTTTTCCACTTCGAGCAAGAGACAATAGTCGCGGGGTGGTGTAAAGATTGACCGAACCTTTTGAGTAGTTGAAATGTACTGATTTATTAAATTCATATAAAACTTAAACTAGCCTAGCATCGCAGTAGCGAATGCGACACAAAGTAATAATGCAAAAGAGAGAAATGTTCAAGAATGCAACAACAATGATATAGAGTTAATATGAAGTTACCGTATTAGAAATTATACATTGGAAAGCAATATTCATTTTACATTAATCTACAAGTTTTCATGGTTTAGAATTGCGAATGCTGAATATGCGCTCCAACACTGGTTTTTAAAACTTCATAATGAGAAGTTACCATACTGCAAAATGTCAATAGTTTAAAGAAATTAATCCATTTAATTGTTTTGATATATTTATTTTTAATACCCATACCCTGCAGAGCTATATTACGTAGTCATGGCGGTTTGTCTTTTCGTTTGGCTATGATAGAAAAGAAAGTTTATTATGTAAATATTATTAATAATAATAAGTTTATTATCAATTTTTCCGGATTTTTTGTAGTCAAAAGTGCTTCTCAACTAACACAATTTAAAAGAAAAAAATGTTTACAAATTATTTAGCTACTATATTAATTTTTGTAATTAATTGACTTTCAAACAAAGAAGAGATCATTCGAATCTGTTTACTATATCCAGAGTTCTATAAATCTTGAAGATTTTAGTTCGTGTATGGGTCTATAACACCCAAATCTATTTCTATGTATTTATATGTACTTAATCTCGTTTATATTCATAGTATATACCATTTAAAAGATATTCATGTACACGATATATATCGAAGTTTTTATAAAAATCGGTTGGCTATTTTGGGCGTAAGACTAATAAATAATATTCATTACCACAATGAAATAAAGTCAGTACCGACCATCCATAGCTGAAGCGCCTTCAAAAGTCAACATGTAGACACGCAGATACACGATCTGAGGAATAGTAAAATGACAACAAAAACAAAACGCTCTATCTGGCTGGATCTGAAATAATTGGACACATATTTTGTTTCTATTTTTCTCTCCTTTTCCAGCTGTTCTCTCTCCCTCTCTTAATGTTGCTGGCTATTATCGATCGAAGGCGCAAAGAAAAAGGAAAAAGAGAGAATCAAGACTTGGTCTTTCTCACAACCTTCGTGACCCATAGCAATCTTAAGAATAAATAGAAATAGTTGGTGCCTGAAGTTTTTTTTTTTACCCGCTGTAAAAAAGAAGAAGGGCTTGAAATGTTGGATTCATTTCTGGACTTTTTTTATGAAACGCCAAATTATCTATAATTTGTCAATGCTAATCAACACCTTTCGAAATAAATCGAATTTGGAAATCCGCCTCAATAAATTGATTCTTACGCCATCCTATATATGTATATATATAAAACAGTAGTTCTTCGTGTCATTTTCATAGAGGTGTACACAACTTCCCTGAATGCAGACTCTGCAACCATGAGTATGACCCCTCTTCACGTTATCAAACACACTTCTTCAAACATGAGACAACAATTTCGTCAACGAAGAGATTCGTTGTGCTTGATGAATCTTAGTATTATCTATACATATAATAACATCTTTGAGAAAATTTTGTTTGTTTGTGCGCGCTTCACGCCTAAACCGCTGAACCAATTTGTATGAATTTTGGTATAGAAATAGATGGGACGTTGCAAAAGAACATAGGCTACTTTTGTTAAAACCGGAGGGGGTGATACAATTCACCCTTCATATAAGCGATGAACAAAATTAGTCATATCTTTATAACCATTCGAGGTACAGAGATGAAATTTGGTATACATGGTAATGGGATCGGGAGAAGTTATCATATTAGTTTTGGATCGAATCAGAAGAAGCTGCCCATATAAGCAATATACAAAATGTATCATATCTTTGCATCCGTATGAGTTACAGAGGTGACATTTGGTATATGTGTTAATGGAATCGGAAGCGATGCGGGTTTAGGGTTTAGCGATTTGAAAATAATATCTACAGCCACGCATTTATTATAGTACACACTGCGACCTATTTACTTTTATCGTAGTGTAATATCTACAAAAATTCATCTAGCTATGTTTTCTTAAAGTATTACACATGGTCCTACGGAATCCATATTAACATACAAGTATTCATCCCTTGATAGTTGGTACTCACACAGACATAGTCAGGGCTAAGTAGTTTTCCATCAAATAGTCCTTTTAACAGAATCTGCATATGCACTCACGTTCTACACCTATTTTGTGTAAGAGCTTTTTGAGCCTCTAATATCCAATTAGAAATTCTAATATCATTTTCAATGTATAGCACCAAACTTCCTAAATTTTTCTACTATAAGGTACAAACAGTTTCGGTGTTTGTTTCATAGTTTAAACAAAATTCATCCTTGGCTATGTTTTTCTCTTTTTTAAACAATGTCTAAACATGTCTGGTCCCAGACCGCAACATAGTTCTGGACTCATATTTGGAATGTCTGCGTTAGTAGATTGCATAGGAATATAGTACTCTGATAACGATTTTGTGTCTTTTATGAAAACTTATGCAAATCGAACTTCAAAATGTTCCACAAAGTCAATGTATGCATGTCAAACTTCAGCGACAAAGCGAAGTTTTTTGGTGTTGTTGAACATCGGCTTTAACAGCAGCAATAGCATCAGGGCTTGGACTCGGGCGGGTATTAAGTTAAGTTTTTCATTGATATGACCACCAAATTTCTTTCGTATTGACTTGTTTTGAACAAAATCTTTAATCCGAGAACTGATTTTTGAAATAAAATTTTACAGTTTCAACTTTTGACAGATAGTGCACCATGTTGTTTTAAAGTGATCTGTTTGTATTGGCGCGTTACATTGAGTTATCTAAAAAATGGTTCATTTACCTCAAATATTTGAAATATGATTGCACGTCAAAACAAAATTCGAAAATGTATGCATTTATGACTCACGCTCAAACACTTCGCTATACATTCTGTAATTCTGCTATCAATTCAAAGCTAAGAGGGTATAAAGCATGTGTCATACGTCTAGAAATATATGAAACTTTCAAACTATTTCGTTTCAGCAAATAAAAACTTTATTTTTTTTTTTGTCAATATAAAAATTGTCTGAAAAACATTTCATTTGATTGCAGAAATCCAATTTCCTTTTCGTAAATGCGAAATTCAAGCATATGCAAATCTGTATATTGAGAGCAGTATTCATTCATTTAAGTTTAAATGGTAAATGGCGTTGCATATTAAAGGGCTTAATTGATTTTTTAATTAATTTATAGAATAGCTTTTGTTATATCTACGGTCGTCATCAACTACGTCGCCGTAACCGTCGCCGCCATCATTTATAGCTTATAGCCGAGAGTTCCTTAATGTTATTTAATCATAAATTTAGTACTTCATTAAGCAATTTTATATTTTATGCTTGACAGAGCGTTGAGTTTGAGGCGATTCCATTGGTTTTGCTTTTAATTTCTTTTATATGAATACGAATACGAATATACGAACGAACTACTACTCGATATAATTTACTTAAGCAGCTTTTTGGTTTAATATGCGCATTTTAATAGATTTGTTCCACTATCGTCAAGACAATAAATTATAAAGTCAGGAGAGTATAGTGGAGTGAGTTTATATTATGTGCCAGACGAAATGCGACAACGCGTCGTTGGAGACGATGACTTTGAGTGGCTGCCAACTTCACTTGCCGCAACAACCTGCACGTCTTCGCCGCCGTCGCCAATTGAAGTCTTTGGAAGACATTGACTTGACTGCATTTCGAAGTTGCAGCATAGCGTATCGCATTCGACTTGATTTGAGTTCAGTTGAATTGAGTGCCGCGCCGCTCGCTCGCTCGCTCGCTAAGATGCAACTAATGATAAGCGTTGAAGATGTGCTCTCAGATGCTGCCATCAACCTTCTCGATATTTCGTTTAAGCCGCTTACTAGCTTTCATTCATACTGCGCTGGCTGTGCCGTGCCGTGCCGTGCCGTGCAACCTTTCGGGAAGAGGCGTTGTTTTAGGGTGTATCAACAATACTATATGAACATCACAAATTCCTACTTAGATATTCCACATGTATGCTGTAGACTTCCGTTGCAACATCTTTCTTAATGCTCAAAATTCATATATTCCCCAAAAATGTTCATACATAATGCTGTACGGTGTGTGCGTGTGTGTGGGATGTCTTTTATTCTTTTGTTAACTCTGTTGGGTTTTCTGGTTTTGAGCTCGTGTGAAGCTGTTTGTATACTTTACAGTTTATTATTCATATAATTATCACTCCAAATAAATGCGGCAAGGCGCTTTGTCGGCAAAATTTTCAACATCAGCAGCAGCAGCAGCATACATATATGGTGTACTTATTTTCACATCTCGTATTACGTTGAGTCATTCTTCTTGACTTAGAATTTCTTGATTTTTCTCCATGTACTTTCAAACCAGTTAATATTGTCATGTATCTCATTAGATTGATTGCTGTCGAGTTTCTCGAAACTGTCCATTTTGGCTTTTAAGGCGACCTGTCTGTCAAAGGCGTTACATGGTACAATATCTAAAATGCTTAATTGACTCATCTATGCTGTCCGTCTGCGTTCTATGTTTTATGCTTTGTATCTGAGCGATACTTTTTTTATTTTTTTGATTTATAAAAATCTTGCCTTGTGTCAGCTTTTTTTCTTCTTATTTTTTTTTTTGATCTATTACCTTTGTTTGGACTTGCGCTAATGAATAAAATAAATCTTTGTCACTGTGAATATTTTTAGCTAACATAAAAATTTTTCATCGTTTTTTGATATGCCAAAATTTTTATATGTTTATGGTTTTTCCCACGACTAATGGCAAAATGAAACCAACGCCAAAACGAAAATATTTCAAAAATCAATTTAACTATTTGTTAAATCAATTAAGGCCATTAAACTAATAAAATTGTTATTTTATATAATACAAATGCTTTGTATATGTTTTACAGTTATTTGCTAGATGCTTGAAGGTCAAATGTATGGTTAGAAAAAATATTTTGAAGGAACTGAAACATTTATGTAGAAATCTAAAACTGGAGTCTAGCAAAACTACTCTTTGTTAGGTAGATTCTAATATATATATAAAACACCTTTCGAAATGTGGGTATATTTGTGGACTCAATTTTCTTTTTATAGTCTTTCCTGACGATATGATCTTTTGTTCACTGATAAGATTTGTTTTGAATATCAAATTGGCACAGTGTTGTCCCAACGAATGCTTGTTCGCTTTCTATTATGTCGTTCACCAATTTTTTTTTGTTATCTCAATCAATGTATGCTGGAGCTCTATTGTTTATCCAGATAAGAGAAGCTAAGTACAGATTCTGAAATTTTAAGTACTGTCAACCTCGTCGAAATAGCGTATACAATTATAGGTCAGAAATAATACGAATCTCTCGAAAATATATTACTTCAGCAGCGTTTCTAATTATAGATTTTTATTTCTATCATCATTCGAGAGAGGATCTACTACTAATTTTTTTGATGAGCCCAAAGAAGCATCTATTAGCAAGCAAGTTTCTTCGCCTGATCTCCAGGCTGACGTTGTTGTTGCTAGTTATTTTTGTTCACACGTAGACAAAGTTTCTTTCAACACTGAACTTGAAATTCTCCATTGTCACAGAATGTCAGTAAACTTATTGGTCGTGGCTGCTTTTCAATCTCTGAGAACGATAATGTCAATGTCTTCTGCATCACTTGCTTCTATCTAAATCGAGTACGGTATTTCTTATATGTATAGAGTTTGGCGTAAGATGCGCTCCATTAACAGAAAACGCATCACTTTGACTAGAACCTCTATTGGTATAAAAAAGTATCGGAAAGGATCTATCCTACCCCAACAATGTTTAGTGGGTGCGATAGCGTCATCATATAAGCACCCACAACCTTTGCGGGATACGTAATGCAGACAGACAGTACACTGAAAAACTTACTGGTACGTACTGGCTTTATAATCGACAAATATGTGGTGGATGTCTTTGCTGCATTCACGAGTTCTTTACAAGATTTGTCGCCGTTTCAATATTTGTTCACTGATAAAACTTTTCGGTCTGAAGTCACATAGATAATGTGCTTTAAGAGCATTGATATTTGGTTCCAGATGTTAACAGAGTCCCTTTGCAATTGGATGAGCGCTTTTGAATTATTTTCCATATTTTTAATATAAATTCGACAATTGAAATTTAACAATTGCTAGCAGCAAATGATTGATGTTCATTGTTGGCATATGTGCCCATGCGTATTTAAGGTTACAATGGTGTATTTGGCTTTGCAAATCCAAAAAACTTCAAACCACATCGGTTTCAAATTCAACTCGTGAGGTTGGTAAAACCATTTTCACAAAATCTATGTGAATTACAATTCAATGAAGATTAGAAAACGACACTTAGGAACAATTTGGACTAAATCTTTACCACCAGTCTGAACTATTTCAGATGACAACTCATCAAAGCCGACCACTTTGATATTTTTCAATTTTTTAATAACTAAATCAACAGCGGCATTATGTCCTTCATTGCCTCCAATTAGATTAGAGAAATGACTTCTCCATATTCTCATTAGTTATTGTAAATCTGTCATCCGATCGCAAAACTTTCGATCTCACGCTGAACCTTTTGGTTTTTCTTGTGTCTAAAAAGGTATTTTACTACTCTGTACATTTTTCTCTAGTAACCAGAGAGGTTTCCGAAGCAATGATGAGATTCTGGCTAAGATGTGTTGAACAAAAACGGAACTTTTTCAAAAAATCCCACCCTATTGGTGCCAGTTGCTAGAAGTTCCCCAGATCGGGATTCCGTAATTCCACATAGGTTTTATTAACGCTTTGTATACTAAGAGCTTGAAAGTTGAACTTCGTCCGATCAGCCATAAATACTTTTTTAACCTTTTATAGAGTTCCGTCCTTTTGGTGAGCAGATAAGAACGCCATGTTCCCCTTCTATCCAGCACCATGCCCAGGTGCTTGTCTGTAGCGCTGCTTGGAATGGCTGTTCCAACAAGATAAACTTGGAGACAGTCTCCTTTTGACAGCGAGTAAGTCGTTTGAGTGGACTTCTTGGGGTTTACCACAATATTCGACCTCTTAAGCCAAATATTGGTGATGTCGAGCTGCCTTTGAATAATGGCTGAAGTCATCTGTTTGGATACGTCGGATGCCACGAAAGCCGTGTCGTTGGCATACGTAGGAACCAGCAGCTTAACTTCCTCGTTGATCGGCATGTCAGCTATATAGAGCGTATAAAGGATATAAAGGTCCACTATGCTACCCTGCTTAAATCCAACTCTGACTTCTATTTCAGAACTTTCTTTTCCTCAACTTACAAAGAAATTCCGTTCTTAAAGTGACAGTGTGTTTTGTCATACATCGATCTTTGCCGCACTTTGAATCTTGTTTTTGTGATAATATTCAAACACCACATCTCGGCATTAGTCACGATGGAATATTTGAAGTTTTTTTTTTTTGATTTTTAATTCTTCAAATTGAATTCATTGTCGGTCAATTTGTGTGGAACAAACCTTACACATATCTTGCGTATATTTAAATTGCTGATCAAAATGCGATGAATTGAATTTGGGAACATATATTTTGGATATTGATGAGTTCATGCACCTTTTCAATATTATAAACCACGATTATTGTGCCATTTTTTTTAAAGTTCCATTTTCCGTTTGACACACCTTGTGTGTTTTGATATGTGCGGCGTTGATTTTAATTTTTTTAAGGTATTTCTCTGTTTGTTGTTCAAAAGCAAGTTTGAAGTATAATTTGCATCAAAATCGCAAAATTTACTCAAATATGGATACACTTATCTCTATCATGCCGTACTCCAATTTTCCTCCAATACTTGGTTGTTTAACTAAAATTTTGTTAGTGTCATACATGGACTAGCACGCACGCATATTAACTCCACCACATATATCAAAATAAAACTTCACGATACAAAACCTCCTAAACCGTGTTACTGACTTATATTGAATTTATATTATACTGCAAATTGGTGTGAATATTCTGGCTAATATTTCTATGTAAATATACTCATCCCTAAAATGTATTTCTGCATGAAGTATAAATCCGGATTTACATAAAATGTCGAAGCCCAAAGTGCTTTATGACAACTGTCACTTCACTTTTCATTTTATTATTTTTATAGACAGAACAAAATATTTAAAGTACAAAAAAATATAATAACAAAAGTAAGAGTCAGTCCGTTCGTTTATTGCATTCATTTACATTTTGTGAATCGACTGACTATATTGAATTTTATTTGCTTTCATTTTCAGTAAAAACACTTTTGTTCGCATTCGCTCACTATCCCGCGGCGTCGCAATCACTTTACTTACTTTCATCATTGGAACGCTCGTTTTATTATTAATCAAACATTGATGTCAGAATTTAATATGCCATATAAATCGTTTTCAGCCATTGACACATTCAAACGAGCAGATACAATTGAGCATACATACGGATAAACATACAAAGCTGCATGTATGTCGGTGCACTTTTCATACGTCGAAGGTATATAATTTTTTTTTTTTTTTATATTTTGTTAAAAATATAAAAAATTCAATATTTGTATTTACATACAAACTTAACTCCTCCAATTTAAACGGAGGTGCTACGAGTGGTAGTAGTCGGAATATGCTATATGTCGGTCTGTCTCTACTTTTCAGTTGAATTTTCAGTCTTATTGCTTGCGTTGCGCATAGTTCACATTTCATTTACTTTTTATACAAGTAGTCAACGTATAAACCAACGTACCCACCCAATTCAATGCAGACCAAAACCCAGTCAATGATCGACGAACGAGCGAACGAGCCAACAAACTTCACAACTTAATACACTTTATTATTGGAAAATATATACAATATATATAACATGGACGGTTGAAGATGTTTCAGAATTCTTTAAAAAGGAATATAATTTCTAGAAAGTTGCTAATTCGTTGGTACAGAAACTTCAACATTTAAGACCGACGACAAGACTCAATAGAAGAAATTCATGAATAAATTAGCTGAAGACTTGATTTAAATAGCTATTGCTAGTTGGCTTTAGTTTTCAAGACATGTGAAAACTTCTGCCAAACAAAGATGCTTACAGCATTTGCAGTAGTATAACATTCAGCATTGCAATTAGACTGGAACAACACGCTTAGCTCTCCAGACAGCACTGAATTGCTTAGATAAGAAGAGTGGTTCAAATAAGCTAAACAAGCTTTCCACTAAATAAATCAAATAAACGCACAGCATTCTCAGCCTCAGTTGGATAAACTGCATCTTCATCTAGAAATTCCCCCTTTTTTTCATAACCTTTAACTTATTTGGCAAAACTGCTTCTGAGCTTAGCTTGTTCATTTTTATTTATTTTTTTGAATTTCTTAAACTTCTCGAACAGCCCATGTAGAAATTTATTATTTTTTATTATATTTTATTTACAATATATTCGATTTTCCACTCATATAATATTTTTTTATTGAGAGGGAAAAATATGAAAGAGAAAGCCATAAAAAGTTCCTAGAATTTGGTCATGTGGAGTACTTCTATATGTGCTTTGTATGGTTGTTGTTGTTGTTTTTATTGTTGTTCAAGTATAGTACATTCATCGGATATTATAGACTCCTACAGAATTGAAGTGTTTTATATTTATTTTTACAGTTATTTGAGATTTGATATTCATGTTGCATGTTTCTGACTTTTGAAGTTTTCTACAACAACAACTTTGTGTTTTTTTTTTTTTTTTTTTTTTCTAGGTTCCACTGTTTGCTCATGTTTGAATTTTATTTTTTGTATATTTTTGTAGAAGCTTTTCACTCGCTCCCGCTACAAGTTTAAAAACTCGACTGTTGTTGAACTTTTTTGCCCCGTTCGTTGCCTGCCAGTGCCCGGCTATTGTTTATTTTAATTTAAATTATTTCGAATATATACGAGCAAGTATACAATTTTTTTTTTATTTTTTGCGATACTCGTACGAAACACTCTCCGTGCTTCACAATGAAATTGAAAAGTTTTCGTATTGTAAAGTTCGCAGATTGTTGAAAATTATGTAAATATTACACTTGATTTTGATTCAATTTTTTTTTTTTATAAAATGAAACAGTTCCGAATACCAAATTGCATGTTGTGCATAAAAAAAAATCTTTCATTTAACCTTTTAATGAATTTGCATCTTTTTGATGAACTACTTTGGTTGAGATTTATTTGATTTTCGTTGATGTTCGAAATGTGTACCACCAGTGAAAGTGGTGGAAAGCTATTTGTAACATTTATGTTTCGAATATGCACGACGACGAGTATGTCTCACACATTTTAACTATTATTTATTTTGCGCATTTTTATTCGTGAAATATTAAATATTTTGAGTGCAACACTCTTAAAACAGCTCGGAAATATTTCGTGTTTTGTGCTGCGCTTGTAGCATTTTTTATTCAAAATAAAGCGTTTACATTTGATTTATATTTTAAAACATTACAGTATTTTGGTATTTACACATGAGTTTCAATTGGAAGCTACATTTATTTAGTTTAACCTAAGCTGTGATAGAAAATGTGAATTATATCTCACACACACTTAGAACTTAAACTGTAGCTCCATAGTAGAAATATAATCTGTATCCAAGTAAACTGCTTCCTCTTCTTTGACTCTCCTATAATACCTATAAAATTCATGGTAAATAACCATTTGCCTTATGGCTTATTTTTTTATAGAGCAATGATGTGTGTGTGTGCTACCACCAATATATAAATGTTTTCTCCTTTTAAATGCAGTAAGGTTACCAAATGAGTTTCGATGATTTAATGATATTTTACGATCTGTAGCTTACATTTAGCCAAACTTTCCCAGGAAGAATGTTCATAGTACCTTCAATGGTCTTTGGTTAATACCCGGGTATTTTGTCATCTTAAATATTCGACTCTGAAAGATTCTCTAATAATTTGGTTCCTTTTGTATCCAGGTTTTCTGCTTCTTAATTACCCTTAATACTGGCCAATGCTATTTGCCATCTCGTGATTTTTGGTTAATGTTCAGCACTTTGAGAGCTGCTTTGGCTGTCACCGAAAATGTAAACCTGTTCTTGGTAACTGTATACTTGGCAGCTGAACGATTCTCTAATCGCCAGGTCAGATATCTACTTCGCCTCTAACGTCGAATAGCTGAATCCCGCTCGCTTCGCCCGCGCCCTTTAAAGCCAAACTGTTCACACTTTTCCAATGGATGTTACTTCTTCCGAACCCATTAACATGTAAACCATCTCTGTATCCAAAGATATGACTAATTTTGTTTATGGCTTATATTGGAGTGTGGTATCGCCCCCTCCTTTTCTAACAAAAAGTAACCTATGTTCTTTTTCAACGTCCCATCTATTTCTATACCAAAATTCATACAAATTGGTTCAGCAGTTTAGGCGAGATGCGCGCACAAACAAACAAAAAGTTTTTTAAGATTTTATCATATGTATGTATAGACTATAGTTTGATATTATCATAGTTAATATAGGCATACAGACGGACAGTACATTTGATGTAAACCAAAATTAACATAAGGAACTGAATCAACTAAAATTTAGAACCTACCAAGTAATATTTACTGAAGAGTTTAACGTCTTCATATTGATAGTTCCAAATATTAACAGAATACAACCAACAAGTTTGGAATTTCTACAATATTTTTATGGCTTTTGAAAGCTGAAAGTTTATCATTAATAATGGAATATAACATCATTCGCATGACTTCACTTGGCTTGCTTTGTAAATTTATTATACATTTCGCTCAACATTCGATTACGTTTCGGTATAAAATAATCTGTTGCGCCGAGACCCACTGCTTGCTGGAAATATCATTGCATACACAAAAAAAAAATACTATTAGTATGGAATTTGGGTTGAAGGCGTGTTTGGTTTATATTTCTTTCAGGAAGAGTAATACCGAACTATGATAATCGACTTTGTATGGCCTAATTTAGAGTAATTGTTGGTGGGTGACCTGCATCCTCTTTTAGTGGGCCCATTTGGGCCCTAATACTATTTCTAGCTGTATTAAAAAAAACCAACAAAAAAATACAAAAACAAGCAAAAATGGTGCAGACTTGTGTGTGCCCATTTTTGGGGTTCTTTCTATACCTATATGGAATATTTTATAATGGTAACCTTAAGATATGTAGCACAAATTTGACATTTCTAGCAAAATTAGCAATGTACATGTTTTCATATGAAAATTCCAAAGAAACTGTGATACCTCATAGAGAAAGGGTGGTTGGCATTCATGTTGAAGGCTATATCTCTTAAACTATTGAAGTTCTCGAACATGTTTGTATTGAGTTTTCTTGATGAACAAGAATATACCAATATACTTTAGGGTGTCTTCCTTGTCTCCCTTTGCCTGTTACATATATTTGCACAAACTTAATATACCCTTTTACCTTATGAAAAATTAACATAAAAACTTTAATACGCTAAATAAAAAGTTCTAAATAAAAGTTCTCATTTTTCGCTTCTTGTTTTTAATAATTTAAACTCAACATGAATTGATTTTTTTAGCTTGCTAAAAATAAACTCCATACTTTCTACCAATTAATATCTGCATTCTGCAGTGCTAAACATCTGTTAGAACTTTTGCTATATTTCCGAATCTTATTACACTTAGACCGAACACATTAGTGGTGTGGTGAAATGTTGAATTCTTAAAAAATTAAAGTATTTTAAATGGACTTACAAAACTTAAATTGTAACAAAAAGAAACATATATACTTCTCTAGCCAATATCACCAAAAGATCACTTTTAATGCAGGCGTATTATGCGACTAGAAAGCAAAGAAAGACTTTACTATCGACCACCTGGTAAAGTTCTCACAGCGACGACATGACAAGACACTCGAAACACTCCTCGCCATGCCAGTTCGCGCTTGCATGCCACACATTTTCTCAATGTTTGCTCCAGGCAGCCATTATCGAGAAGCATAAATTAAAAAGCTAACTGAAAAGAACATGGCAACATCTCGCTACATGCACGCTCCATTAGAACACTAATCTATAATGATCGCTACATAAAAGCGAAAAGACTACAGAAAAAATTAAATATTTGTAAAGAGAAACTGGGAAGAATCTATAATAAAAAAAAAAAAAAAACAAGAAAAAATTTCAAATTTGTAACTCATTAAAAACTAGAAACAAGACTACTAGAACTACTACTGCTATATGCAGACTCACATTCACTCGATCACTCAGATGGCTATTTTGAATGCTGTCTCTGACTAATAACTGACTGACTGAATGACTGATAAATGCCACTCGGTGGCTCATTTAGCTAACCAAATAATATTTAATTATAAACAAATAAACGCACAGTGGGGCATTTTTCATAGATTTGTCGCATATGGCATGAGCATGCGGACAGACAGCCAGACAGACAGTCGGACAGATATTAATTCATGGTTTATTCATGTGTTGGGTTTCATTGCTCAGTTTTTTAGAAAAAGAGTTTTATTTTTTTCCCTGAGGCAAAAAAGAAAATAATAACAATAATCGAAAAGGTGAAGAGTGATTAATTATATGTCATGGAATTAAATCAAATATTTGTATTGTCTTTTGGGTATTGCTTGCTTTTATTCCCATCAACAGAACGTTGTGTAAATGTATCTGAGAGATACATTCAAATGCATTCAAACTATTTACAAACATTGATGATGTCGGCGCTCTCGATGTCAGTCTGAAGATGCAAGCAGTTGCAGAAGACTACAAAGACGACGTTTATCATCGGCAAGAAATCACGAAATGCAAATAAAAATGACTTTAAAAATGCCATAATTTCGGTTTGAAAGAAAGCGAGCAACTCTTGATGCAAGACATAAAGAAAAATTCAACAACAGCAGCAGCAGCAGATAACATAATCCAAAAACGGAAAAAATTGGAAGAAAAAATGTAGTAGTCAGTCGAGAGTTGTGAAATAGTTGGAAAACGTCGCCATCGAGGTTGCAGAAGTTGTCGAAAATTGTTGAAACGCGCTGATATTTACTTGTAAGTATGAGCGGAGAATGCGGGTCGACACCCAATATTCATTCTTTTGATACCCTGTAAGCAGTATGTAAATGGGTATATTAAATTTGTGCAAATGTATGTAACACTTGATAGGCATGAGCAGTTAAGTCGTTATAGATATGTCCGTTTGGCTGGCTGTCATATGAACAGTCAGAACTTGGCGACTTTAAAAAATAGAGCCTTAAACTTTAGATAGTTGGATACTCCTATTCGTTCTTTAGATTACTTGTATTTAGTGTAATCGCCAACCGCTCCCTAAGATGGGATTGGCAAACACCATACAAACCTTGTTCTTATTCAGAGTGTTTGAAAGTGTTTAGTGATGTGATTTTAACTAGAAATATCAAATTTGGTCTATATTACATAATTCCTTATAATATATTCTATTTAAGTTCAGATCAGACCAATAGAAGGGTTAGCCCTCAAACAAATTTGCGCCACCAAATTCCATGTAATTTACTTCAATCCTAAAAAAAAAATATTCTGTAAGGTCCAAATCAGACCACTAAAAGGAAGTAGTTAGACCTCTTACAAACCTACATCTCTGTCTATCTGGCTAGGAACCACGACAGCTTGAGGACTGTAAAAAATAAAACTTTCAAGTTTGAATATTTAGTTCTTGTATTAAAAAATTTAGTTATTCCTGTTATTTTAGCTAAGAATACCAAACTTGATGGATTTTTTTTTAAATTCGAATGAAATATTCTATATAGTTCCATTGCGGACCATTAGAATGGGTGGTCCCCATACAATTTTGCTCTCCGTTTGTCCCGCCAAACTTTATTTGTTATGTCAATACTTTTTTCGCTGATTTTTAATTCTGTATAGTGATGTCATCTGTCTCCTTTAGACTCTCTCTAGACTATGTCTAACAGACACTCACATGTTTCTACCCGTGAAACCATTTTAAAAGCTCTCATATAATAAGACTCTTATAAGAGGGCGTCTTTTAGAAACATGAACGTTAAGTCCTTCCAAAACTATACCAATTGTATAAATTTTGGAGAACTTACAGTTCATTCTCCTAAAACACTCACAATTTGTATGGATGGCTTTTGAAGCAATCGTAAGTCTTGTTAGTCATTATAGCGATTGATCCGAAGACCGTTCGTCCAAATTGTTAATGTCTTAGAAGCATCAACGGGTAGGATTCCCGAGGGTTCACCATTAAAGTTGTCAACACATACATTTGGGTTGGTTTTCGAAGCGCTTAACTTTAGATTCATAAGGAAAAACTCCCAAATTCATACAAAAAAAAATATTTTATGATTCCTAACTAAGGTTCATATTTGTTTGACTATGCAAAGAGAAAAATCGCTCGAAAGGAGAGTCTTACGAGACTCTAATGGTTTGCAGGGTATGAAAGACGCTTTCGAACTTGAACAATCTAGGTCTCTTCCCGCTTACTGTTTCACAGCAGCCTATATCTGACGCTGACGTCAAAACTAACTTAGATTATTATATAAAGGTTCGATCCAACTGATCAGTATATGTTCTTAAGATAATCTTAAAAGGCGTTTTTTCCATGCAAACATATATGCGCATAAATTTGGAGTCCCAAATTTTGAATTGGGTTTTATTTTCTAATGAAACCATCTCAAATTTAAGTGTTTTGGAAGCTTTAGCAGTACACCTTCCGAAAACTTCCCTATTTTTGGTGTTATGAGATTTATATTTAAAGTTGGGACAGTTTTTTGAGAAGCTTTAACGGAAAATCCTCTGAAATTCATTCCATTTCCATAATTTTTCGAAAAAAGTTTGGTGAATCCGTTTACGCATAAAATATTTAACCGATTTTGGTAGAATATACTTTATGAATTGGTTATATTAAACCTTACTGAACTTATTGTATCTACTTTTCACACACACGTAAGCAAAACCTTTTACGCCTAAAATATTCAACCGATTTTGATTTGAATATACTGTGTGCTTTCCCCTATTCAATATTACTGAAGTATTTTACCTTCGCCTGTAACAAAGGATTTTTTTTTTTCATTCCACTTCAAACTCACGAAGGGCATATGCATGCCACTTGAACCGAACATAAACGCTTTTTGCCGCAGCGCAACGCTTTATTCTACACGCTTTATTTGTGTTGAGTTGAAATAAAAAAACATTAGCATATATCAATGCCAAATGCAAATAAATCATCAATAACATTTTCTCCTTCTCTACCACTTATGCACCACTTACAGATACAACAACAACAGCAACAACCAGAGCAAGAACAACCACATCACACACAACTGCAAACGAATTGAAACGGAACGAAAGGAGACAAAATTCGAAGGAAGCAAACAAGGAGCAGCTGCATTATTTTCACTGCGGAAAATAACTAGAAAAACGTTCTTCAGCATTTTATAACCAAGGAGAAAACGCTGCAAGAAAAAGCATAGCAAACGCCAACGCCGCCACCGCCGCTGCTGAGTAAAGTTGAACTAAAAGAAGCAGGCACTGTACTAGCTGTATCTGTAGCTGACACTGCTGCCGCCAGAGCAATCAGTCGCGCATAACTAGCATTCACATAGCAGCCAGATAGATAGATAGACAGACAGACAGTCAGACGGACAGAACAGAGCGCTAAGAGCAGGACAAGCTTCGTTGCAGAATTACTGCGGCGCTTTATCAGCGTGCATAAATTGTGTGTGTAAAGTACGTGTATGCGATTGTTTCATGCCACACGGAGTGTGTGCGTCCAGGCTGCATCAAGATACTTTTATCAACAACAATAATAACAACAACAACAACAACCAACAGCAATTCTTGAAACATATAACCAAAAACAAACAATAAATCCAAGACAATTTTATGCGTTTTTAAAAATGTGCGGCAAACGAAAATATTGTTCCGAAAGCAGATAGAGAGAACAGCAAAACTAAAACTAAGCACGTTTTTCTTTGCTGCGAACAGAACAAACAATCGAAACGAACAAACAAAACTTCAACTTAAAAGTACGAAGAGCAATTGCTGTGGTCTACAGTTTCCAGGACGGTCGGTCTTTCGGTCAGTTGTTGATAAGCATAACTGCAGCATAGTATAGACAAAGAAGACGCTTCTAGCAAGATTGACTGACACCCGCCAAAGTTACAAAAATAAATAAATAAAAATATTTTAAATAAAAGATACGCAACGCAAACACAAAAAGATACATTGCCAGCAGTTTTACAAATTGTGCGAAAAGAAAATTCCGGCAACCAAATAAAATAAAGTGTCTAAGCGCAGCTGAGCGCAGCAGAAACAAAAAAAATACAAGCAAAAGAACGAAAGAGAGACAACAACAAAAAAAAAACAAAATCAATAGTTTAAAGCAAGCAAAGCGCGTAAAACGCCATTTTAGTTACATTGTAGCCGTGAGATACATTTGTATCTGCAGGAAAATCTGCCACAACAAACGCAGATACATCTTCGCTTGTGTAAATAAACAAATTTTAACGACATATTTTGTTGCAAGTTGCATTTATTTTTTGTTTACAACGACGTGCATTTAAACGTATAAATAAAAAGATACTTTTTACAACACTCACACACACACACACAGCCACACAGCGTGTAAAACTCCTGCTGTGCCACGCTCAAACTGTCAGTGGTAAATTTAACAACAACAAAAAAGTAAAAAATTAAATAAAAAACAATACCAAGAGTATGCCATGACAACAACAGCAACAACAACAACAACAACTATAAACACAATAGTAAAAAATTCTGCAATTGCATTTAAAACAACAACAACAGCAAATGGAAAATGTTGATAATGAGGTGCAACAAGGAATACCACAACTGGAGCAGCAGTAGCGCAACGTCGCCAATGCTGGAGACGCATAAAATACCAAATTTTAAACTGAATTATAAACATAAGCAACGCAGGCCGGCATGCGGCAACATCTGGAACAGCAGTTCAGCAGTTAGACTGGCTCTACTAACGCTTTTGCTGCTATTCGTTGGTGCTTCACCGTCATTGCGAACCGAAGCCTTAAGCTTGGATACATCAGCAAATGGAAATCTCACGGATTTGGGTAGTCCTGGTGTGTATTAATGTTATAGTTGAAATATATATTTTTTTTATTATTTGTTTTTATACTTTTTATGTTAACTCTAAGCCTTTTTACTAACTTTGCTAAAATATATATATATATATATATATATATATATATATATATTATTTAACTATAGTCCTTATATATCGCAAGTAGTAGAAATAACACATCACCTGTAACTTTTTTGTATATATCCCAAATCAGACACTCTTTAAAATACATCTCATTTTACTAAACAGACCCATAAGTTTCGAAACTATTTGTATTCACTTATAAGAATCATAAAATAGTTCAAGCTCAACTTCATCTATTGTCTCAGATCAAATCTTTCAGTTATATGTGCCAATTTTTTAGATCAATGCATCATTTATTCATATCAATCTAATTTTTTGAGGTTGCTTGTGACCATCAGAGTAAAGAACTACTAATAGCTGCTCAATGAAGTTCGAATTGTCCCAGAAGCCAGTGTTGTATTGGATGTTTTTTATTATATCTTAAATGGATTCATTTGAAAAAATTCAAGTTCACCTTGAAGCCAATCGAGCCAGTAATGTATATAGTCTTGGGGATAATATATTTAATGACATTACATAATGGGTATTCTCCGCGCTTGAAACCATTTCGTAGAATGAATGAAATGTGCCAGATTTCCAATTCTTCCAGATCTTAAAATTATGACTTCTCCGATAAATGATGTATTAGATACTTGCTATCTCTTCTTCAGCATCACAGCAATGAAATAAGTCATAATAGAGGACATACATGCTTTGATTCATACGGCTAAAGGTATATCCTGATGCTATTTTTGTTAGAGTGTTGGCGTCCAGCACAGACTGAAGTTCCTAATTAGTCCTGCGAGGATCTCCTGAGAAGACCGTCAGCGCAAAAGTCGCGTGCAAAACTGACTCCTTGCTTGCCAGAATAGTGCAGTTTTTTGTGTTGTGCGAAAATACATAATTAATTGCAGCCTGCACTTAGAATATATTTTTAATGGATTTGTTAGTGGCTTTAAAATGCCCAACACTTCACTATATAATTTTAGTTAGATTATTTTTTTTATAACAATTTAACGTTAATTGTTTTTATAATAATGCAGCATTACTTTTTCGTCATCATTTTGCGCGCTCGCATTTCCGTAATTTTCATGTATTTCCTTGTGCGCATTTCCTGTTTCCGTTTCCGTACAATTCAGACACACAAACACACACCTCCAAATTATTTGCACACTTTCCATTTTCTACTGCTACTACTACGACTATTTTACACACCCATCCAAACAACCAAGCAACGACAATGATGATTTTCTTCGTGCAAATGCGAGGTGAATATGAGGTTAATGTAGGGAAAAAACTATTAGCCATTTGGCAGCGTACGCTTTAACGCCGAAAGCAACTGAAACAGTCAGTAGCAGCAGCAGTAGTAGTAGCAGCAACGTCATTGCCACATCCTTCTACTCTTCTTATGTGCCTCCACTTGCTGACGCTGCTTCCTGTACGCCGTTAAAGAACACCGCTGCCCGCCCAGTCAGTCAGTCAGTCAGTCAGTCGTTGCCAATGTACGAATGAGCAAGCGAGTTCAGCACCTACACTAAGCATCAATTAACCCAATTTTCAAAATCCATTTGCACCTTTTTTCCATTTGCTTAAAGCTTCTGGCTCGTATTTTCGCTCACTTGGTAGCTTGAGAGCGCGTTGCGCTTCTGAGTGGGCGTATTATATGTGTGTGTGGGTGTAGGCAGGTGACTCCCGTTGACTTCCCAGTAGAACTTGAAAGCATTCCCGAAGCCCTTCTATAAGCGTTCCTTTGATAAAATGAATCATTGGTTTTTTTTTTTACAAACCATGATTGTAGGAGCTACATAAACATAGTTTTTGTTTTAAGTTTTTTTTTTCTATTTTTTTTTTTTTTTTGTTGTAAACAACTTGGCATCCATTAGAAGCTGCTTTGAAATACCATCTTTAAACGCTTCTTTTGTTAGTTGTTAAGCAGCAGCAACTATTAATTAACACACCTAGTATAAGGAAAATTGTGCTAGGAAGCTTTTACAATGGCATAGCGCTGAAAGGAACAATCGACAAATCCAATTAACAGAAAAAAAAAAAATAGAAATCAAAAACGGTTAACTGTTTGTTTAAAAAACTTGGTACAGTCCAACTATAAAACTTTTTGTGGATTACAAAACACTCAGAATTTTTTAAGGAAGATGGTCTTCACACTTTGTATTCGATACTATTAGCTACTTTCTTTTAATTCAGGGCTCATATCGAGAACATCACACCTTATGACCAGTTGAATTTTTTTAGCCGACTTCAAGGGTGGGTAGCACTACTGGTTTCCCTAACGGCGAGCTGTTTTTTTACATATGTGGTATCAATAGGTTCGTCATCAGAGTCTGACATAGGGAAGCAAATTTATACATATATACTTTGCTTCTACCTATATTGAAGTAGAAATGGTTTTCTAGTTTTTATTTTAGAACCGGGTTGAGGTATGTAGACATATGTGGTGTCGTTGGAATCTTACCATATCATATAGAATATTTAATATTACATGAAATTGACCTTTTTCTTTTATTATTGAAGACTTAAACATATGATTGAATCCTTAATTTGAGTGACGAAGGTTACAATATTTACACATAGCACCCGTCAATAGAGGACACCTTCTGAACATTTAAATGATCAGTTAAAATCCGATATATTATATTTGGTTTTTGAACTTATTAAACTTGATTTTTAGGCCCTGCACCGAAGGTACAAGAGCCTATTGGTTTTGTGCAAATGTATGGAACAGGTAGAAATAATGGTCGGAGACCCCCCAAAATTACCCCCATTATGGTCAGGAGTGCTAGAGGAGCCGAGACTTCGTGTTTTTTGCATTCGACTAGGACTGATCCGGAATTTTACAAGTTTATTTTAAAATTTTGCCACATGTCAAAATGTCCTTTTAACAATCGCTTAAACCTCTCATATAGTCAGGTACGGGACAAACAATTATCGACGTAAAGTTTTTCCATCAAATGAGATACTTCGGTAACAATTTAACAGATTTTAAGACAGTACTATATATTGGCTATTGGTCCGGAGAATATTTATCGAATGATGCCACAAGCACAACGTCATTTTGAGCATGATATTTTCATGATATCATGAAGCCTGAAATTTGGGAAAGGAATGAATCTTTTGCACTTCTTTTGGCTCGTATATACTATAAATGATGGCCATATAGTAGGTATTATAATATTTTTTTTTTATTGAGTTTTGTATTTCATAGAAACCGCTTTATTTATCACAGCAAAGTTTTCACCCATTCTTAATAGGGAGGGAAACCATTTGTAGATCATTGTGGAGCAATATTTTTATGAATTTCAATCCGGATGTCAATTTTGAATATAAAGAACGCACTCTATCACATGTAGGTAACGCCAATAGAATGGAAATTTTTATTAGAAAAGCTCTGTGTGTCCATAACAAACATCTTCTAGGTCATTCTTATTTTTTTTTTTTTTTTTTCATTTTTAAACCAGATCGTCACTTTAGAATGTAAGGAACGCACTGGGTCACAAGTAAGTGACGCCTATTGAAACGTATTTTTTTTTTAAAAAGTTCCGTTTTGCATGGGAAATACCTTGTAGGTCATTTTAGATCTCTTCACGATTTCATAAATTTTTTTCAAGACGCCAATTTATAATGTTAGAAACGCCCTAAGCCGCATAGAAAAGGCCCCAATTTTAAATGTAAGGAACGCACAATGTCTATTTTTTTAAAAAAGTTCCGTTTTGCATGAGAAACACCTTCTAGGTCATTCTGGTACTTTTTTCATGATTTTTAATTCAGGCCGTCAGCTTAGAATCTCAGGAACTTACTGGGTTACAAGTAGGTGGCACATATAGAGAGGAATTTTTCGGTTTTCCATGGGTCATTTTATCTTTTCACATGGTCACATGGAGGTGACCCCACATAGAATTGAATTTTTTGTTTTAGGAAAGTTCCGTTTTCCATGATAAACACCTTGTAAGTCATTTTGAAGCTTTCTTTCAAGATTTTTAACTCAGGACATCAACAGTTGAGTGTGAGGAAATACAGTAGAAAAGTTAAATTTTTCATGGAAAACAAATTTCTGTGATTTTTTAATCCAGGCCGTGACTTAAGAATGTAAGAAATACACTAGGTTACATGGAGATGGCGAAAATAGAATCGAAAAAATTAAAAGAAAAATTAAATTTTCCATGAGAAACACATTGTTAGTTATTCTTGTGCTTTCTTTTCTATAGTTTTAATCCAGGACGTCAATTTTAAAAGACGTCAATTGGAATAGGATTTTTTTTCTGTATTCCATGATAAACATCAAAAGTCACCTTGCCCTTTTGTGTACATGAAGCTTTAAACCACAATGCTCAATGGGAACTGAACTGAACTTAGACAGTCTTTATTATAAGCTTCCACTATTACTCATTTTCGTAAAGCACCAAAGCATCTGCACACAGGATTAAGTTTGTTACACACATTGCATAGCTTTTTTAAGAGACTTGGCTTCTCATTCCTTCTATTTCGAAAGCCTAAGTTCTTAAAATAGTTCCTTATAGCTCTGGTCCGTATTTCATTTCTAAATAACTAAACTTTGATACTTGCTACGATCCCACGTGTAAATAATTTAAAACAGCAAGAAAAATTCATATTTTTTTGTCTTTCTACTTCAAAATATTCGACATAACCTTGAATTTTTTAAATTTTTTCCGGCTTTATTTATAAACTCCAAAGTCTCTTGCTATGAAAATGCATTCTACTTGCTATAAGAATGCATTCTAAGTCTAATAAAAAATTTAAGCAGTAAATAATTTTTTTTTTTTTTTAATTTAGAAATTACTACTTATAAGTTCTACTGGGTTTATTCCATGTCTGTACTCAATGCTCCCTCTTACTCTCGTCTACTTTATGCTACTCATGGCCATTTCTGGCACAGAGTGCGTGTTTTACTAACTTATTTTTTCATTTCCATTTTATATTTATACAATTTTCCAAGAACGACACGAATTGCTAGTATTTTCACAACCCCATACCGTACACCTTTCCCTGCAGTTTTTCACCTGCGCGTAGATTTTCATTTTGCGTTTCATTTTTTCCCACTTTATTCTTTTTTTTTTTGCGATATTTTTGGTCTCTCTTTCTCTTTATTTTGCTACAAGCATTTCTTTTCAGGCGTTGCAGATTTACCAGTTGTAGTTTGGTTTGGTTTGGTTGGAATTTTCGTTGGACTTCAGAACGGATGTGCAGCGGAACAAACTAATCGATTTTGCATTTTATTTCCAGCATTTTTTATAAACTACTTTGAATATATATTATCATAAACTATAATTTAACAATTTAACTTTTATTTACAGCACTGCATAATAATTTCTCACTAATTATTAATGTATATTCTATTATTTTGTCATTTAATATTATTCTAAACTTTGCAGCGTCTTTATTTCCAGTGAATACGTTTTAATTATTTAACATTAAAGAATTATTTAATATAACATTTTTTGCAGGCGTATAGAATACACTTCATGCATAGTCTGGAAAAGGGTATTGGCAATTTTTCATTGAGTTTGTAAGTAGACTCAATCAAAGGAGCCATGAGTTTAATACAATTTGGATAGCATGATTTATCTCAGACATGAAAGCAAGTAGTGCAAGCGTAGAGTATAGACAGAGATCATAATTTCTCTATTTATACTCTCGACCACACGTACACAGTATGACCGTGAACGCATTGTGTGTAAGCGAGCATAAATTGTTCGAATACTTGACTTCACGTCTGTGACAAACATTTTTCTGTATGACATTACTAATCTGCTTATTAGTGAAGGGTATTAAAAACCAGCTTCGGTCCAACCGAAATGAACATTGTCTTTTATTTTTTTTAATTAAATGTTTTCTAAATTTTACAGCATAAATAATTGAAAAGCGCTTTTTTCCAGCTAGTTGAATTTTTCATTAGAATGGGCCCTTTGTTTAGCGTAATTGCCGCTCAGGCGGTGCTCTTTAAATATAAATATAAACGCTAATTTTGCAGCACAGACGACAAGCATACGAGTATAGAAGACTGATTACATTGCTACACTATAATTTTGTGCCATAATGTGTGTCTAAGTAATCGTTATTGTTGTCATCATTGGCTGAATGTCGCGTGGCGGCTGACTGACTTTAATGCGGGCGCAGCGAACAGCTGTGCCAAGAAGACACAGTCAGCTTTTCAATCTATACCAGTCAGTCAGTCAGTCAGTCTATCAATATGTAACCGAAACCAATTCGTGGCAAGCAGCACGGATCGAACATTTGACTGGCTCTGCAGCTGTCATTCATTTGGGGACAATGGAGCTAACAGATGATCGATTGTATCTTAAAGCAAAAGGTGTGTGCATGTGTATGTGTATAATTTTTGTATCATTATGCATATATGTCAATTGATTAATCTTTATTATTTGTTTTTCTTCTTTTTCTCTGTCTTTACAGCTATTACAGATACTTTGCAGCCGTCGTAGTCGTCGCAGCAAGATCGATAGCAATCGATATTGCGCTTATATGAGAGCGTTTTTTTTACTGTAGAACAAGTAAAGCTGCTTTTCGCGTATATCTGTCACGCTAAGAAGCCTTCTTAAAGTAGTCTGCTGTATACACAACCAACAACATCGAACGGAAGTGATTTATATTTAGATTAAATCAGCAAAAAAAAAAAAAAAACAGAACCAGCACTTAAGCTTGTAAACTTGTCAGATATGCAACGAAATGAGCGAATAAATTATTTATATGGAAATGTGATTCATATAATTAAAATTGAATATAAAAAAGTTTGTTGCATAAATCAAATAAAATGAATTTGTACTAAAGTTTGCAAGTTCAATAAACCAATGTTATATGTCCTAATTATGGTACAATTGTTAGTATAAAAAGTTGACATGCAATGTGTTTTATTTATTAATTAAATTGCTTTTATAAATAAAAAAAAAAATATTTTTTAAACTTTAAATTTGTCTTTCAATGGTTATGGAAATTATGACTAATTTAAATTGGATTTAAAAGAAAGAAGAGTCAAGAAAAAAATCTATTGTAGGTTTGGCTTAATATATTTGACAGCTGGATGGAACTAGTTAAACCAGACACATGCATGTGTTCGTTATTAGTATTTAGCGCCTGTCTTTATTTCAGAAAGAAGTACACTTAAACATAAAATATTGGAAATCGGAAATTAAATACAATTGTACGACAATTTTTAAGATATACTACGTTCTGGCCGTGTTAAAGTTGGGTATGATAAAGCTAAATGTAAAATGATGTTTTAGCCACTCTTCGACAAAGTGCTTTTTCTCAGTGACCACTTTTAAAAACTAAGGTTCTAGGTCTTGTTATGCTGCAACGTACTCTTAGGCGACGTACTATTCGAAGAAATAAGCGATTTCTTTTATGATTTGAACCAGACAAACCTCAGGAGTTTAATTTGTGGTGGTTTACTAACAATTCAAACGTCATCTGTTGCCTAACACATCCGTTCAAATGATGAATAACTTGTTTTGTCCAAAATCATGAACAAAATAATCGCAAATAAGTCTAAAACACAACAACCAATACGGCCTCAAAAGAGGTAAGTATGTTCTACAGAGTCTACTTTATGTTGACCACCTTGCATAGAGTTACCCCTTACAAACGTCACATCTCTATCATCGGCTTGGATTTCGACAAGGAATTCGACAAAATAGATAAACATTTTGTATTATGGCAACTTTAAGACTGAAAAATTTGCCCAAAATCTTACGAATACATCAACCAAATTATGGCACATCAGAAAATAGTTGTAAAAATGACTGATAAAACTTTCTCCAATAGCTTCCCTTTTGAAAACACCATTTCTCAAGGATCTCCAATATCAGTTATATATTTGCTTAAAGCTAACAATTGATTAGCCAAAATAATAAACATCTATAAAGAAATAAAATAATAAAGAATTAAAATTTTGTGCATACGCGGATGACTGCCACCAAGTTATCGACCTTAAAAAAGCAGAAACATCCCCCCAATATCTTTAGAATAGCTTTTCCAGGTCGAATTTTACTGCTGCAGTCACTCTGTTGTTCTCTTTCAGCTTTCAAATCATTACTGCATTTGCACAATTCATATTGGCAACCTAAGCATTCCAACAGTTGCACTAAAAAAGATAGTAAAATCCATATAAATCTCGAAAATTACCGTCCAATCTCTTATCAACTTATACGACATTTCTCTAAAAAGTCTTATTAAAACAATCAGAAAAGTAAGTTGAACTAGCACTGTTGACAGAGTTATATAAATCTGTAATAAACACAACCTCCCACACTCACGAAATATAACCACAACAATACCTGTATATACCTCTTTATCTTCTTACAAAAAACCTACAACTCTTTCCCTTCCTAAAAAACTCCCACAATAATAAACAACTTCATTTACACTGATCTAAAATTAATCAAATCACCGGTTTTGAAAATGCTACAGAAACAAATTTTATTAAACACGCACTCCCACACTACTACACATTAATCTTCTCGTCTGGTATAATTGCGAAGCTTTCAAACTATGGCCAAATAAAACTGTCAAACAAGTCCGTTCAGACTCACTGAAATTTACTAGCATCCGTCTGGGACACACAACACTCTTTACCTAAACCCACCGTAAGCAACACATGAAATTTCTGCCACAAATTCCGCCCCGGTATACATCACTTTATAATGTTTTGCTCATACCTAGCTTATTATAGATCCATAATCTTTCAGAACAACGATCTTATCCCACCGATCTCAAACCCAACCCCTGATAGTATCCAAAATCCTTAAGAAAACAAATATACAAGGTGTTTCTCAAAAATTCCTGAAAGGGAAAAAATTATAAAATTCCCTGAAAAATGTCTCTGAGGGAAACTACTTTAAATAATAAAAAAAAAAACCAAGTATTCAAAACTCTTGTAGCTTTCATTTTATTCCAAAAGTTCTGGAAATTTTAAGACGCTCCTTGTCTGTCCTACTTCTACTAATATTATAAATACGAAGGTTTGTATGTATGGATGGATGTATGGATGTTCCTCTCTTGCGACTAAACCGCTCAACCAATTCGTCTGAATTTTGGTATAGAGATAGATGGGATGATGGAAAAGAATATAGGCTACGTTTTGACAAAATCGGAGGGTGGTATAAGCGACAATCAAAATTTGTCATATCTTTGCATCAATTTAAGGTACAGAAATAAAATTTGGTATACATGTTAAGAGGATCATGAGAAGTAAACGGGTTAAGTTTCGTCAAAATTAGAGAATTAGAGAAATATGTTACTTTTTATCGGAAGATCCGCGGACGAAGTCGCGGGTAAAGGCTACTCTCTAATATGTATGAAACGTAATTAAATATTAAGGCTCTACAAGCCAATGCAGCTACTCACTGGTGAGAATGGTGTTTGTAACTTTTTAGGCCATGTACCGAAGGTACAAGAGCCTATTGGTTTTGTGCAAATGTATGTAACAGATAGAAATAATGGTCGGAGACCCGCCAAAGTTACCCACATTATGGTCAGGAGTGATAGAGGAGTCGATATACCCATGTCCGTCTGTCTGTCCGTCCGTCTGTATTAACGAAAGAATCTCGGAAACGGTAATAGATAGAGACTTTGGTTTTTTTTGCATTCGACTAGGACTGCTCTGGAATTTTACAAGTTTATTTTAAAATGTATTTGGTACAGGGCCTCTTATAGTCGGTTACGCCCGACTGTAATTTTCTTACTTGTTAAAAATAATTATGTGATGTTCTATTTGAGGAGAAACCTGAAACTTTCGCTGACAAAAGTTGAAAACCCGATTTAATTCTCTTCAATCTTCCAATGTGGTCAACTTTCTTTTCCTTGTGCTCCATTAGAAAGAATGAGACATTTCACATACGTGGAGGTTAATCAGTCAATCAAGGCACTTAAACGACAAAAAGCTCCAGGTTACGAGGGTCGCAATATCAATGCAATACTTGTGAAAATAGTGTTGTTTTTTTTTGGTACTCTTATCTTGATTTAGTATTACCTATATTAAATGAACGAAGTATTATTCCTGAATGTCAGTTTGGTTTCAGACACTAAGTTTACAGACTAGTGTATCACATACATGACGGTTTTGAAACGCTTTTGATCGTGTTTGGCTTCAGTGTCAAATTCAAGCAAATCAAGGGCTCACTAACCTACCACACACTTCATTGTTTTCTCTATTTGGAAGCTGTTTCCAGGAAGCGTTCATACGGCGATCTGTTCAATCCGTCATGGAGTACGTCAAGACAGTACTTTTTATTTTCTGTTTTCTGCAGACATTTCAAATCCGCGATCAAATGGCCCGTACACGGGCGATAGTTTGATTATGGCAAACTGCAGATGTCCCATAGCTGCATTGCCTACGAAGCTATTTAATCATCAAGTATGCTGTTAGACAAAAGTCTAACATGGAATACCCATACTTTTCACGCTAAGTTACTGATAAGCAACCAGCTTATAAGAATATGACCACTGTTTTTGATGGGCGTCTTCCTGAACGAACTAACCCGTTGACCTCAGCTCTTGGTATTAAGACAATCAGAAGAAGCCTTAAGAGCCTCCAACTAGTTGACCAACCAAAACTACAACCGTTTGGCTACTGTTTTTATAAAAATTCTAAGCTCATAAATTTATAAAATTTTTTTATAAACTTTAAATTTCAGTAATTTGTTTAAAGTTACTTCGGTGGATTGCTCAACATAATAAAAAATTAAGCTGTTACATATAATATTTGGTCAATTTGTGCTCTAATTGGAGATATGCTGCATTGAAATCGCAAACATAGCATGAAATATTAGCTGCATTGTCTAATATTTTGTTGTATGGCATTGTTGCGAATTAACCGGGTGAACCTGTAAAACTCTGCTAAGAGTACTACTGCGCTAGTTAAGAAATAATTATCCATTCTTAAAAATGTTGAGTTGTCAGCAGTTGTCTATTATTGAGATTGATTCGATTTTTCACTTATGATATTTTGCATCGCATTCCAACTGGCGATGAAAAGTGGATCCATTACGACAACCCTAAGTTCAGAAGTCATGGGTTTTGCCAGGCCAGTCATCAACATCCTTTGCAAAGCCGAATATCCATGGAATGGAACTTCATCTCTATACTTGGTGGCTCAAACCGAAGGTAACCATCACGGGCGAAAGCTATCGAACTCAACTCATGCGTTTAAGCCGGAATACGAAAAAAGGCACGACAAAGTGATATGCCAACATGACAACGCTCGGACACATGCTGCAAAACACGAAACACTGAAATGGGAAATCCTACCCAACCTGCCGTCTTCTCCAGACATCACTCCTTTCGGTCAATCACACATGGCCAATCTCAGCAGAAGTTCACTTCATACGAACAATGTAAAAAATGGATGAATGGTTGTATACCCTCAAAAGACGATTCGTTCTTCTGAGCAGGTATTCGAAAATTGCAAGATAGGAAAAAGATGTGACCACCTTTAAATAATAAATCCGTTAGCTTCGTAAAAAGAAAACACTCTTTATTAGTTCAAGTATAATAGTATATAAGTCTACTGCAAAAGCTGATTGTAATTAGTTTTGGTCACTGAATACAAATCTAGCAGCAGTGTTTTTTTTTTCTGTTCAATTTTTCACGTGTCGTTAAGGAGTCTTTTCGTCGAATATAAGATAGAGTAAACTATAGCTCTATTTGACTGGCTACTGGTTTCTCTAGATTTCAACCAGACCGAAAACTTCTGGGTTTTGCTTGCTTGTCGTGTTCGCACCAAAAATAAATAAGAAATTTTCGAATAGCTAAAACTTACAATTTTGAAACAATCGAAAAAAAAAATCTCCTACATTCTTTTGGATACTATAATTATTTCAATGAAGTAAAGAATATTTGAGCAGTAGACTTATTAAATATTGAATTTCTCTTTCGTTATTTAAGTCAATGATTTAATTGATAATAGGCTAACCTGATTACCGTGTTTCATTTCTAGTTTATGGCTCTAACATTTCCTTAATCTATAAGTTTTCTTCTAACTCCTTCTATATAGAAACTGTTTTCAAGGTGAGAAAAAAACTCAAGTTAATTCCATATCTCATATGGAAGCCATTTATGCTTAATATCAAATATTTCAAGTGTTAAAGCTTCATTATATTAATTTTCAAAAATTAATTTAATTATTTCAATAAACAAAACAAGTTTGCTACAAACTAACATTTTGCTAGGAAAGACAAATAGAATAAAACTAACAATTAGCTTAATTCATAAGTTATAGCAGCACTGCATAGTTGGAATCTAATCAAATAAAGCAAACTATTCGACCGAAACACTCAACACATCGTCAACAACAGTTTAGTTTGTAACGACTGACAACACTTTTAATAAACAAGGACATCAAATTCCTATGGCAACGAGCATCGTCCTCCGCCGTGAATGCTTCTAAAAGTAAAAGTTCACAAACTCTGAGGCATCTTTGCCACTTTGGTTGACAGGAACTCAGGGGCATAATGAAAACATAACATTTAGTTTTCATTGCGCTATTTATAAATAAACGAAAAGAAAAATGTTAAATACTAAACAAGAATGACAAAAAAGAAGAAAAACTTTTCATTAATAACTCACAAATAATTTCTATTTCTCTTTTTTGGCCTTTAAAAGTCTAAAAATAGAAGGAAAACCAAAAAAAAAAAAAAAAAGAGCCAAATTCTTCTTTTTTATGCACACCCCTAATGAAGAAGGAAACTTTTATTTCAATTGAGTGCTGGTGCTGCTGAGAATAGTTGCGGAAGAGGTGGAAATGTTGGAAGTGTTCTTCGTCCTGTCTGTGGTTAGAGCAATGGAAATGCCTCGATTCATGTACAAAGGACAAAGTTTTCACCTGTCTGCTGTTCGAAATTAGTAAGCTGTGCTTTACTTTGCTCTTCAGATCTTTTAGTTGGAGAACGTGAGAAAGTGGTTCATAAAAACAGAAAATTGTCGCACAAAACTGTATAAAAATAAAATAAAAACAAAAGAAATGACAATTGCAATTAATTGAAACTATGGAAATTAAACCGCTGTGAAACTAAAGAAAAAAAAATAATAAAAAAATAATATAAAACAGCATAAATGGGAAATAACAATTTATAAAGCAAATGAGAAATAAAATTTAATTATTTTAATATAGTCCTTTGTTGTCGCTGGAATGCTTCAAAGCAAACTCATAAAATGTAATTTTAACTGGGAAATGGAAAATAATGACAAAGCATTTTCTATTCATTTTACGAAAACCACCGCCTCTGCTGTTTGCCGTTTTAAATTTTCCTTTGCTTTGAAGCGGCTGCTGTAAAATGGTTGAGAAGTTGGGAAATGGCAAATTTTCTATCGGGATGCACTAAGAAGTATTTAGAATTGCAAATTCAACTTCAATGCGTATTCGTCCGTCGTATATGAATTTCGGTCGATATGTAAAACTGTCAGAAACAGCTACGAGCACTACGAGTATCCTTTAAAAGCCACTAAGGGCAGATACTTAGTTATAAGTTATGCTGAATTTGATTTTTGGTTTGCATAAATAGCGCACAAATTAATTTAAATATGTACGTAATATTTATGTAAATTTTCTATATGAGAATAAAAGCTATTTAAATTTAAAATCTGAAACATATTCATTTGGTTTAAGCTGAAAAGGAATGCCACAAAATATAAAATTACAAACTCAAAAATAATTTTTATTAAATAAAATTTGAATATGAATATATAAATTATATATGTATGTACGCACATGCCAGCATATTCTAGTGGAAATAAATTGGAGGTAATTTTGTTAAATAGGATGTTTGGAAGGGTATTTACTAAACTATTTAGTATTGAAGGGCGTTTTTTAATGCAAGCGCTTTTATCCGATATCCGTCGTAAATAAGCTAGGAATAAAATGTTTGTTTCTCTCTATGTCTGTCCGGTTTTTTTTTTTTTTGTTCCGGCTAATAATCGAAACGACTGGTCGAAGGGACTCTCACTGCCTGATATATAAGGTCGAAATTGCAATGGATGATGATCCAACCTCCACATAAACGGTAGACAAAAATCTTCATATTATTGCATTCATTTGAGCTACAGGAATAAAATTTGTTATACATGTTAATGGGATACATAGACACAACATTAATATTTACCATTGGTTTTGGCGCAGCAAAGCATGCCGGGTTCAGCTAGTTTAAGATATATGACAGCATCTTTTAACTCAGAATGATGTGCCTTGGTACGTATGTAAAGGGCTTTGTGTAAAATTTGAACCACAAAGAAGTTCGCCGGGCACGCAATAGGTGTTTGTGTCACGGGGATACTGCAGTATATTCGAGGCCTGTTAAAGAAGAAAGTTGAAAGAAAAGTGACTTAGAATATGTTAATGACGATGGCCAACCTGTAGGAACTAACACAAAATGGCATGAAGAATCGTCGAGTCAAAGTTGCTTAAGATATGGGCAGAACTATTGGATAATTTTTTTCCTTTCTACCTGGACCTGATAATATTCCTTCTAGCACCATTTGTTTCCATATATTGATTTTTTCAATCTATCTATAAGCTTGTTTGAAAAAATCATTACAGACCAATTGTAGCAGTCTTTAAAGTCTGTTGTTAGTCCTTACCAACATGATTTCGTTAGAGGCAAATCCATATGCACAAATCTGTTGAATTTTTTTCTGTTGTGAATAATGGTTTTGAGTCCGGATGTCAAACTGATGTAATACCTTTTTTCTTTAAATTGAGAACTATAGGCTTGCCAACCTCTCTTTGCTCTTGGATTGAGTCATACTTAAACGGTAGGACACAAAAAGTATTACTCAACAATTGTTTATCTAAAACTATTGTCGTAGCCTCTGGTCCTATATTTTTTTAATATTTTTATAAATGATCTTCCCATTGCTATAAAACATGGTCTTACACTAATGTATGCGGATGATGTCAAATTTATTTTGTCATATTCTGATGTCTCCCAACACTGTTTGGTACAGGCTGATTTGTACCCACTACATAGATGGTATAGTCTGCCCCATTGCCCCCCCCCCCCCCCCTAATTTTTGAAAAGTTCAGAAAAAAATGTATTTCACTACATATTTCGCCCTTCGCCGAAAGCTGGATACGCCCTTGGGTATCCTTATTACAGTGTTCACCAAGACCGTATTGAAACAGTTTAAAAACAGTTTATTGTTTTTGCTCTTCGCAGTCTTAATTGGGATACCCATGTAAATCTTCCATCTTATAAGGACCGATAAAAATTAATTAATCTTCCAACCCTTTCATCACGCAGATCTATGCTCTCTATGGTTTGCCTCCATAAATTTCTTATTGGTGAAATCGATTCCCCTTACTTGCTTCAATCAATTTCATTAAATGTCCTCTTTCGACCAACTCGTCATTTTGTGCCAATAAAAATGCCTTTTTGTACGACTTATTACGCTCTCAATAACTCACTTCGAGCTCTCTCTTCTAACAATAATAAATTCTCTCCTTTTTTCTCTTTTCGTTAGTCTTTGAGTTCTGTTAAAAATGATGTTCTAATAAATCACTATCCAACCATTTTGTAATTTTTTTTTCCTAAATCTCTGCTTTTTTTTTGTAATAGCGCCCGCTCAGACTCCTGCCAAGCTGTAAGTAGGGGCACAGTCGGTCAACAAGGCGGCCATACAAAAAATCATCCACCGGGTCTTAGTGGTCGCAACTTTTCTTCTTTAGTTTTCCGTATCCTTACATTAATATATATTGTTTTAAATAATTAGTTTTAAGCGACTGTTTTGTCATGTTTTGTAAATAAATAAATAAAAAATAAAATAAATAAAAAGACACGGAACAACCGGTTCAACCTAAAAAGTTTAAAGGCGAACGCCAGAAAAGGGGAAGTATTCTTTGCCTTGTGACTGGCGATGAAAAGTGCATCGATTACTACAACATCAAACGAAAAGAGGCATGCATTTTGCCCAGCAAGCTAACAACATCCTTCGCTAAGCCGATGGCATGAATCTTCTACTCTGTCTTTGGTGGGACCAGCGCGGCGTAACGAGGTACTCAAACCGAATGAAACCATCTCGGGAGAACGCTATCCGACTCAATTTCTGCGTTTTAGCCGGAATACGAAGAAATGAACGACAAAGTGACAGGGTATTCTCGCCGTATTCTCCAGACATTGCTCCCTCTAACCATTTGTTCCGGTCAATGTCTAGTGGTCGGTCCCAGCAGAAGTTTACTTCATGTGAGCAATGCAAAAAATGGTTCGATGATTGGTTAGCCTCAAAAGACGAGTCGATATCTGAGGTGGTATCCGAAAATATGCAGAAAAATGGGAAAAATTCTGGCTAGCGATGGATAATACTTTCAATAAAATATATTTTTAACGAGTTTTGTAATATTAAAAAAAAAAAAAACGATTATTATTAATACAAGGGCATCGCTCAAGAGCTGTTGAATAATATCAAAGACGATCCAGATTTTCTCAAATGGGACATAGCTGATGATGAAACATTGGAATATGATTATGACGTCGACACCAAAGCACAGTCAACAGATAGGAGCGGCGAATAGAGCTAAAGCCAAGTACAGTAAATAAGGAATATTACATTGAATTAATTGCCTTTTGAGTGATGCTATTCGAAGAAAACACCCGCACCTGTGACAAAGAATTTCATGGCTTTTAAATGGTTGCTTACATATCATTGCTTGGTCGTGATTCTTTGGTCAAGAAAAACAGTAATATTTCGCAGCAACATTAGCCGGACTTAGCTCCCATCGACATTTTCCTGTTCTCACAACTGAAAAGGCCCATGAGTGGATGGAGTTTTGCCATAATTAATTATATAAAGATCATATAAAAAATGCTTCGATGATCTGAGAAATACTATTTTGAAGGCGATAAAATAGATATTAATGAATAAAATATAAAAAGTCACCTTTTCGTTTTCGAAACTCTGAGCTCGAATTATGAAACTCGAATTATGAAACTGGGAACATGTGATGTATGCATAAAACAAATGTGTTCCACTTAAAAAAGAGACAGTACCATGTTTACTTATAATGATGAACACATCAAACGTCATATATGTATTCCAAGTACTTTGAGATCGAATTATGAAACATGTGATGTACACATTTAACTAGAAAAAATGTCCATGTGTAAAAGCATCGAGTTGTTGTAGAGTGTTGGGAACATCATTTCGGGATAGCAACTAGTTGCAAAAAAAAGATTATCATGCTGGCAGAAATCAGCCACAAACCTAAAGAGTATCAGGCCGGCATTTGAAAAAAAATCTGCACTATTTATATATTAAACATGTCGTTTATTAAAGCAGGAAAGTTGCATACTATGCGCTAGTTTCAGCTATATTTTACAATATTATATTCTGATTGCATATTCTTTATTTTTTTATATTATTTTTAAATCTTGAAATTTTCGCAAAGTGGATTATTTGAATGAGACTGTAATTTTCTAATATGATGTTGATAAACTTTCAAGGACCAATGTATATCAATGATATGCGGACTACATTCGCGGACATAATTCGATCAAGGAGAAATTTCGTAAAAGTTATACAAAAGAGCTTGTTGTACCACAAATGAAGACATGTTTAGAACAATTCGTTTTGAGATGGCTTGTTTTTGGTTATAACTTTCTGAAAACCGAAATTTGCATGTGTATCCAAGCATATCTAATGGCATAACTAGACAAATTCATAAACAATTTTCTTGTTTCGACTTTTTGATTTGCAAAAAAAATGTAATTTTTCAGAAACGTCTATAAAGAATTTTGACAACATGAGAAAACTGGTGTTAATGATGAGAAATTATTCGAAAAATGATGCAGATTGACCGCTACATAATCTAATGTCAAATGCTTTGACGACAGCCACGAACGCACCTTTGCTTCTGACTTTAACTCAGTTTTATATACATTATACGGCATCATGGCATGATGGTGAAAAAACACAAGCAGACTTGTTGAAATGTTGTCTTACAAATGTGGTTTCACTAAAGCGTAACAAGATTATTTAAATGTCATTGAGTTTGCTGTCACTTGCAGTCAAATTATGCAACAAAATTCTAAGGTAATATTATAAAAATAATATATTTTTCAAATGACCATTATCACATATATTATATATGTACAATATGTTGGGAAGATGAGTTGTGCGGGTTCAAAAATATGTGAGGGAAATGAGGAAGGTAGTTTTTAGTTTAAACTTAAAAATTTTGATATTAAGGCTTCTGGTCTCATTCACCAACCTGCAAAATACTGAGTATGATTGTTTCATTTACTTGAAGAACTCAACTACGTGGATGGTTTGGTTGATTAGCAATGAGGATGTCAGTGGATGTCAAAAAGAAGCACTCAGAGAAAAACTGATTGAAAAAAATAGTGATACATATTGTTTTGAAGGTTGGAAGCTCCAACATATTTTGCACAAAGAAAAAAAAAAATACACACTTCGTAGATGGGCTTAGACAAATTTCAGCGAAATCTTAATACATTTCTGCGTTTATTCAATAACATAGATGAACCTCTATATACCACGCAACAAGGAACAGTCAGTGTGTAGAAGCTGTTGAAGTGATCTGCCGTGAAATTTATGAGGACTGTTTTATTTGGTATATTGATAAAGGCAAATCGATAAGGCCAGGACAATATTATGCAGCTTAAGTTTATTGAATAAACAATGTAATCAAGAAACATCTACCTCATGTGAAGAAAAATTAAATTTTCTATAATGAAAAAAGGACCACCAAATCAGTGACAAAACAGACAGAATTATTTTTTCCCAAACAGATTTTTATCTAATGAATAAGATAATTTAGAAGCACATGTTTTGGATATCTTGTTACATTGTATTTTTTATATTCTGCATTAATTCGTTTCGGTTTATTTTTTTCGAAAATGAAAACTTTATTGTGGAAAAAGGTAATACATACATTCAATGTTCAAAATATCGAACATGGGAAACTACGACGTTTACCTATCTTTCTGGCAGTTTGTGGACTCTATTCCAAAACAACTTCTCTGGCTTAGCGGCCAAGAACGAAACGAGCCAATTTTTGATACCTGTTCTGAAGTTAAGCGAATTCCGGTGAGGGCATTTTCCATTGATCTGAAGAAGTAAACGGAAGGGGCCATGTCTAGGCTATGAGGGCGGGTGAGGTAGAAGTTCCCACCCACTGTTTTTCAAATAGTTTTTAACCGGTTCAGCAATATGTGTTGTCATGGATTCGTGTCTGGTCGCATATTCTGGTCGTTTTACCGCGATCGCTCTCTTTAAACGTATCAATTCTGTTCGGTAGAGGTCCCCTTTGATACTCTGCGCCGATTTCAAGAGCTCATAATACATCAAACCGTTGTGAACCCATCAAATACAGCTTTGCCGTGGATGTTTATGGTTCGCCGGGCTTGACATACGATTTATTGCGCTTAGGGTTATTGTAATGAATCCATTTTTCATCACCAGTGACAATCAGGTGCAAAAATTACTTTTTTTTGTGGCGTTCAAGCAACATTTCCGACATGCAGAATCGGCATTCGATGTTTCTAGGTTGCAATTCACATGGTACCCAATTTCCAATGCTTTGAAACGTCTGGAAATGGTAACTTGATCAACTCACAACGCTTTTGCAAGTTCTTTTTGCGTTTAGCAAGCATCTTTAATGCCTCCAATTCATCATCTTCAAATATTTTTGACTGCACTGAACGTTCTTCGTCTTCTAAGTCGAAATAACCGCTTTTAAACCATGCAAACCACTTCTGGCACGTTCGTTCATCTAGAGCCTGATCAATATAAACTTCAACTAAAATACGATGACTTTCGGTAGCACTTTTCTTCATGTTTCAGTAATGAAGAAGAACTCCCCGCCAAAAAAACACTTTATCTGGCACAAAGTTCGACATTTTCAAATGAATAGAAAACAATTTTTGTTTACGCTTCAACCAAATGACATATACTAAAAAATACCCGCAATAACAGTAGCTTCCAAATGAATATAGTCACTGATGAACACGACGAGAAACGCCCTTTCTTGTGGAACAGGCAGAAGGTTTGGTAGACCCTATGTATATGTGTTCTTGACGATCATCTCGTCCGTTTAATTGTTATCGTTGATAATTTATAGGTAAACCCTAAATTTTTCCCATCTGACGTAATCCTTTTAGGTCCAAATTGTCTTTGTAGATCGGATAGCTCCACACAAAACTGCCCTTCTTTTCTGGGTTTATTGTTGCTTATTCCACTAGAAACCCCAAATGTATATTTTACATCAATCTTAAAAAAAACAAGTATGGAAATTTCAGTCGGGCGTAACCGACTGTAAGAGGCCCTGTACCAGTTCAGGTCGCCTAACAAACACATTAAATGTTTCCCGAGCTTATGACCAAACACATGACCACTTCTACCTGCGCGAATATGAATGAAAAGAAAAGGGGGGTCGTTCAAATTCAATTGCTTATAAAATCGTCATTTATTATCCGATTTTGATGAACTTTTTAGGCTAAGGACGTTAACTTTATACTGGTGTGCTCTATTTTTTTTGTGCCGAAGAAATTTTTACCCTAAGGGGTGATTTTATGGGGAAGGGGAGGGACAAATTTTTAAAATAAACTTGTGAAATTCCGGAGCAGTCCTAGTCGAATGCAAAAAATACGAAGTCTCTATCTATTACCGTTTCCGAGATCCTTTCGTTCACACAGACGGACGGACGGACGGACGGACAGACGGACATGGCTATATCGACTCCTCTATCACTCCTGACCATAATGGGGGTAACTTTGGGGGTCTCCGACAATTAGTTCTTCCTGTTACATACATTTGCACAAAACCAATAGGCTCTTGTACCTTCGGTACAGGGCCTAAAAATTTACCATAAAAGTCCAAACTGGACCGCTTAAAGGGGTGCCTACAAAAAAAAGTTGGAGTCGATTTAAACATGTATTTCTAAACACTGATCTTTAAAAACAGAACCATCAAGTTTGGATCTTTAGTCTTTCATATTGCCTCTTAAGAAATCTAATATCCAACGAGCGTGCCAACCACTCTCTAGGGGGTTGTACCTCTCACCCACTACTTTATGAATATTTGTTTATTTTGTTATTTTTGTAAAAAACGCTAAATTGGGTGTATTTTAATTCAATTCTAATAAAATAAATCTTTTATGTAAGTCCATATCGGATCATTACAAGGGTAAGCCGCCATTTGAATCTGTTCCTCATTCAAATCTGATTTAGTTCAGCTAGAAACGACCAATTTAATATAACTATTACTAATCTCAATAAAATGTGCCACATGGATTCAGATAGAAATACATCCTTACACACTTAAAGTTCAGTAAAGCTAGAAGGCAACTCGACGTCAAGCACAGACGGCCGCAGCTTTCTTTCTTGTTAAGATTGTTTTATAGTATGCAGAGCCTGCTGAAGTCTACGTTGAAAAAGTAGCAAAATATTTTGGTATTATGAACTACACCCACAGCATTCTTATTTGTTTTTATCTAAGCTAAATACTTTCCAAACAACTTGGCACATTCTACTTTTTTTCGACTGTATTCATAATTTACGTGAACTCCAGTTTGAACCATAATTCTCTCCACAATAAACAAGAAAAAAATTATCTCCTTATTTTTTTCTCAGTGCACAACAGTCTTGCACAAAGGAATTAATATAAAGCACATAATAATGTTGTAACAATTTGTTGTCCTTTCATTAAATGTCTATTTTCTTTCAATCCATTGTTGTTGCTCTTGCAGTGGTTGTTGTCCTTGTAGCCATTGTTTTTGTTGTTGTTCTAGCCGTACTTGTTATTTTGCTGTTGCACGCTGCAAGCGTTTTTCTTTTTTTAAACACCCATCATAGAGAACGCACTGTGTGCTTTAGCGCACGGTGCGCCAAGGACCGCGCTGCTATTTCCGTTATAAACACCGACACAAACACACACCCACACACCCGCACACAGAAAGATAGAATTATAGACAGAGAACAACACGCCCCCGAGGCGCCATTTTAACTTTCTCCGCTATTACTGTTATAATTTGCAAGTTCAAAAACAAATTGCAGAAAAATATACAGCGAAAAAAAAAAAAAAGCACCGCCAACAACAACAACAATACAAAGCGCGGCAGCAAGGACTAGATCTAGTAGAATGAGTCCAGCAGCATGACGTTGACTACAACGCCGAAGCCAAAGCCGATGATGACGATGATGATGAAAACAGGAATAACTTGTTGCGCTATGATTTCCTGTTAGCGCTTCCTGCCGAGCTTCCGTGTCTAGGACAAACAACAACAAAGACAACAGCCAGCGTAACAGCAACAACAAAAGCAACAACATCAATTGCTCTTGTTACTTTGTAATGCGCGAAATAATATTTTTCCCTCATTTTGCAGTTTAAAAACTGCTTCAATGTATTTTTTTCTCCTTTTTCATTTTTTTGTTGTTTTTTTTTGTGTTAACATTTTCAAACGTTCAACAGTTCTTGAGTCTGGCCGTCTTTGCTGCTGCTGCTACTGGCTGCACTTCACTTGCCACTTGAATGACTCATTAAAACTGATTTTATTTTTATATTATTACAAAATTTTTCTTTCGTTGTCGACACTTCATAATGGCATTTGGTACTCGCCTCTATCATGCGAGAGTAATTTTAAAAGTTATTACATTCTAATGTCTTAAACGAATTGAAAATTAGTGAACAAAGCCATAAGGGTAACTAAGAAGAGCGGGGCTGCAATAAAAAAATCCTCATAACCTCACAACCACCAACACCACACAAACGAATTTTCAAAAATTAGGGGGGGAGGCCAAGGCCCCCCTCTGACCCCCCCTGCATACGCCCTTGCCTGACGACAGAGAAGGCCCCAGGCGATGATAAGATTAATAACTTCATGATGAAGGCTCTGCTTTTCTTGGTCATAATTTTTAATGCGGTGCTTAGACTAGGATAATTCGATCCCAATGGAACAAGGCAAGGATGTACGATCCACAAGGCTGGAAAAAATCCTTCATTGGCATCATAGACCAACTAGTCAGTTATCAACTGTAGCAAAACTCTTCAAGAGGTGCCTTCTACGATTACAACTCTTTCAGGTGTCTACTGCCTACTGCATTTATTCCTGCTAGTAAAGAGCTATTTGGCTGACAGAACCTTCTACGTTGTTTTGGATGGAGTAGAGTCAACGGTGAGAGGAATCATGGAAGCGCACTGGGACCTACACCCTATTCGCTCTTCACTAGCAATAGGCCCACGGGCTCTTTTCTCCCTCATAATATAGTCACCCTGGTAAAGGACAAATGTGTCTAAATTGCCACTGTTATACTCCAACTTCATCTTCTCGAATTTGAGCAATGGGAAAAACGGTGGAATATAGGTACCAACCCTGACAAGTGCGTCGACGTAATCCACTCGCTGCGCAGAGATGACTGCTCGGGTGTATACCTTCAGGATTAGCTATGAGATCATCAGCCTCGGCATGAATAACTCCGGGTATATCTTAATAGATGACTTACTTTCAAAACCAGTATTAACAATGTTAGTAAAGCCATAAACGAAAAATTTGGTGTATCTAACTTAAATTACAATAAACGATACCATAAAGACCATATCGGATCACTTGAAGGGGTACCTTTTACTAGTACCAATAAAAAATTCCGCACGGATCCATATAACAGTAACACACCCGACTACTTTTTTTTTTTTATCTTTGCAATAAAATTTTTGTCAAAATAAAGTTTTCACAGCTTTCAGATCGGATTTAACCACTTTCAAATCCTTAGTATAAAGCGCAGATAAACTCTTATATTGCAATTCTTAAAACTTTAATTTTTACCCTCGTAACCATCTCCGCCTCCGTTTGTGCATCATCGCTTATCATATTTTTTTTTTTTCTCATTTCGTTCTGTTGCTCTGTGTGCCGCATTTTTCTGGTATTTGCTTTTAACTTTTCGACGTGTCCGCCCGCATCCCCAGCTCGTTTAAACGTGTTATTTTTTTTTCATTTGCTGCTCTGCTTTCATTTCGTGTATTTTATGTACGTAAATCCCTAAAAGGACATTTCCAGCAGATAAGCCGGACTCTGAGTCACTTAACGAGTGCATTCGCTGGCCGTCTGTCTCTGCAACTTCTTTCTTCATCATCGTTTTCGACGGATCGGAGGCGGCGGCGGTACGGCTCGCTCTAAATGACTTTGAGTTACTTTTCTCAACGTAATAAGATACAAAATTGCAATGTTGTTGTTATCAACAAAGTTGTCAACTCGTCGCCTTCGTCCCTTCCGCTCTCCATCTCTCTCACTCTTCCGATGGCTGAGTGCATGTTTTACTGCGCTACTTAAACAACATCAAAACAACAAATCCAAAAGGGCTTGCTGCCTGTTTGGCTGGCTGACTGGTAGACTGGCTAGCTGGATGGCTGGCATACAGGCAATATTATCCACTTAGCTGATTCTTATTTTACTGTTGTTGCTTTAGTCCTTGACATGCCGTCCCATAGTCGTACCATAACAATCTGTATATCGCTTATAGTCAGCGCTGTTGCTCAAGCGGCAGTTAGTTTAAAATGTAGCTCAACTGCAGTTAACCGCTGCAGTTGTTAATGTTCTTGTTGCGTTGCCGTTGCTTTTGCCTTTGCCTTTGTTGCTGCCACTACACGCCTCTGAATTGCCTTGTTTTGCTTACCTAATTCCCCAGATTAGCCGCATTACACGCAACGCCTGCGTATAATAACTCGTTATATCCTTTTTTTTTTACTACTACAAACGCCAGACACCTTACAAGAATGGAATTTTCTAAATACGAAAAAGAAATCCACTTGCAGCAGGTAATTGTAATAACGACAAAACAACATTATTCGCTCTATAGGCCTATTGGGACCGGGCAGAACATGTTGCAAACCTTTGGCACAGTGACGTTGTCTAAATGGGAAGATATTTATATACTCGCAACTTCAAAATCAAGGCAAATATTTCTTCTATATAAAGTTAAGCTATGGCAATTGTCAATTAAATAAATTTGTATTGCCGTAGTCAAGATACAACAAAAACCACAAAAAAAATTTGTTTCTTAAAAAGTACAGAAAGGGGGACAGATTTGTATAGGGGTACCTCTTTAAATGTTCCGCTATGAACCTATAAAGATTATTTTATTAGAATTGAGGTAAGATACATCACATATGACTAAAACAAGAAAAATATCAATTTTTAATTTTTATGTGTACCAACCTATAAAAAGGAGTTGGCAAAATCATAAAATACTAATCAGAAGAGGATTGGGAGAAACTATATGTGTTCCAACTTAAGGCTCTATCTTTTATAGTCTTCAAGTTGTAGACGTTTATACGGGCAGCACGACAGGCGGTCTATTCGACATTTTGTAGAAAAGTCAATAGTCCGATTTTAACTTTTATGGAATATTATATAACGATTGATTCTAGCTAATTTAACAACAACAATAAAATTTTTTGTTCTTTCCAAAACATAAGAAAAAGGGGGTTAGCATGTATGTATATTGAATACAAGTTATCTATAATCACCATGTATATGATGGAATGGGAAGTACTGAACCTTGAGCCCAAATTCCAAAAAATACTTCATGTGCACATCTTCAACTTCGGAATGAACGAAGTTTTAGCAGGTACATATATCTAAAGAAAAAAGTGTATCATAATGAATCCCTATATAAATTTTTCATCTATACTTCATACATTTCCAATTGCTATAAATTGAAATATTATTACAAATCTTCTACTATTCGCTTTCATTATGGGTCAAGTGTCACGTTTCAATGATTTAATTTTTAAGTTTAATGTTTGTATTATTTTTGTATCCATTCCAAAGCTTAAAAATAGGTGAAGGGTTAGACTTGACATAGAAAGTGTTGTACCGATTTATTGTATGCGATCAGTAGTGGAAATCAAATCTAATCAAATGGACATGCTACATCTTCTTCTTTTGGGTGTTACAAACTGTGTGCCAACAATTATAAATTTTTAACATTACGATGGTAATCTAAGAACGGCAAATTCACCTCACGAACTCTATTTATCCATTACAAAATTGTAACCATATTTTACGAAAGGTCCATACAATGCTTCATCGTGCATACAAACAGTTTGATCCTTAGTAAAACACAAAGTTTAAGAACTACGAATAGAAAATATGAAAAAATATTTTGATTGTGCTAAAACGTGGATTGATATACAATCTAGTAATAGCTGTGCACTAGAATAGTCTATGCTATTAGTTTGGTTTCTGCATAGCTTAAAGTTTGAAAGATGAACAGATAGACGGACAGATATGGCCAGCACTATTTGTCTAGTCAAGATTATCACGAAATTAAATGTACAACTACAATTATAATGTATGAGATATTCAATATATTTTTTGCTATATTTCAGACATTTTGACATTTCACAAAACCTGCTGTCCAATATTTTTATGGAGGGCTTACAAATGTAAATACGCGCAGGGTAATATTGGGCATTAAGCGTATAAGGGAACTTATCAGTAAACACATAGGGGGACTAATAAAAGTGATATTAAAAATACATATATTTGTTTTTTATGAAAAACAATTCTTTTAACTTACTCCAAAAATCACCATTTTGTCCTATTCGGTGAATATATTTATTTCCAAATTCTCATCTACATGCCGCTTGATCTTCTTAAAAAAAAAAAAAAAAAATTACAGCGCAAGATAAAAGGTAAAACAAATAAAGATACTCAAAGATACTTTTATCAAAAATCCGTTAAAAGCAACCATATTTCTTTATTTTTATTTGCACAATAATGGACATGAATTTAGAGCGATTTAAAAAACTCTATTCATAGAATATACGACAGCTGAATTTAGAAGGGAGAGAGATAGTCTTGGTCTGATAATGGACCATTGCAGATATATTTGCCTATACAAATATAAAATATTTTGAATGAATATATAGGAGTTGGTTAGGGGTTAAAATTTTAAAATAAACTTGTAAAATTCCGGAGCAGTCCTAGTCGAATGCAAAAAACACGAAGTCTCTATCTATTACCATTTCTGAGATCCTTTCGTTCATACAGACGGACGGACGAACAGACAGACGGACATGGCTATATCGACTCCTCTATCACTCCTGACCATAATGGGGGTAACTTTGGGGTCTCCGACCATTATTTCTACCTGTTACATACATTTGCACAAAACCAATAGGCTCTTGTACCTTCGGTACAGGGCCTAAAAATGTGCTTGACATACTAAAGTCTTATAAGCTTTTAAAGCTACGTCAAAACCATGTGCTAGCGATCACTACAAATGGTAATGATTGGCGCTGATGTCATGCATTCAGTGTAATGATGTGGCACTGAAGCACATAATTTTTGGCTTCCAAATCAGCACAATTGCTCTGATCAAGTGATTAACTTTTGGTGTATTGCAGTTACGTGCTGCTACACATCATGCAATTATATTGAGAGCTACCACTCGTACGTTTTTTTTTCATCCAATAAAAACGTGAAATCTTCTTGAAATCCACTTGTCTCCTTAGCTCTTCAATTAAATGTTAACAATTTAAAATGGTTGCAGTTGTTTTTCTCCTCACATTGAAAAATATGTTTTCCATATTTCTCAAATTAAAAATTCGCTAATTTACAATACATATTTAAGAATTAATAAAATGACTTGCACTCACAAACAAAAGCAGCGTATATTTGCGAATCCAGAGGGCAATAAAATATCTGGAGTGTTACCGAGAAAAGAAGAGTCAGCCACTGCCTGATATATATATATAATACCAAGCCACACTTTTTTTTTTTTTTTTTTTAGTTATCACAACGGTTTCTCCGCCTGCGTATTGTCTAGAAGAACCATAATTTTTCTTTGCTCTGTCCGCTTGTTTTAAGCTGTGAAATGAGTGAGCTCAACTTTGAACCCCCATTGACTCTTATTTTGTATAGAGCATACAATCATAATCCATATGGGATATTTTATTGGCATGACTAACTTAACCCCGTGAAGCGAGATTGATTTGTATATGGGCTACAAATCCTAGTTTGCCCTTGTGGACCTATATGTAATTTAAGATAAACCAAATTTTACTTCTAGGTAAAAAAAAACACATTTTTTCATTTAAAAACTCAGAGATTTTTATATGCTCTACTCCTTTTTATAGACTAGCTACTAATGAATCTTACTTTCGCGTTCCCAACATGTATACTCGTATGTATGTCAAGATATGACCAATTTCGTTTATATGGGGGTGGGGCATCGCCAACAAAAAGTAGCTTATGCTCTATGCCAAAGTCCCATTTATTTCTCAAACAAAATTCATACATATTGATTTAGCGTTTTAGGCGTGATGCGCGCACAAACACACAATCAAAAATGTTTCTCCGATTTTATTATATGTATAGATTACTAAGCTGAAGAGGGAATATCATATATTAAATATCCAAACTTTAAGGCATTATACTTAATAGTTTTTCTTGTTAATAGGCATATATGTATATGGCTGTGTCTATATTGACTCGACTTTTTGTGTTCCGATTTAGACTCTAATAAAATATTTTATAACAATTGAGGTAAAATAGACAAAATTTTGCGTTTCTAGTTGAATTACCAACAACAGGAAACAATTTTTCATTAACAAACATAGAAACATGGGACATAATTGTATTGGAGCTACCCCTTCTAGTGGTTCGATTGAGAACAAAATGATATACTTTATGAGGTAAACAAAAGTTGGCGTTCCTAGTAAAATTACCAAAATTAATAAAAAAAAGTATAAATATGTGTTCACACAAAAACTCAGCATGCGGAGCAGGTTTGCAAGGTAACTACCACACCTTCCCTTTGGGAACAGGGTTAATATATCAATATAAGTGATCTGAAGAAGGCATAGGAAAATCGAATATCCAAACTTGAAGGCTGTATATATTATAGTCTAGCCTGACATACAAATGGACAGATAGACGGACAAGTCTGTATCGACTCGACTATTTATGCTGATCAAGAATATATATTTACTTTATGCGGTTTTTCTCGCCTACTTCTGTCAATTACATATATTTCCACATATTTAATAGACCAGTATAATAAAAAAAAAAAACGTTATATCATCCATTATCATCAACAAAATTTCATTGTTTTCAAATAGCTGATACGATGAGTATATATAAATCATAAATTTTAATTCACTACGGTAGCTGAAAATAGCCAATTTGTAAGCTTCCGTTTTGGTTGACTGGTGTCCCCTTTCTATTAATCGCTATTATACGTCTATGTACTGCCTCAAATGCAATATAGCAACATGCAACTGAAATGTATGGAGAAAGAAAAATGGGCTAACGCACTCAGCGATGCAATAGCTCAGCGACTGCTACGAGTTACAATACTCGTATAAGAATGGCTGCCTGTCTGTCAGTCCGTGGAAAGTTGCATCCCACTCTAGACGCATTTTACTTTCATCTACTGGTAAACTTAAATGCATAGATCCAAAGCTGGCAGCTGACGTTCGTTTAACGCGTTTCTACTGCTGGTGCTGCTATGGTACTATGCTGCTATGGTACTATGGAACTCTAACACTGACTATTTTTTTGTGGGCTCTAGCGTGGCTTCATCTGGACTCGATTGCTGGGCGTAACGGCGTACGATGCCAATAAATTTCTATTTATTTGCAGCTCATTTTCTGCTGTGTTTGCCAGCAATAACAACAACAAAAACAACAACAATACAAGCAACCAGCAGCAACCATAATAACAACAACAACAACAACAACATGACAACAACTCGTGTTCAACTATGCAACTACTCTAGTGTAAAGTGTACTTGTGTCTAGTTTATTTACGAGCATAGCGCGAAGTGAACTCACTCGATGAACTCATTGAAGCGGCACGTGGAAATGCTTATAATTGCAACAACAACAACAACAACAACATCAGCAGTAGGGGCAATAAAGCGTTGGCGATGGCAGTGGCAACATTGCCAAAAACAATAATAGCAACAGAGCAACATGAAGGGGTCTACGCTGCATTTCGATAAACGATTAAAGGAGTTAGTGTAGCCGCCAGCGGTATGCAAGCGCCGTGCCGCGCGCCATCAATTGTGCAGCGAATATTTTTCTCCGTGCCGCGACTTTGGTGGGCATGGCACGGAACCCCAACCAAAGTCATCGACGGCTTGCCTCGAGTTGGCCAAACGTTTGCCACTGTTGCCCCCTCAGCATATTTTGCCCAGTGTCACAGCGCTGTGTATTAACAATATTTTGACGCTTGATTGATCAAAGCTGAAAGGCGCACGTTCGAATGGTCGGAAAAACGTTTGGCGCTCTTCGCTCGCCTGGTGGTTGCTGAGTTCATATTCATTATTTTATTTATTTTGTGTCATATTTTTTTTGTTTTTTTTTTTTTTGTTTTGCTTTTCTACCTTCTTGTATGAAAACAATCGATTTTGTTTATTTTATGTACACGTATATTTAGCATATATCTTTTCTCTTTGTTGCTTATTGTTGGTAGCTTATACTTAAGATATAAAAACGTATTGAGTATGTAGACATGTATTTAATAGCCAAATTAAGGTCTATATATATACTTACACATCTTTATATATATATTTCTTCTGTTCGTGTTTATGTCACTGAACTCGTCCAAAACTGCTGGACCGATTTTTATGAAATTTTGTGTGTGTGGGAGCCTTTGATGATTTAGATTCTGAATTGGACCTTGGTAGGTAGAGCTTATCTAGAATTTTGTTGTATTTTTTGATTATGTTTTGTTTCCAAGATTTATCAGAACATATAACCCCGAAATTTCAGATGCCTCACAACATTTGTTTAAAATGTTTAAAGGATTTTGAAAAACTCACACTCAATCTTCTAGTATGATGGGTTTTTTATTGGAGACTAGGGGATTTTTCAGAGAGCAATAATATTATTTCGTAGCCACTTTGCCATATAAAACCAAAACCAAATCGTCATATCTTACCAAGAGCAGCTGTGTTTGTCCTATTATATCTTAACCACATTTAAACGCAAATGAATGCCAAAATATGGTAAAAAATCAAAAGGAGGCTTTGCAATGCATGCCGGCAACGCTAGTACCTACCCCCTATATAATTGGACTAATTAACTCACCCGCATATGCACACAGCATGAGGTTATACTAAGATTGTGCAAATGTATGTAATATGCCGAAGAAGGCAAGTCACACCCCATAATGTATATGCATCCTGTTTAGAAATTATCGGAATTTAAATTAATGTAAATTATCCGGATATTAGGGTTAGGCAGGTACTTTTTTACATAGTTCGTAACTCTGTCCTTAATTGTGATTCCAATTTTTAGCGCGAGATCTCAGTAAGTGCGTTTACAGTAGCTGTTTAAAGTTGGCAATTTTTAATTATTGATATTGTTAGTTTTGATAGAAACACTAAATTTGGGTTACCTTACCTTAATCGTTATCATATATTCCATTTAGATTCAGATCGGACAATGAAATTTGTGTATCTATCATGTTTCCTTTAGGTCAAGTTGAAACACCAGAAGGGGTAGCCCTGATAGAAATTATCTCGTAGGCAATCCAACTTGACTGCAGAGTTATTACTTCTTATGAGAGAGTGCCACGCCCATTGTTGCAGTGACTTATAACTCTCGATATTCTTTAAATTCAAACCAAATTGCTTAGAACTTAGTTAACTTACCAATCTTTAATATTCAGATTCTTTTATGCGCTCTACCGATGCAAGAGAAAGCCTCAAACAAACTTATCGCCAAATTCGAAAAATTGTATGAGAAATTGTTTGCTATAAGAGATTTCCATAACGCAGGCACAGATCTCCGGACTCTACGATACACACCAATTGAGGAGTGACGTAGAAATCTGAAGCGTCTTAAAGGTTACTTTAAATTAAGGAGAGCTATAAATATAAATGAAAGATGGAAGCAATGGAGCTAATAGAGGTAAGGCTGGAGCTTTTGCTGCTTATTTGAACTTACAGTTTCAGTCTTTATATTCTGCAAGACTTGCAGAAATTTGTGTAGAGTAGAGAATTTTTTAAAAGTTTCGTGCCAAATGAACACATGTCACTCATCAAGAGGTATTAATGCAAATCGAAACGTTAAAGTAAAGAATACTGTTTCAAAAAATGATTGGCATCCACTTGGGCTGTGATTGTGACGATACCAACGCCTGAGAAGCTTGAAGAACAAATCACGTCCGATCGTCCGCTAAGTCAATTCAATCTATTCGGAAAAATAATGTTTTGTAGTATGTACGGTAGTACGGCTTTTGCTGAAAGGACGTATAATTATCCCAGAACTTACTTTAGATTGAAGCTTGAGTGTCCGGAACAAAAACCCAAGTATACAGACAGAAAGTCCAAGTGGTTCAACGTCCCATGGTGCCGAGCATAGGATTGGTATGAATTTCATTGAAGTCATTTGGATTTCCGACTTTGTTTTTTGGTTAATGGAGTCAAAACCAATTTAAAACCTCTGTTAGTATATGGGTCCCAACAATCGGCTATGAACGCAACTCTACATCAAAATTTTAAAATAAACTTGTAAAATTCCGGAGCAGTCCTAGTCGAATGCAAAAAACACGAAGTCTCTATCTCTATACCTTCGGTACAGGGCCTAAAAATGGGACAAACACGGAGAAAAAAACCCGAGTTTGATAGTCAGCCGGCATTAGATGCCTTTTAAACACTATCCTCGCAAAGAAACTTAATGTCCTCATGCCTTGAAGAGTACGCTACTTACTCATACCCACCATCATGACGTAGAGCCCCCACGCTGTCAAGTACCTCACATCCCGCAAGCAGAAGTAGTATGTAGGACCCTTTTATGCAAGAATTCTTTAAGAGAGCCATGACCAACAAAAAGCTCAGGCATAGGTTCAACCCAAAGTCAGGCCTTGTAGAAACATGATGTTATGGATGTACTGGTAAGTCCGCCTCTTTTCATTACTTTCCCACCTCTCTTGTCAACTTGAAAGTACACACTCACCAAGTATACCGATAATACTATTTGGTTTATTTAATTGAAAATAGTCATAAACAATGGTAATTCAGCACACACTGTTAGCCTGAAGATGAACGTTGAGTTGAGTATGATCATCTAGGAACAATGCTATTCCAAACTCTTCACGAGCTGGGAACGGACTGCAAGACTATGAAATCTGAGCTGTGGAAATTGTCCGTTTGTAGAAACGTCAACAGAGGAATTGCGCAAGAGGTGTCCTTCGTCCACTTCTATGGGTTTTGGCTATTGATAAGAATCTTTAATGCATGACAAATGAAGTCTACCAAGTTAAAGCCTATACCAATGACTTTTATACTATATAACAATCAGTTGAATATTTCCACAGACTCTACGCGCATGTAATTAAATAAATTCTATTTGGGAAACTCCTCAGGACCAAAAGTAAAGCCTCACTATAAGATAGTAGGTACCTAATATATTGGCTCCTTGAAAGAGATTCTGTTAGAAATTGTCTGAATATGGATCAAAAAAAATGTTGAGCTTCGTACTACACCCTCTGCAGCGCTAAATCTATTATCACTCTTCTCACCCTAGATTTAGTAGGGAGAGAAAGTGCGTCAAAAGCTGCTGTCGGACTAAAACTAAAAATTAGAAGTACGATGCCAAAATTCGCTTCCGCATATTGCTTGAACTAGTCAGTAAAATTGATGGAGAAGGATACAGGAATTAGAACAGAAACGTTTTTCAGCGGAAGTCGCTTCAGTTCAGGAAGCAGTGATGTATATAATTATGTGTACACAGGTTTCAGATATAAATAAAATACCATTGTTGACGCCTCCAGATGATCTAGCAGAACAGTATCTAAATTTGACATAATTTGTTCTAAATCAATTGATCAGCTCAACAAAACGACATGAGGTAACCATGTCCGTCTGTGTTTGTTTGCCTGTCAAATAGTTTTGACTAATTCAAGGGCACTTGTTTTTGAACATATTCAGCTGAAACTTTGGTGATAAGCTTATTTGTAATGCGGTCAATAAAAAAATTATACTTTTCAAGTCACGCCTACTTTATAGGGTAGCACCAATAAAAACTACTCAACCACATTTGCCTTTATACATATATGAAAAACTTTTATATTCCAGTAATTTTGAACTTCAACTTTAATATTGTGGCTTCTTATGAATGGGCACCACACACATAACTCAAAGGGTGTGAAACTCCACTTTCCGGTATAGCTCTCATATAAATTCTCCTCTCAATATCAACTTGAAACTTGATATAATAGTTTCTTATAAACGGACGCTCCACATATATCTCAACCACTTAGAAAGGAAGTCATTTATAAATCTTGGCTGATATTTGGTAACTACACAATTTGAAGCTTCGAGTAAATGGTACTAATACTCCACCGAAGGTAATAACTGTCGATTTTTATAATGCGAATGCTGCTGAACTTGTATCCATTAATTTGGTTTGTAAAAAAATTATTTGTTTAATATTGTATTTTTGAAAAGGACATTAAAGCCATTCCGGACCAGCGAATTATTATTTATTTGTTGTGTTATGTACAAAATAATACTATACTTAAATTATACTATATTTCGAAATATTTTTTTCACTTACTGCTACACAATAGTTTTTTATATATTTTAGTTATTTATTCATGTTTTTCCTGTCCACAAGTTCTTTTGTATTTAAGTACATCTATTTTTGTGGTTGGCTTAATGTTTGTAAATTCTTATGTGGGGCACGCCAAACATAAATTTATTGTATGCTTCTACGTTGTTTTGCTGCATTTATTTCACTGGCTTGTTAGCTGCGCTTCCCCTTCTGACCAGTTGACCCTTTCGCATACCATACATTTGCATCATTTAATATTTTAGTATCTAGTTGCTATAAATCTTCGTCGTAGCAGATGCGTAACACAAAATTTCCTAGAACAGCAGGTGGTAATACATATTTACAATGTCGTGGCTCATATTGAGCCACCCTCGCTCTTAATACCATATATGGTATATGGTAATTTTATTTGTTTCAACGGAATACATTTAATATAAAACACCCTTGGGAGTCCACTCTTTCATATACACATAGTTGTTAGCTGATTGAAATACCTCATACACAGCATGGTTTATTCTCTGAAATGAAGGAAATTGATTTCATAATTGAGTGCTATGCAGGCAAGGGAAGAAAAACTTGAATACTTAAACCAACTATGCAAACTTAGAATATAGGCAAATCTTGGTAAACTTTAGAATAAAAATAAAATGTTAATAAAATCTTTCAAAAGCATTTCTTGCGCAGAACTCTATCTAAATAAGGTAAAAAGGCTTAAAAATTCTATAACCGCTTTTATGTTTCTTTGAGTGTAGGACACAGATAAACGTCTTAAGCGGTCAACATTCATACATTCGTTATTGCGGTAATATATATTCTAGCTAGTTCTACTTTTCTACACCATCTTAGACAACAGATGGTATATAATATTATGAACGTTTCAATAAACTAATAAGCATGCACTAAATATGAACTAAATATGTTTTATTATTTGTATAAATTTGTTTACGTTGAAATACTAAATAGATTAAATTCTGTAACAACCAGTCTTTAGAGTCCAATTCCGACTGAATCTTGGTTCATTATAGGCGCTTGACAAATCTATAAGAGCATCTTCTCTCATGAATGCATTCCAGACAGATATTTCGAAAACAAATAAGGAACATACTCACATACTACGCCACATGTCTACAGACCTACTTTCTTACTACTTTCTTCGATGAAATGGTCAATTTGCCACCTCAGGTCTGATAGAGAATTCCCACATGTTTCGACTTTACAGAACAGTTAGGGTAAAACTATAGACACCTCGATCATAATATAATATATGTCGCACTTTGATATATTAAATTATCACTCTCCGACGTTGTGTCAAATACTATCACCATAGCCATGTTGTTGATAGCTTAGGCTAGTTTCGATCCTTTATTAAAAAAAAAAAAACTTTGGTCGTTTACAATGTGTACTTGAAGACAATTGAGCTAAATTGGCACATGTCCTAACCATTCTCATATAATTGACAGACTAATAGGGTCATGGTTTGATGTCCGAAATAATATACACCAAACATTAGGGTTGTGTACGTCGGTGGCTTGAGAGGGATTCAATTATCAACTACTGCGATTCCTGTTGGGCTTAACTTTTGTACTGACTAGAGGGGTCTTATACTAGTACACTAAAGGAACGATATAATGAAATTTTAGAAGGAATAATTTTCTGTTTAAGTCCAATCCATAGTACAACAACAAGACAGAATTAATTAGTTGCTACTTAATTTGCAGAATTCTGATTTCTCGCTAGAGTTTCATCGAGGCGCTTATAATAATGCATTAAAATTACACAAAACTAAGGATGTGAAAGAAAAACTTGATTAGTTCATTTAGCAGTTCAAAGATAGTTAAACACTGAAGACTTAGGACGTTTTTGTTACTTAGGTAGTACATTCTTAATTAATAGGAGGAGTAGTTGAAAACTTCATTCCAACGACTTTGCAATGTATGCTTAATAATCACTGCGGTAAACCCACATTGATTCCGGAAGTTTATTATTCTAAGCCACATAGAGAAGGATAAGCAACACACTTAGAAAACCGCTGTACCTAAAACATAAAGGAACGGATACCAAATATATCTTAAAGAAACGTGAAGGTTATTAATATATAAAAAAAAACTGTCTTATCAAACTAGAATTAATTGCAACAAATCCGTAACGCTGGTGATATCCAGCTTTGACTCTATGCTCCCGAAAGAAATATTCGATTTCGAAATACCCTGCTACTTTTCTGAGACTCTTTAGTTGAAACATATATTGGAATGGAGGCTACGTTTATAGTGGTTCGATATGAATCTATGTGGAACACACTATTTGGATAGATATTAGATATACTAAAATTAGCATTTGTAACGTAAACTGGTGAAGGTTTGCGTAGTTCTATAGGGCTCATATAAAGAAGTTGATACTTTTATTTTATATACTTCATCTGAAGAGTAAGTATTAGAGTTTCATTAATCCAACTTGAACGATCTCGTCGATCGAATAGACGTTCGGATGGACATATCTTTATCGACTCGGCTTTTAATGTTGATCAATCTATATGTATAAATGTTTAAACTATAATATTATCGTTTGAGCTGATATTCACAGACGAACTTTAGTTCAGCCAGAAAATGGTTTCAGTCAAGTTTGGTGAAAATCGTCATATTTCCGCATCCATTTAAGATACAGTGATGAAATTTGGTATACACACGTATTAATGGAGTCGGGAGAAGTAAATTCACATCGCAAGCCAATCGGCTTGCCAATCGGCGGGGGCGTTTCCCCGTCCCATATAAACGATAAACACAATTCGTCATATCTTTGCATATATTTGAGATACAGAGATGAAATTTGGTATACATGTAATTGGAGTCGTGAGACGTAATACTGTTTAGTTTGGTCAAAATAATTCGAGTGATACCCTGCTCCTCATATAAGTGATAAACGAAATTAGTCATATTTTTGCATATATTTGAGGTGTGTGGATATGTTAATGGGACCGGGAAATGTACTATCCTTTGAAAAGGGGGATTAACTGTCTATAAAGAACATACATACATATGTATATAGACAATATTTATATCAATATTTTTTACTTTAATATACTATATATCTAGTTTATAGGGTCTGTTAACAAAAATGTTGCATGAATCTTTACCCTATGCGTACAGGGTATAACAAGTACATATTCTAAACGGGCCAAATACCGGCATAAGTGATTTTCATTTTGGATAAACCAAACCTAAATTAGCAACTGAAGTTCTTTTCCTTAACAAAGTGTTCCATCCCATTCGGTACATTAAAGATTATAAAATCATATTCGATGAGAATACGAATTAAAAGAGTTCAATAACAGTGCATCGAGAGGAGCGTCCTATTCCATTTGTTTAGTTTCTCTTAGAATTCTTTATACAAAGCATTTTTAACACGGAGAAGCAGACGGTCAAACAGAAGGTCGGACGGGAGGTCATGATTAAATCGATATGTCTCGTCGTGCGTATCACGTATATTTACTTTATGGAGCCTCTCAAGCTTTCTTCGCTATGTTATATACAATTTAACAATTCAACAAACCCAATATACTCTGCTACAGGTATATTTGAGCTGTGAATGTAAAAATCAATACCTAAGCATATCGACTCAAGCTGTTCTATTTAAAAAAGGTCGACTTTGGGCAAAAAATGTGAGAATTTATAAGTAAACCATACTAATGATGAGGGGAAAAAACAGTGATGTAAAATAGGGTGATGTAAAATCACTGTTTTTTTACCAACTGGAATAACCAGAAATGGAGATATCTCTGCTTAGTAACAACAAAAAAAAGTTGGTCGCAAACAAAATCCCAGATGGACGTTGTTAGAAGGATTCTTACTCACTAAATCTAACCTCCACATCGAAAAATATTCATCAGCTAACTCAATTGGTCAAAGTATCCAATATAGTCTAGGTCTTATTTTATTTAAGATTTTTTTATCAACGTTTGCAGTCTTTATTAAGTAGATAACTTGAGAATATTTTTGAGTTTACGAGAATTTTTAATTTTTCCAACTTGTAATGAAACCAAAACCAATGGCCAATCATGCACAGTACCAAGAAGCAAATAAACCAATGTGCAACTTGGGCTTTATTCATAAATTTAAAGCCTTTGCGCAAAGTTCGGTCAATGCTTGGAGTTCGGTACACGATTCTATGGGGTCACATGACGTTGTGATAAACGTGACTTACTCGCATTCCTTGAAATGTGCTAAAATCAACCGTTTAAGCTTTGAAAAACGGAGAACTATACAGGCTTAACAGGGCAAAGTCTAAACCAATACGTGTAATCCAAATGTGTGATCCTTTCGAGTCGGAAATCACTTATGGCACTTACGTCTATGGTCTACGCAAAAGTAACAGACCGAAGTATTTAAAATTTCCGAACGATTTAAACAAACAAGTTAAGTAAATCATCTAAAATTATTCTGGAATCGAGCTAATGGTTGCTTCTACATGAGGACATATATCTATTCGATAATGTGAACATTAGTTACGGTGATAACTTACAACACTATAGAATGTCTCCTAATTGAAAAATAAATAAAGTATATTATTTGGAATACATCGTCTGTAGTACATACTAGAAGCCTGACAAATTATTTTTTTAGACAAGCAGACTGAAAAAATTCTTACTATCAAAAATGCTTTGTATATGGCGCAGTAAGTTTGGTGGCGTGACATCCCACGCATCCAATACTGACTTCTGGATTGGATTAAATATCTGTAGATTTCTAGACGCCACACCACCATGCAATAAAACATATTTCTCAAAGATTAGGAATGGAGATCGACATAAAGTTAAAAGAAACTAAAAGTTTTAATAAATTCTTATTAAAGAGCAAAAAGTTCAACATTGGCGATTGAGCTCATCGTTGCCTCAAGAAGTAATACTGCTGAGAGTTATATTTCGAAATAACAATTTACATGAGGTATAACCAGTTTGTACAGCGTAACTTTAGCAAATTGTACCCTCATTATCCTCATTCCGATGTCTCGTTACGGCACTTTGAGCTAACCACTTAACCAGTGCCATCTGCATATGTAGCCAACATTATGTTGGGTATATAAAGAACTGGTTCGAGGATATTTCTCTATTTCTAAATTCGACGAAGTATGTAAGTCTTAAGCACAAGGTAATACATGCCAGACACTTTGAAATGCTTGCTGCATATCCTAAAGGACAGAAGAGCTGTACTGCTTATATTCAAAACTGCCGAGAATATGCTGCACAACTCGATGGACTTGTTCTAAAGTACCAGGGATTTGTCTGAAGCTCAACTGATGGTCCGGAATGGCATTCTATACATATGGAACTGCCAACATTCCATTAAAAAATATTTATTGAAATATCTTAGGTTAGTTGCAAAATTATTTGTTTGTCAGATCCAACAAGAGTCTCCGCCTCATCAAGTTTCACACCTATCGCAATCACTGAGCGTTTCCATTCGAAGGCAAAGTAATGCAGATAGCTCCAAAAAAAAAACCCCGTTAAAAGGCGAAATTTCAGCTATTTCTGTATCTTAACGACACCATGTGCAGTCTGGACGTTTATTCGCTGCGCGCCTCAGAGGGTACCTATAATGCGAAATGGTGTTTATTTGAATCAGAATTAAGAAGAAATGTACGTCTATAAAGTCTTACATATTGACTAAATTATACTTCTTTTAAAAAAATGTGTGTAGAGCATAAACAACATTTTTATGTTTTTGATTTCCCTTAATTAAAATTCACAAATATTTCTCTGAATTTTGCACGCATATTGCTAAAATATTTCAGATATATTTATCATAAAAGAAGCAAACGAACACATTCATATTCGATTACAAATGGCACCTCAGCTGAGTCAAAAATTGCATATGCATGATTTAAAAGGCGCCAATGACAAAAAACTGTGAACAACAACAGCAATGCGCATATATATATATATATATCTGATATATAGAGATATCAAATTTCAAGCGAACGTTACCTTACCCAACCAAAATCCCAAAGACCAAAATGGAATAATAAAAACAGAATAGTGTCATCCATGTGCAGCAATTGTTCATTCGTCCTGCTGTTTCAAATTAATGTCACCGAAAAATCGAAACGGAACGAAAAATCGTGGAAAAAAGAAACCCGAGAGAGAAAAAATGGAAAACGAAATACTTGACACATATATCAAACAATTTTATGACTTTCTCGAAAACTTTGAACATTTATTGCACTAGAGACTGCATAATTTAGATGAACTGTTGTTGTTGCATGTCAAAAGGTTGAAATCATCGAAAGAATTCAAGGCGAGAAACTATCTAAATGAGACGTCTAGGTGAAAAATGGCACTCGTAATAAATTTTTGACAAAATGAGAAAAGACTGACGACCAATTTATGAAATCAAATTAGGCGTGCGTGTGTGTGTGTATGTTAGGGAGGGAGTGTGACTGCTGTAAACGTTTGCAAGTGGCATCATTTTGGCTGCCTGAAGCTGGCCACACGAGCACATACCGCAAACGCCCACGCCTTCGTAACGCGGATACAGATACCCATCAACCGCAACAGCGTGCATTGCGTGCGAGTATCTTTTTCTCTGCTTTCTGAGTGTAACGCTTTTTGAGATGGGCACGACGACGACAAATTATTTTGTTGCGCTCAACATTCCTTTCTGATTTTTGCTGCCTTTATTAGTTTTTTTCTTTTTTCTCAGGGACTTTTTTTTCGTTATACCTTTTCTTAGTGCCTTGAATGCCTTTGTCAAAATATCAAGAAAATATCTCAAATTTCAGCGCCCATTTTCAAAAATCCATCTCAACAAGAACAACAAGAAGCAACAACTAAGTCGTAAATATGGCCCAGTGTGGCCCAAAAAGTCGTTGTCTCTTCGCTCATTTTGGGCCAACAAGCCAGCCAGCCAGCCAGCCAGCCATCAAGTAAACTGCTAAATACGATTATATAGTATGGTGGCCCTACGAAGTCATGCGTTTGTCTGTACATTTGTCTGTTGTCCAGCCGTCTGAAATGTATCTTTGTATCTCATTTTCAGTGTGCCAAACCACAAAAGGCACGAGTAGCGTTTTACTCTACTTGGATGCTGGTTGCTTCGGCTGATTGCCCTCGTCTGTTACTCCACTGCAACAACCTCATCTTCATTCTCATTTTCAACTGCTGCTGATGCCGATGCCGATGCTGCTTCTTCTTCTTCTACTTCTTGAGTCATCAGACTCATCAACACACAAAAACCGCAACGTGTCCCATTTAACCGAAAAAAGCGTTGCGCCGCCCGCTCTCTAAAAAGTAGATAGTCGTCTCAATCGCAGTCAGACGACTGGAGACGGGCTTGAGCGGGTGAACTCGAAACAAAATGTACACGAAAAACGAAAGAAACTATCTCGAAAAGAAATAAAGCACACACACAAGATATCCTTGAGTGCTATAGAGGCAGGCACAAGCCATTAGCTGCAAACGAGAAATGAAGATTATCTAAAAGATACTCTTTGGACGTATAGTCAGAGTCACAATCGTCGTGGTCGACATTTTCGTTGCTGACGTCGGTCGTCCTCATCAGCTTCGGCATCGGCAGCGCATCGCATTGCCATACCAAGGCTCAGTGTCCAAACTGGAAACTCATTCTTCTTTTCAATGTAAGCGAATCCGACTACGATGATGCGTTTTCGTGCGCTGAGTAGTTTCATTACGAATTTTCTTCCTATTTTTTACACTGTTGAAAATATTCAAGTACTTATCGAATTAAACGAATATTTCTTTAATACCAGGTAGCTACAGATCAGATTATCTAGAGGCATGAGACCCGTTAAAAATATTTTCTAAAAAATTGCAGCTTCTAGAGTAATCTAAAACTCTGCGCAGTTTCTCCGGTGTAGATACAGAAGTACAATTTCCTAGTTCTATTTTAATTGGTCTGAAGTAGTCAATATAGATTATTGGAACTCCGCCATCACACTCAGGTTTCCTCCAACTTCTTTTTGTCAAAAGTTTCTTTCTCACTATAAAGTATTGTGCGCACAGAACCGTGGGCTCTATTCTAAGCCACACAAGGGGAGAGATTACTCTCACTTTTAGTATTCCCCGTCATTATGTCTGTGTCGCAACTTTCCAATTGTTTTGCATTTGTTATCTGTGAACTGTCATATTTCTCGAAGACTATCTTGCTTCGTAAGTCCCACAGAGTTGTAATTTTTCTTGTTTAAATATTGGCTAAACACATTTCAATATGGCACCAAATGTTTCCTATTTTATGAGTTTGGGTATTGCACTAAATTTTGAATATTTTCCAAATAAACAATGTATTTTTCAACTTTTGATTTGTACAGAATTTATATTTCGATGTTCAATCATAGAAAGTACTTCCATACAAAAACTCAAAACGGTAGGCAGATTTGTGTAGAGGTTAAACCTTTCAATGGTCCGATCTTCATCTTTACGGAATACTTTATTTGGATTTTCGTAAGATGCACTAAATTTGAAGTTTCATTCAGCTAGAAATGCAACAGATTAATAACCACAACTAAAACATTTTACAAAACGAGAACAGAATAGGGAGACAGGTTTGTATGGGACTACCTCTAATAGAAGTGTTGACACTATTACTAACTATCTAAAGGGAATAAGTTAGTCAAAAAAAATAAAATTTGGAAGTTTTATCTCTTATAGTCTCTAACTTATCGTTGGATAGTATTTAGGTAGCCATATAGAGGGATAAGGCGTAATAATCGTCTAACCAGGCACGCTGTGCTTGCTATGGTAAATTAATTCGAGTCAACATATTTAATTTTTAATTTTCCTTTGACAACCATTCGAAGTTCCGAAAATATCGCAGTAGTTGTTCAAATTCCGTTGCTCACAGAATTGATCATCTCTAAAACCACTTTCTGGCAGTTCGATAACTGTATAATCTTGAGAATTGGTTTGGTCTAATGGCCCTTTGATAGTTTTGATGTTTACAGACACATTGCCTACTGCGAAAGTTATGTCCTGATTTAAAATAGAGTTCACCCAGACAATGGTGATATTATCTAGTGACACATGCTACAGCTCCAGCAAGTATTGTCAAAAGCACCCTCTATATCCACAAAAGCAGAAACGATTTATTTTTTCTGAAGATTTATTCGATTTTACTGGCTAAGAGCCTACAGTTGACCTACTTTTTATAAAGGGGTTTAGGCTTGCGCCTAATGAGTAAATCGAGTAATCATTTGATAGTCTTCAGAATGAAGATAGCCTTATAGCTCTATCAGATTTGGCTCCAATGGACTCTGTTTGCGGAAACGAAGACCACCTTTTTCTATGATCATGGTGAGCCGGATTGAGGCTTGACCTCATAAGGCATATCATGGGATCGATCAAAATGTAGCAGCTCTGCAGCAGAGCTAGAAAGCTTCAACGCCTCTAGAAGATTTGTAATGTTGAAAGGAAGTAACTGCACAGCGAACCTTCTCTTTATCTGGAATATACTAGTTAAACGACAGTGCGTTCTGTTGAGAACCCAATTATCGATAATGGTGACGCCAATGGAAAGTGGACTGAATCAGGGGACTTAAAGCCATTGCATTTGTTCTTGAGAAGAGTTCAAAACCAATATGAAATGTGAAATTGCAAACATTCCGACCAAAATTTGTGGAACAGTGGTTAAAAAAACTTGCTTTAAAGAATATATCACTGCAATTGCGATGCTCTCAGTATTCATTTGAAGAAGTAGTATTTCCAAAATTAAATGCGACATATGTACTGCATGTAGAATAAATTACAGCACAATATCTCAATTATTCTGTTTTATTTAAAAATACAATTTTTTGTAGTGATTCAAAAACCCTTTAGAATGTTTATCACAAGGACTCTTGGGTGTTCATTTTTTTCACTAAGACAGTTTAGCTAATGACAGCTTATTAAGGTAAGCACATATATAATAATAAGTTAATATATCTTCAATATTATTTAAACTATTTTCTGCTGTGATAATAAATGATAATATAGACGAGGAAGCGGAGTCCAAGCTTGTGCAACCTTTTACTTGATGTCCCTTTTTTATAATATGTAAGAAAGTCCTATTAGAAAGATACAATTTGGAAATATGTATCTTCTCAGTGTATCAAAATTTTGTCAAAGCTTTCTATACACAGTTTTCTTTGTTCTTCTTGAGCTTGTTTCTGGGCTACTGATGATGATGATGATAATGATGCGGCTGATGATGTTGATGCTACTGTGTGTCCAAAATGAAATTCATGCATTCATGTATCGCTAAGTATGTATGTTTGTGTGCATTTTAGTCATAGTTTTAGTTTTCTATAGACTACATACCATTTATTACACAGACTCTCCCTCTCTCTCTGTCTGTCTGTCTGTCTCTTTCTCCCTTAAAAACTCTGAGCTTTGCTTGCTGTGACTTTGTTGCTTGAACTAACCAAAAAGAAACTGCGAACATGCATTAATAGATACAAGATGAAGCAGCATAAGTACGAGTATAAGTAACTATAAGAGCGGGTGTTGCGGATTGTGATGCTCTATGCTTTTTGCACACAGCATCATCTCGCTTTGTACAGTGGGTCTTTATGTCTCTATGTGCGTTTTGCCATTCAAACATGAGCAGCAGTAGCAGTAGTTTTTGTGACGCCATTGTTCGTTGGCCACCAAACAGATACAAAGTATGCAGATAGATACATGCATACATTCATACATACATGGATGAGATACAAAGCATGAGATACACATACATATGTATGCAGATACAGCGACAAGCTGCCAGGCGTCCGAACAATAGATACAAGAACAACATGAAGCAACAACAATAACAAATAACGAGGATGACGCCGGCGTTGACAAGGAGAACGAGTACGACGACGCGTCGTCAACAACAAAGGCTGAACTTTTGCATAATTGTTTTATTAACAATTTTCATGAGGCAAATCCGTGCCAAAAGATACAATATACAAAGTTGTGCTATAGATACAGTTACTATGTATGCCGCCGCCGCCTCCTAGATGCAAGTATGCATGCATGCCTCCATCGTGCACCCATAGATAGGTACACAAATCAGCGCGGCAAAGAACACACACATCGGCAGTGATTGGAGTGAGGTGTGGAACTTTTTTTTTTTCTTTTTACGAGTATTAGTGGCGCTGCACTCAAAATCCGGAAAAAATTGTTTGTTTTTTTTTGTTCACTCTGGGTTTTTTTTTTTTGTGAAAAATTTTTTCATGCAATAATTTTTTCGCACAAAACAGATTTTAACAATGCATGAGAAAACTTTGTTGTGGTTAAAAACGAAGTTTGAACACTCTTCAAATATGGAGTATTAAAAACCAACTGTTGATAATGTTTCGTGGCTAGTTTCGAAACAAATCTGTATACTTTATCGGTATATACGCTGCCTTGAGGACCAAGAGTATACTAGAATGAGGAGTACAACAAAAGCAGGATAGGAAAACCTCATAAAATATGTATAGTCTCGATAAGTACCCAAAAGTCGAGTAGTGGTCACAGTGTGTAACTGTTTACATTGTAATTCTTGGCAACATTAAGTCCTCTTATGAGTTAACGTACGTACGCTGAGCATTTGATTGACTTTGATTTGTCTCTTCTGCCACTTTGAAACGCTGGTATAACGAATTTAACTGCTGGCGTTTTTCGCTCAAAGACGAATTTCGTGAAGGTCCTCCATAATCAGTTATTGTGCAAGAAACATTGAAGCTGTGCAAAAACAGACACTGGCAGAATTGTTTGCCGCTCGAAACATTTCGTATAAAATGGTTGCCTAATTCTTCGCAAAACCCAGACTTTGGACCACATTAACATTAGAGTAATGAAAGAGGTCAATGTTCAATGGAAAGAGGTGAATGGTAAAAAACTAATTGTTTGCCATAATTTTTTTTAAAACCGCTGAAGACACTTACAATATTTTGAGCACTTAAAACATAGAATTTTTGGGTCGTATGTCGCACTGTCCTTTTTGGCAACCCAATAACTTTTTGTTCCCGAACATTAAAGACAAATTGTATTAAATTACGGATTATAAAAGATAAGGCATAAAGGTAAGATTTTTAGATACTCCTAACAGCTGAAATTTAAAAAAAAAATTTAATGTGACGCTGATAGTATAAACACAGTAGTGTTGCCTTTAGTATATTTCTCCTCAACATTGACAACGGAATAATTTAGCTGCTGTTCTTATTCGAGTGTGAGGACGCAATTAACAAAGAATAAAGTCTAGAAAAGTCTATATAAGAAAATGTTGAGGGTATTGCGAAGTCTTATACTGACGATAAGTTTGGTAAAGCATAAGTATTATATAAGGACTCCTCTCTGAACTATGGGCGTGTAATAGGGTAATACTAAAACCGACTAAATGAGGCCATGTCACAATCGAGCAGATTCGCAGAGCAGTGCAGCATATCTTCCAACCTTGAGCATTGCAATGCATTCTTTGTTAACATAGAGGACAGCCTCTTTTACAAGATTAAAAACACCTTCTAGCGCCATACTTCTTCATTTTATACATTTTCAATAAGGCAACAGATGGCCTTAAGGGTTACCTACATGAATTGGCATGCCATCAAGACAAGGAATCCATGCTTTACGTTTAAACTCATGGTCTCCTCTACAATTCACATAGAAGGAGAACATCTGCAACAGCCTCCACTAGTGAAATAGCTGGACAAGGGGCTCACCTTCCAGCAACACCTGAAAGCTAAGTAATGCTTCCTGAGGATGATACAATTCAGTTGGTTACTCAATAGAAGGTGCACATTTTCACTCCGAACGAAAAGAAAAATATACTCAATTGTCCCGAATTTGAAAAAACTCTCCGAAGAAGAATACAATGAAAAACTCTTTCATACAGCTTAAAACTCTCGTGCGAATAGTGCGAGGTTCGATACTTGTTTAATTTTAACTACACATTTTAAAGTGTGAGATGAAGTAGGAAGAAGTTAACTAATTAACGAGGGTTGTCCATTGCATGTGCTATGTCAATATTGGCACCTTAATAATTTCGTAAATTGAAATATTTTTATAATTTCTCTTCTCAATGATAGTGTATGTGTGAACTTCTCCTACATCTGCATATGGTGATGAAGCACCATCCCAAGAAACTTTATATATTGTTTCTATAGAGATTCCAATCATTTCATAAATCAATCTATGACGAATTTCGTGAAAGTCGTTCAAAATCAGCAGTACCAGAAATCATCGCTGTTGTGTGATATTTGAAGATCATTATGCGACTTACTATGAAATTAAGCTATCCCTGGATGTTAGAAGCATAAGCATTTACTCGATTTTATATATAAAGGAAAAAAGCCTAAATACAGATGAACAGAAGCTTTAATATAATCAAAAAATTCATATATTCAATTATTTTTGATATTACTAGTCAAAACGCCGTAACACTCTTTTTACCCAGGGAGGATTTAATTTTAAAGGGACTTTTATTATTAAAGAAGAGAATTTTTGTAAAGGAATAACATTGTTTTTTTTTTTACCGAAAAATTAGGCGAAACAAAGCCTTGATTTAAAAGAATAAATATTTGTTGAATATTAATAATATTTGATAAATATATAAAGACCACCGGAAGAAATAAAACCCATTGAACATATGTTTTTTCTCTATCGACAGCCAAACCATCCCCACTTTTTCATTGGATTTTGTGTCTCCTGACCCCATTAACATGCATTACAAATATCATCCCTGTACCTTAAACGGATGGAAAGAAAAAACAAATCTTGTTTATTGCTTATATGGGTGGGGCACAACCCTTCCGCCTTTGATCAAACTTCATTAACTATTCTTCTTTCGACCCCATTAATATTACCTCACATGGATGCGAAGAAACATCGAATTTTGTTTATCGCTCTTATGGTAGGCAGGGCACCGCCCTGTCCGACCTTGACCAAACTCATAAAGTGATCTTCTTTCGATCGCATTAAAACATATACCAAATATCATCCCTGTACCTTAAATGGATGCAATGATATGTTGATTTTTTGCTTATCACTGTTTGACCACACTCTTGGTGTGATCTTCATCTGGTCCCATTTACATGCATACTAAATATCAAATGAAATAAAATTGTTCCGATCCGTACCTCACATAGAAGCAAAGATGTGACGATTAATGTTATATAGGGGGGCGGGGTGGTGCACCTAATTTTATTAAACTCATGATATGATTTTCTTCCGATCTTCTTAACTTGTATACCGAATAACTTGCATGTACCTCAAATAGATGCAAAAATGTATATGGGGGTTGAGCACTGCATTTTAGGAAAAGTTTCATTGAAATCCGTTTTATAGTAATTTAGTAAACAATTTTTAGGCCCTGTACCGCAGGTACAAGAGGTTGGTTTTGTGCAAATGTATGTAACAGGTAGAAATAATGGTCGGAGACCCTCAAAGTTACTCCCATTATGGTCAGAAGTGATAGAGGAGTCGATAGAGCCATGTCCGTCTGGCCGTCCGTATGAACGAAAGGATCGTTCGTTCTTTTTGCATTCGACTAGGACTTCGCCGGACTTTCACAATTTTTTTTTTTTAAATTTTACCCTTCCCTTCCCCATAAAATCACTCTCAAGGCTAAAAATTTCTTCGGCACAAAAAAAAGATAAGGTTCCTCTATGCCAATATCCAGAAGTTCATGAAAATCGTATAATAAATGACGATTTTATAAGCAATTGAATTTGAACAACCTATGATCCTTCCGTCCTCCCTTTTCTTTTCATACAAAAAATGTATAATGCACTTAATCGTGGAGTGAGAAGTGGGAGGAGCAACATACTCTTCGTCACTACTATATTCCTTATTAATATCTAACCTTTTTGTTTTTAACTGCTTGGTCATAAGCTGTACTGGTACAGGGCCTCTTATAGTCGGTTTCTACTAGTTTTTTTTTATTTTTATTTTGAGCTAAAAAATTACTACTTCGAAAAGGATATCTTTTTTTACCCTGTAGTTAAACGATTAAAGGAATAAATATTTTGAGACAAACCGTAAACTGTGCGGCACCTAGGTCTTTTATTTTAGGTCTTGTGTTCTAGGTCTTGTTCTGGCCTGTTCCGGGTTTCGTTTACAAGATTTTGCAAAAGTGATTTTGCTTAAATAATTATTTTTGCCCTTTCGAGCGAATTTTACAATTTGAATCCACTTTTATTGAATAATTTGAATTTCGCATGATCAATTCAATAAGTGAAAAGTCGCAGACTTATTATTATTATTCCAATTCCCTTAAACTGTGACATAATGTATGCCGTTAATTTAGGAACATCACCTACTTCCCAAGTGTACGACAAAGCTGGTCATTGAAGTCATATCCGCCCGTCAGGTGTATCCCTTTTTCCAAAAATTAAAGATAATGGATGGAGTTAGTATGTGAACTTTCTATAGTGTCTCCATCAAATGTAAAATATCAGGTACTACCAATCAGTTCGATTAAGATTAGTCATTATAGATATTCTTTGAATATATTTTACGATATATTAAAAAAAGCTTGTGGACACGATAGTTTGTCTATTAAGCATGCTTAGCATAACAACCCATATAACCTGAGTATAAACTCCACACATTGTAGTGCCAGCGGTACCAAGTCATGAGCAAATGTAAATAGTTTTTAAGCTTTATTACCACCTAAAACTATTGTTTTGCTCTACTTTTATTTTACTATTTATATAGCTACACTACTACACTATTTTTTAATAAATCTTCTTACATGATTTTCACTGTAGTTTACTGATTCTGTCCATAATAATGGCTCTCACCTTCTAACCATAAGTGAGTTTAAACATAAAATCCATTCAGCACCATTTAATTTCTTTTAGCTACCTCAAAATACACGAGTCTACAAACAAGTAAACTTCATGAGACCATCTGTGATGCCTCCTGCAATGCGTTACAAACTTCGTGATGAAATTTTAATACACAGCAAGCTATGTGTGAAGAGTATACAAAGCTAGCAGAACAATAGTAAAAACAACATACATAAGCGAGTGAGCATAACAATTGTTGCAAATTAAATTTCGCAGACAGAATGAGGTCATACCGGAGTCGAGTTGAATCGGTGACGACGACGACGATGATGACGATGGCGAGGTCGCCGCTAACTGCGAGAACGAGAACAACGCGCGAAACACGGCAGCAGGAGTAACTAAGCCGCGAACACCATGCAACATCCTCCGACATCCGCCTTGAATAGCTAGTAGCTCCACAGTCGGTTTCAATGCTGCTGCTGCCAAATTTGGCAACATAGAGTCTTAGTTCTGCTGCTATGCTTTTCCGTGCCCCCCTACGCCTACTGCATATAAACTCCATCGTCGCCAATCGTTGACAGCGCACCAGTGCTTCAGTGCTCCGCGGTCGTGCTTCGGTTGCTTCCCGCTCGCCATACTGACACCATTATCTCGGTGGAACGCGCCACCTACGCCACCTCCTACCGGGCTCACTGACTTCTCTTTGTGTCTAACGTAGCGCATGCATGTGTGATAACTAAGTATAACCATGTATGTAAAGGGTGATTTTTAAAGAATGATAGATATTTTAATAGACATTTCAGGGATTGTTCTTTTAAAATCTCTCATTAAGTACTGCTAGAGAAATTCGACGAATTAGAATTGAATCCTAGAAAAAATATTCCATTTCTCTCAAAAGTTTTTATGAACATCGATCTTCATTTCCACTAGAATAATGAGCGGTGCCAAGATTCAATATGAGAGAAAAACCAAAGAAGGCGAGGCAACTAATCGATCGAAATCAATCCCAAGAATATTATTTCTTAAATTAATACATTATATAAATTTTTTTTTAAAAGAATGTAATAATGGCTTTTCCAGTAGGGACATGACAATGATGTTCCTGTGACAGAGAGACAAGGCACCAGACGAAGTACCAAAATTATCGCAGCCGATGTACTTCAGCTCAAAATGAACGAAAAATGTCGATTCCACGCTGTTTACAGGTATTGGGAATCTTTAAAACCACACTGTGCCGAAATTTTCTATTGGCTTACAGGGTGTAAGGTCAAGGTCAAATTACCTCAAGAAGTGAAGCTCTTTTAATTTCTGGAAGTTACAAAGCCGCAACTTCAATTGGGCTTTGTTGGATTCAAAGAAAATAGAAACACGGCAGATTACTTGAGACTATTAATCCCTTTTACATCAGCTGATCTATATAGCCTCTGGAAACATGCAAAGTATCGCAAGCGTCTCACAAGAAGAAGTGCTGTGATTATAAATAGCAATAATGATCGATGCCGATCGAACGAGAAGAAGCTGAATTATTTGCCTATCCATAAATAATATATGTCTTAAATTTTCTGGATTCACCATGTCTGCCAATTTCTCAAACTTCTTTTACTGAAGTGAAATGCGAAATAAAATTGAATAAAAATAGAAAATCTTCTGGGTTTGATAAAATGGACGGCTATATATTAAAAAATCTTCCAACCAATAAAACTTAGAAAAAAAAACACCCTATCTGAATGTGAATCTTCTTTTGGCTCTGCATATGCATGTGTCCATTTGTCTGTCTGTCTGTCTGTCTATCGGTGCTATGTATCTGCATCTGTGTATAAGCTTGTCAAAGGACGATTTTCGCTTGCAAGTGGGTCATGTTGAAAGTTTTTGCCTTTACCCGCCGCACTCGTTTTTCTTGTGTCTTACGTTCATACAGTTTTTCGCCGTCGTGGTGTGATAATAAAAATCGAGTTGTACATTAATAAAGACTTTGCCGTCACTGTTATTTCTATTACCGTTTTTCGGTTTTATGGCGCTTAATAAATTTCAAAGTTGAACGGACAAAACGGAACGGTTTGTGGGATGTACCTCATGAATGTATCATTTCCACTTTTGGTATACTTTGGGGGCGTTAATATTTGAGAGAGTTGCAGGCGCTAGCATAAAAATGTGAATCTTTGCAGTGCTCATAAAAGACAAATTCGTTCCGAATTATGATTATTAGATCACGAAACGAAATAGAAAATATATCCGAATTTTAAAGTATAGATTTAATGCTTTCGAATGACTCATGCATGCACACTTAAATAAACATAACTTTTGGAAACCGACCTGAAAAAAAAAAAATAAAATGCACTGCATTGCTTAAGCTTCACTTAAGTATATCAAAAAATGTTTTTAAATGAAATCATTTCTTGAAGTCGGGGCCAAAACGAACAATATGTGCTTCATTATAATTTTGCAGGGCCTAACTAAATAAATAAGATAACTTACATTTATTTATTGTCAAAAACAATATTTTCAAATAAACAATTTAAATTATTTTAATCCATTTATAGTTAATTATATTAACAACAGATTGTGAAAGTTCAAAAGATTTTAAAAAGATTATTTTCAAGTTTTTATGTGACCACAACTCAGTACCACTTATATAATAGAAACAAGAACGCTACAAACAAGTGTGATCGGCTTTATCCTGGGGGTACAGGAACCATAAATTTGTGTGGGGGATATATTCCTATCTAGATCCCTGTGAGTACAGATTTTTATGGGGCCAAACCCTACTTATGGTTCAATTCGGGCCTATATGGAATATATGTTAAGAATTGATGGTGATTTTAATGGGTACTACACCTCAGAGAGAGTCGGAAAGTGTATTAAATTATAATTTATTGAAGAAGATATAGGACAGATTAAATATCCCAACTTGATAGTTCTATATTTTAAAGTCTCCAAGCTCTCGATGACAGGTGGAGTGTCATGTATAGTAGTTCCGCTTATAGCTATATCAATATTTTATTAGGATTGTCGTAAAATACACCAAATTTGATGTTTCTAGCTAAAGAAACATCACCAAAGTAATTTTTCCATACAATAATCCACAAAAGAAGGGAAGATTTGTTTGGGAGCTACCCCATGTACAGATCCGATCTGCATCTTTATGAAATCTATACATATAAAAAATGCGTGGCACGCTGCTTGTCCGCGATGTACTCCGACACTACTCAACCGATTTTGATTATTATTTTTTTCATTTGGCTGGATTTGTTCCAACTTAAAATCTAGGGCGGTAAGCGATAAATAAAAATCAAAGTATCTTTGATTCTAATTCATCTTCATGTTGTGACATGGTCTAAGAAAAGAGAAACACAGATTTTTTATATACAAATTCAGAAATTGTATGGTAAGTGTCAATCACCTCTAAAAGAGGGGGGCTTAGCACGTACATTGAATACATCTGAAGAAAGAATAGAAAAATCGAACTATCGAGCTATTAGAAATGACAAGTACTCTAAGTCAACTGGTGGAATTTAGAATAGTGTAAAAGCTTGCAAGGAGCATGTGGCGGGCCAAAACAGATGTACCCATAGTTGATTCTAGCATTGCAGATTAACATAAATTTTTAATACCTGCAATTTTTTATGAACAGGTAATCAGCGGGAGTGCAGTACACTTTGTTCCAATTAAAACTTGAATTTTTTTTAGGCTAAAGTTATCAGCGTTCCTCACATGACTTAACAAAGTGTTCTTTTGAAGCCTCTTGTAGTCTGAAAAGCCCAAACTTGTAAATCAACTGAAAGAAAATACAGAATTTTTAGGCCCTGTACCGAAGGTACAAGAGCCTATTGGGTTTGTGCAAATGTATGTAACAGGTAGAAATAATGGTCGGAGACCCCCCAAAGTTACCCCCATTATGGTCAGGAGTGATAGAGGAGTCGATATAGCCATGTCCGTCTGTCCGTCTGTCCGTCTGTCCGTCCGTCCGTCCGTCCGTCCGTATGAACGAAAGGATCTCGGAAACGGTAATAGATAGAGACTTCGTGTTTTTTGCATTCGTCTAGGACTGCTCCGGAATTTCACAAGTTTATTTTGAAATTTTGCCCCTCCCCCCTTCCCCATAAAATCACCACCAAGGAGAAATATTTCTTCGGCACAAGAAAAATTGAGTATGCCAGTATAAAGTTAACGTCCCTCTTAGTCAAAATCCAAAAAGTTCATCAAAATCGGATAATAAATAACGATTTTATAACCAATTGAAGTTGAATGACCCCCCTTTCCTCTTCATTCATATTCGAGCAGTGAGAAGTGGTCATGTGTTTGGTCATATGCTCGGGAAACGTTTAATGTGTTTGTTAGGAGACCTGAACTGGTACAGGGCCTCTTACAGTCGGTTACGCCTGACTGTATTTTCTTACTTGTTATTAGTATTTCTGTACGAATTCGTATGCAAGGTACTTGCAGGTAATGTGCAATATGAGTTCCATTTGGTCCAGATGACTGTTAAGCCAAATAATCGCTAGAGCCGTTTGCATTAGATCGTACAGGTATTACGCCACCTTTTCATTTATTATGTAAAATACTTTGTCTGCGCAAGGCATTACATTTAAACATTCTTCTTCTATGCCTCTAAACAAATTGTAAACCGCCAAGATTCTTAGAAATAGTTAAGGGACAACACGTTGTCGGAGCTAAGCAGTGCGCCTCATGTTAAACCATCACAGTGATAGCTAAATCATTTTATGTTTATACGACACATTTCATGAAATTGTCAATTTCACGATAAGAAAATTAGCTGTTTATACAATATTTACAAGTTCGTAAAATTGACTCAAAGTTGCCACTCTTAAGCGAGGTGGCAACATGTATCAGTTCAAACAAATAGCAAAAATCTTTTATTTAAATTTGGCGCCTATAGACAAATACATGAAATTGAAACTTATTCATGAAATGTTTTCACTATAAATTACATTTCATAAATAGCCGTTTATACGCACTTGACTTTTCATGAAATGTTTTAATGAATAACTCCATCGTATAAACCTCCTATCAGATTCATAGCAAACACATTGCTGTACATATCCACGAAATTCGTGGCAACCATGCTCTATTGCAGCAAAACCATATTCATGAAACAACCCATCACGAATCTCTTTTTCTCTGAGGTAACATATGGTTGGAGTTTGAAGTTCATGCTAAATTGAAGATGTTTTTTTTTTGCTTTTTTCCATTTTTACCGTCCGAGCTTGCAATAAAAGAAGTTTTAACATCAACATGTTATGATGCAGAGAATATTTTAATCTTCTATATACATAGATCATTAGTGGACCTAGATTTTGTATTACTCGTACATAAGCCTATTCATATAACTCACACATAGAGTGAAATGGTATTAACAGCTTGACGGAAAATTGTTACCGCATTAAAGGAATCATCCCGTATACCCGATGAAGTATATTATTGATCAGCTCGGCGAGACGAGTCAATTTAGCTATGCCCAATTTGTTGTTGCATTATTATAATTCCCGAGATTTTTCTTCTAAACAGACAAAGTATTCATAACGATTTAGCCCCCATACAAACCCATCGCCCACTTATTGGTTTTTGTATGAAAATCTTTATTTAAGTCAATATCAGCCCCTTAAGAAAATGTATGAGTATATGTAATAATTTTTACTCAAGTTAACCTTTTTCTGCCTCGTTCCTTTAGATCCACCGCTTATATAGACCTTTAAGAAATAATAACTCTCCCTAACTCTCTCTATCTCGAAGAGTTGGCTTTAACAAATTATTTCGTTGATATGTGTTGATTAAAGAAAGTTTATTAAGTTCGAATTTTAAATCTATAGCTTAACTTCTTGTTACGAATTTCATTCAGTATATAATGATATTGCGGCATACTTCACTAAGATACGAGTATATGTGAATTATCCGTCCGGAAGAATCCGCATATTGAAAATTTAAGATGCTACAGACTTTAACAAGTTAGGAAATTACAGTCGGGCGTACCCGACTGTAAGAGGCCCTGTACCAGTTCAGCTCGCCTAACAAACACATTAAATGTTTCCCGAGCTTATGACCAAACGCATGACCACTTCTCACTTCGCGAATATGAATGAAAAGAAAAGGGGGGGTCGTTCTATTTCAATTGCTTATAAAATCGTCATTTATTATCCGATTTTGATGAACTTTTTGGATTTTGGCTTAGAGAGGCGTTATCTCTATACTGGTGTACTCAATTTTTTTTGTGCCGAAGAAATTTTTAGCCTTGGGGGTGATTTTTTGGAGAGAGGGGGGGAGGGCAAAATTTTAAAATAAACTTGTGAAATTCCGGAGCAGTCCTAGTCGAATGCAAAAAACACGAAGTCTCTATCTATTACCGTTTCCAAGATCCATTCATTCATACAGACGGACAGACGGACGGACAGACGGACAGACGGACATGTCTATATCGACTCCTCTATCACTCCTGACCATAATGGAGTAACTTTGCGGGGTCTCCGACCATTATTTCTGAAAAAACGGATTTTAGTCAGGTAACTCAAAATTATAAGTAGAAACAGAAGACTAGCAATATCACCTATAAAGACAGTCAAGATGGAGTTACTATGGCTCCTTGAATGCATACAAATCTTTTAGCTAAGATGACATCATTCTTGTCACACAATGTGTGAAGAGTATAAATAATAACCATTAATTTAGCTATATTATGGTCATAACGGATTTAGTGACGCTTCATCGCCCCCCTTCCTTATCTCTCATATGGTGACATGTACACATCATGAAGAGGGAACTTTTCCATATGATCTCTATTTCTCTGTATATTTCGTACGTTAACCGGTATTTTATATAGCAACGAGAAATTTCGGTAAATTTCCAACGTTCATGGCTAGATCAACTCGTGTAGTCGTGCTGATCACAAATATATATATAGACTGTATGGGGTCTTTGATTATTCCTTCTCTATGTTACTTACATTTGAGTATTTCAACGAACCCATGCGTTCATGGTTATTGTGGGGTGTATAAAAATATACGAATACTTAAAAATTAGGTGAAGGCTCTTGGGAATGTCTCTCATACAAAGGTTCTAATGTTTCACTTTGTATGGAGAGGGATTAGGACAGTTTTACTATACAAATTTGAATGTAGTATCGCTTATAGTATCTAAGATCTTTTTTTTCAAATAGATGGTTAGACGGTTAAACAATGTGAGTTCAACGTAAAAAGTACGAATGTTAAATGCTTCTCCTGACTTTCAGACTTAACTTAATGATAGTTGGGCCACCGAACGCGGAGATATCACACACAAAGTCCTAGTACGCTTATGTTATCGAAGAAAATATAAAACAATGTTCCAATTTAAACTCGATAGAACTTTTACATGCAATTATTTGTTCAGTATTCTAGTGTATGTATAGTTAAAGTAGTCCAAGGAACGTCGAGAAGATATATAGAACAAAAAAGATTCCTTAAAGTTTAAATAGAATATATATGCAAATGAAATTAAAACCCCATTGAGTTCAACATTAGAAAGTCTTGATTAAAATACACAAATATTTCCAAATCTTTAAACATTCCTTCTTAACTTATAATGAGACATGGTGGTTTTAATATGATCCCGAAACCAAGCACAAAAAGTAGAACGTAAGCAACCAACCCTACAAAATTTATGCTATTCGTTCAAACCTACAAATCCGCATTGAACCAAATTCAAAGTGATGCTAATTTCTAATTGAAATAAATATTCTGTCTGTTTCAATTCTCATCTTTGATAATATCTCAGTACTTTTGTTTGATTTCACATACCTAGTGTAAACAACTCTTAAACTCAAGAACCTAATAGCATATTTTTTTCGCTTTCATTATGTACATTAGCCAATGTAAATATTATTGCAATTCATCAACTAATAATCGCATTTTTCTCTCAAAAGTGCTTAGTTGGAAAATAACTCTTACTTAAAAATAAATATTTAAATACTCTAATAAAAACTGTGCCCATTCTATTTGTTTTATCAATGAATTGATTATCTCAAAGCTTTCAACAGTAATTAAGTAAAGTCCTCAAAGCAAAAACAAAAAATCGCAAGATTTATAAATCAATTGAAACACAATGTTAATTAAAAAGGTTTCCCATCGAATAAATTGACTAAATGAATATTTTCATTCGGATTTTCACAATTAAATTACAACTGCTGTCAAAACTTTTCACGCATCAATATCCTTTTAGAGCTTTTGAATAAATCAAAAAATACAATTCGCCCACTTTAAATATATTACACGCATTCTGCATATTTCCGTAATAATTCCTGCTTAAACCGAACTGAGCCGAATGAAAATAATTTGTTATATGCAAGGATTTACCAGCAACAAACCAAACCAAACCAAACCAGTCCCAAAAAACACTGTAAAACCCAAAACGCCCACACAAACTGCAAACAAATGATGAAATTGAGGCGAAGGTGATGTGCGCGGGTTGGTTGGGCGGTGTCGACTAACGAAAAGCTAACTTTATCCAATGCTTTCAATCATAATTAAAAGCTGAAAATATACAATCTACAAAATCTACAACTGAAATATTACCCACTGACTCACTCACTACTCTAGGGCGATGTTGACGATGACGACGACGTCGACGATGTTTTAATATTTAAGCATTCGAATGTCAAAATATTGCGAAAATTGAGAGAATATTGAATAGTAAGTACACATTCGGAGTAATTGTCAAAGATGAAATACGACTAAATACGGATGAATTTACACTTACATATAAATAACGTATGACCGGAAGCTTTCATATGTGTACAATGTATTAGTAAATATTTACAAGGACTTAGTACGCTTGAGTTAGAATATTTTGTGCAATTAACATTCATAAATTTTAGCGAGATTTAAATAAATAATAATATATTACATTGAGAATTTATTTGATTCTTTTGTTTTTTTTTGTTTGTTTTTTTACTCCATATTTGTGTAACAAGGTCTTCTTCAAATAAATATCAAGTGAAACATCTGCATCTAAAATTAACATTTAACAAAAATTTGAATAACATTTTGATTGTGATTTATGAGTTCTAAACATCTGCCTGTCAAAATTGTCTTACATAAATGAACTACTAATGTAAGGTTCCATATGCAAGGCACGAAAATCTTCTGACAGTAGCAGTTATTTTTCATTACGAGCATGAACCAGATAGACAATATTATTATTGGAATCATCAATGTCTTACTGAAGGCAAAACAACTAAGTGTACTAAAGATTGGAGTGCATTTAGGGACCTTTAGGGATGTATTCAGTATAGCATGCATCAACCCACCTCATTAATACCTCATGAATAGCAATGCAGTCTCATGAATAACTAAACACTTAAAAGTAAGAAAGCACCAGGACTCTGCTTCATAGAAAATCTCTGGTTAAAGGCGATTACTACTTGTAGGACCCACTTTTGGATTTTCAATTTCTCTGCTTTTGTGGCAAATACAGAACTGAAAAACTTCAGTTCTGCAAAAATTTAAAAAAAAAAATTTTGTCTCCTGGCTAATATAGGCCAAAAATACTTCTGTCTTCGGTGTGTTGAATTTTGGACAAAGTTATTAATGACAAGCTCACAACACAATGATACAATTGTACCCAATCAGCAATACGAACTTCGAAGTGAAAAAACCACCGTCCATTCGTTGGTCTGAATTACAAAAAACTGCAAAACAAAACATCTAACGCTCAAAATCATTTTGGACATCAAAGCAAGTTTCGATTCAATTTGGCAAAACACGCTTACCTAAAAGATGACAAGATTTTAAAGATCTTTTTAACTTATAAATCGTTTGCAGTTCACATTGGTCTAACCATCAATTTTCCAGCAGGTTGATCCATGGGGTTGTCTTTGTCCCCTTTATTTTACAATACAAGTATTGTAAAAATTGCAAAAATCGCAGACAACACGTCAATTATCTGCCCAGGATTATTAATATTTAATATTACAGATAAGTTAAAGCATTTTTCGAACCCCTTCATACTATTTTTTTTTAAAGATAAGATATTGATAAATGCTGACAAAACCCAAGCACTGCACCAGCAAAGGAAAGGATATTAGATGGAAAAAAAGCGTACGATACCTAGGTATAATTTTTGATTTAAAAATTATTCTCCAGAACTATATCGATTACATTTTCGACATAGTAAGCCATATGTAATTTTTTATTAACCGAAACTACTGCTTTTCAATTATAAACAATCTGTTTTTCTTCTGATGCATTTTTGAACGTACTAATATTATCTATGGGACCCGGTCTGCGCTGATATCATTTAAACATATTAAAGGCTATGCAAAATAAATAGCTTAAAATAATTTCTGACCTACCTTGCCACCATTTCAGACAGTCTTGTACGATTATTAAACTCAAAAGAAAGGAATATCGTTCCAGAGAAGCGGCTTAAATTAGTAAACCTTTTACACCTATATGGTTTATAGCGACAAATAGACGTACATGTAATTTTGTATTAGTTACTTAACAAGCATGCTAGGCGATTATTTTGCAAAGGGCTCAAGCAACTCCCAAACATTCCTCAGTCCCCATGTATCCTTTGGTAACCATTGCACTTCCGTCCATCCGACGTGGATGCGACGTGGATCTCGAAGAAAGCCCAATACTCTGAAAAATCTGTCATCATGAATCTAACATTACCAATGAGGGTGCCTAGTAAATTTCAACCGCATGTCGGATTTAGGGATGTGATCGTTTGCAGAAGTCCAAGTAATTGACTGTCATATGCTTGTGAATGGACAAAATCGATTATTTTGCAAACGATTTGAGGCGCTCACAAACGTTCATCAGTATCCCCCTGAATAACCTATGAACGGCCGGCGATTTAAGGAACATGATTTACGCATGAGCACCTGGAATATCTGTTCCTTTAATATTGAAACTACAAATAGTCTCATGTCCTCGATATATACAAGGCAAATAGCCATCTGCTTCATGACCTTCATACATGCAAGGCTGATATCACTGCAATTCAGGGAATATGTTGTATAGGACCAGGCTGCAAACACGATGTAAAAATCTTGCATGGTGATTTCAATGTCGAAATTGGGGAGCAAACATATCTTTGTACCAACAGCAGTCAGAAAGTGTAGCCTCAGATCGATGATAGCGATTGTCTGGAGAAGTTATTTTAACATATTTGGTTGGCATGAAATACACAATGCCTCGGCTCAGTTATTAAAAAAACTGAGATATAAAATAATCCGATAGGGTGTCAGCTCAGCTCTTCACTACCAATTGCGAAATGTTGGAGTTACAAACTTTGTGTCAAAATTAGTTCACACAATGCTTGAAAGGTTTAATAAATAAAATGAAATTGAGGCTGCAAATAAATCGATCTCTTGCAATAATGTTAATTCTACAAATATTAATGGATTTGAACCCTTCAAATGATGACTGTCAATATCATAAGCACGTGTACCCATTGTCATTCAGTTAGTGTCCTTTGTACTTTTTGCTGTGAGGTATTGTAAAGATTGTGCATACACAAGTGAGGATGATTAGGCTGATTGAAAGATTGAAAAGATTGCTGCAACGTCATCAATTTAGAAATTGTGTTTTGTGATATACGGGATGTTTTGCGGAGACCAAGATACTTTTGAAACTATTTATTTTGAAATAAATTAAACAATCTCAATATGGCGAGATAATCCTAGTAAAATAATACAGTTCTTACCAAATAGGCAGATAATAATTAAAAGTTATTATGCTTACACAGTTTTTATTACCTCGAGAAAGTTGAATAATAGATAAAACCAACACATTTTTTGTTGCGTCGAAATACAAATAATTTGTTGATTGATTTAAATAAGGACAACCAAATCAATTATACATTTGGAAATCTGAACGTATCAAACGCGAAAGAAGTTTTATAAAAAATTAATTTAATGAATTAATTAATTACCGAATCTTCAGTTCTAAGTAGATGTATAGCAAGTTCCACCTGACGATCAAAACATAAAAAAGTGTTAATTTCAATTTTCTAAAATGTTACAATTTGAAAAGTAAACAATTTTTTTTTTTAAAAATTGATCAAAAAGTGAACGTACTGTATGTAAAAAGTGAGTCGGCACAGTTAACAATGTTCGTGCATTTCGCTAATGGAGAATCAGTAATCATTAATTCTTCAACGACAATGATGAAGATAAATAAGGCGGCTACAACATCTGTAAGTTAGAACGAAGTTTCTCCATACAGGATATTCACTTTCTAAATTCGAAAGATTATTTTGTAGACCAACTATATAAGAATACAGAAAATCTAAGGCAGCAGGTACAAGTTAATGCGAAAAGTCTTCTGTACAGCGGTACTTAAAATTTGGTATATTGCAAAGATGTTTTGAACTTATTCGGACCGAGATTGACAGAAAAGCTGAACATTTAAATACATCTCCGCTTACAAACAAAGTTCATAGCATCGTCAATAACAGCCATACCAGCTGATTTACAAAACGCCACAAACTTACTGAGCAACAAGTAGCACGGTAAAATGTTAAGCGGAGTGACTAAGCCCAACATAGATGAACCACTCAAGGAGACGCATAAATATGAGCCCATGAAATATAACAGAGCGGCTGCCAAAATGACTTTGTGATAGCTTAGGAAGGTATTAATACAAAGAACCATCTGCTGCGGCAGCATCAAGTCTGACACTTTGAATTTGCATTAGATATTGTTCATGGCTGAACAGAACCAAACGTACATCTGAGTTCCCACAAAATAAATTTTGAATTGAGAAGCAATTTCAGCACTCAAACTAACTATACTGGGGCTATTTACTGCAGAAAATAGTCGGATTGGCAACTGAAAGGTGACATTTTATTCCCTTGGGCGCTCACTTTGAAGAATTAAGGCTGTTAGCACAATTCTTAGCCAAATAAAGTAAACCAACTCACGCCTAGAAGATCACTCAATCATACTAAGGAGAGTTCTAAGAAAGAGTCCCAGCTGTGAATATATACATTGTAAAGTTAATTTGACAAAGTGAAAGTGATGAGTATAAAAAGATTTTTACTAATTCTTAGTAATAGGTCATACTTTAAAATATATGGATACAAGCTCATAGTTGCTCTTTATGCTAGTGCCACAGCTTGGGGTGGTGCAACCATACTGGTAAAAACGGGATAAAATTTTACCAATTGACCCTCATTGAGATTACATGGACTTAATGCACCAGAATAAAAGTGGTAAGCCCGACAGGCGATCTAGCACTGGCTGCGGCATATGTTCCACTTTGCAACGCAGCTAGCCATCAACTATTTCAACAGCTTTTTGATTACCTTGGAACTAGATTCCATCAGTAATTGTAATGAATATTTCAATGCAAAGAACCCTTGGTGCGACTCAAGCTTCATCCAAAGATCGTGCTCAGTTTCACTGCATTAATACTAACAACTTGCACAGTCACTTATCAGGAGAGCGCACGTTCTGGCCTACTGACACCAGAAAATTGTCAGATGTGCTTGTCATTGCCATCACGCTAGGTTTCAACCTAACTAGAGTGTGTACCAGGAATTGTCTTGACCTGTGTTCTGATCACTGTGCAGTGATGCTGCTGCTTATCACACCGATCAACAAATCTTCGTGGCCAGTGAAGTTATTTAAGAAGAACACCAACATCAGGATGTAGTAGTCTTTTGCTGAAATAGCACATCAACATGTATACACCCAACTGTACGACCGACGAGATTGATGATGCTTTTGAGGAAATAACGCGGCTTATATAAGACGCGACTCCTATCACTAGAACCAGAAGTCCGAGGCAAACCAGGGACCGGAAACTGAGCTCTTACGAAGTATTAACTTTGGTAAGAGAAAAATTTAGACTAAACAGAGTCAGGCATTACATGCGTAAACCTCTTGATAAGGCAGCTCTCAAAAGAGCAGCCAAGAAGTTGAAATAGTTGCTTTATACACTGCGCAACCAAGATATGGAAGACTATATCAGCCAGCTTGCACATAATAATAGCACATAATCATGATAGAACATCATCTAAGAAACTGGCACTCATCCAAAAAGTCAGTGGTCTGTGTTATCGGTCGGAAGATGAGGAAGCTAATGCGATTGCTGATCATCTAATAAACTCATTTTCTCCATTCAAAACTTGTTTAGAGCATGCAAAAACAGTTGAAGTTCTTAGCTCGTCTTATCCAATGATCCTGCCAAAACATTGATGGTGCCACCAGGAAGGCCCTTCCTTATCACATTGTTAACGACAAAAGTCAATAGCTGCCTATAACTTGGTCAGTTTCCCTCGCAGAGAAGTGCGCCAAAGGCGTTCTTATTTGCAAGCCTGGCAAGCGTGAAACAGAATTTGTGCGATTACTACTGCCTATATTGGAAACGAAGGAGCTGATACCAGAACACAAATTTGGATTCAGGCGTAGGCATGGCACCCTTCAACAATGCCACTGGCTGGTTGAACGTATACTACAAGGCTTCGAGTGCAAAAAGTGCTGCTCAGCTGCGTTTTTGAACGTTAAACATTTGATGGAGCCTGGCACGACGGGTTTATACAATATATGAACTGATATTTGCTACTTTGAGTGGTGACTGCCCGCAAGTATTGCTGTGCGGTGGCCTCATACCCACTGTACAATATGTAAAATATCTTGGACTAACCTTAGACAGGCATCGTACATAGCAATTTTTATTTTAGTTAGTTAAAGCTTCAAGGATGGAGAAAAACTTGAAGAACTGCGAATATTAGTGCAGGAATTTTTTATGAAGCGCAAAGATTGAACAGATACGTAATCGGAGAGTAAGTGCCAATTATGCTTAATCCTTATTCTTTATTCTGTATAAAATATACTAAAAAACAAAAGGAAAACAAATTATGAACTCATAAAAGATTTGTCTCCTTAAATTGTGCTCCAGTGTGCAATTCGAACATCCATATGCTCAAAATGTGTAGAAGTCAATCAATTTCTCAATTCTGATTTCCTCCCCAACTAAAGCGAAATACCAAACCTTTGTGACTGACCTTGTTTAAACAAAAGTTCAAATTAATTTTTATAGTTGTTGATATGATTTATAGCACAAATGTCAATCGTATTTAGTTTGTATATTTATTGTGCATTGAACTATGCTAAAATAAAAATGTTTGCTGAAATTACAATTAAATGCATTCGAGCAAAAATCATTGACAACTTTTATTAATATTATCCTTTTCTTTTTTTATTTGATTGTTAATTTGATTATGTAATTTAGTTTAAATTGATTTGAGTTTATTTTTTCATGCATGAATCTCCAATCCGCAATCTTTGCTTTTTTTCCATATACTTTTTTATATGCAACTTTTAAAAAATAACAATTTTGGCAAAACATTTGGTTAAGTTCTCGAGCGGATTACGCGCTTAATCTACTTCGAAAGTAGAGTAAGTATAATATTGAAGAGGGTTGGTAGCAGCAATACAAATTGAAGATGAAAATTCAGCTCAAGAGGGAGAAATGCGCTCGATAATAGAAAATGTAATCAAAGAACTATAAAAATGACATTTAAACGTGCTGCTCTATGTCTGTATGTCTAGCTGTCTGTCTGTCTGTCTGTCTGCCTTTCTGTCTGTCAATAGGTCGCTCTGTCTGTCCTTGTTGCGGTTGTGTTTCCCATAGCATTTTGTGAGTGCTTGTTGAGATTGACTCGTACATTGTCTCCTTCTCTTTGAAAATCTCCATACTACCAAACACAATACTCCAACTTTTCGCTTTAGCTGACTTTTAGTTCGTTTTTTTTGGGGGTTGAACCCAATTTGCCTTAAATGCATTCAACCTACAACAAAATTTTATGAATTTATAACATTTTTTGCTTCGTTTTTTCCGTTGGGGTCACGACATTGCCACAGCGCCAACAACAGAGGGCGAGGGTTAAAGCAGCGTCGCCGACAATTGTCTCCAACGGCGTAGTAAGCAATGGTGAAGGCATGAGAGCGGCAAAGAGTGCTTCGGCATACCGGACGAGGAGCCAGAGCGCGTGAATGCCGCATCCAAGTCAAAGCCAAAGGCGTCGAAAAACTAACCACCAAGAAATGAGCGAACTTTGCTTTCTGGAGCAAAAACAAATATCTAAAATAGAAGATTTGAGAATGGTGGAGCGAAGCGAGAAGTTTTAGAGAGTGTTCGCTGGGGGGTAACGAACAGGAGCTGTTGTGACAATTTAGAGGGTTGCTAATAAAATGTGTTTTATAAATTAGGATATTAGAAACTAAATAGAGGAATATTGTTTTGAAAAGATTAGTAAATATTTTAGTGATTTATTTGTGATTCTATGTTAACTTCAGTACGTACCTGGAAAGAAATAATAATAATAGAAAAACTTTATAAACAACTTTGATAACTGTTAATATATATAATATTGATAAAGTAACATAGTTATCTTTGGTATATCCGAGCTGAACATTGAGTACAGAATTGGCACTAAAACACTCCCCTGTTGTACCCCATTGATGTTGTTAGTAGTACTAGATTTCAACACCTTAACATCTACAAGGCTACATGGTTTAGTACAGATCAAATAACACGCAACCAAATTGATTATGTTTTGATTGACGAAAGGCACGCATCGAGCGTGTTGCACGTGCGAACGTTACGTGGTCCCAACATTGACTCGGACCTCTATCTTCTCGCAGCCAAGGTACGCACTAGGCTCAGACGTCGGCAAGCTGCAATCAGAACAGACCGCCGAAGCCTTCTCAAACACACTCTCCCGACTGTTCCGGGAAACCTCTCCGTCTTCTCAAGATATATGTGAGCAGTGGAGACATATTACCCGTTCAATGGATAGGGCTGCCAAGGTTATCATTGGTTACGCTTCCTATCAGCGAACTCTGCAGTCGGGAGCAACTCGAGATGCTAGAGAGCGATATCGAGAGATACGAAGAGAGGGGAAATGCCTTTTCAGACGCAAGAAAAAGGAGCAAGAAAGGTGGGAGTTTGAGGATGTTGAGATGTTACGTGACAGAAATGAATCTCGAAAATTCTATCAAAAGATCAAGCATCTGACTGAAGGTTTTAAGCCCGGAGTAACTTTCTGTAAGGATGAAAATAGAAATCTGTTAACGGATGAACAGGAGATTATGGAGGAGTCATTTTTCTAACCTACTCGGGAGGCCATGAAGCGCCGATAGAAAACTGACACCAGAACCACCAGTTAATGATGGCACTATTGTAGAGCCACCGGACTATAACGAGGTCGATTCAGTTATTAAAAAACTGAAAAATAACAAAGCGGCAGGCTCTGATGCGCTGCCAGTTGAGTTATTTAAGACCAGCGGCGAAGAGTTGGTTAGGAGTATGCACCAACATTTATGTAAGATACGGTCCGATGAACGCATACTCAATGACTAGAATCTCAGTGTTCTCTGTCCTATCTTTAAGAAAGGCGACTCCTGCTGTTTACGCCAACTACCCCGGGATAAGTCTTCTTTCCATCGGATATAAGATTCTGTCTCGCATATTGTGTAATGGGCTGAAGCCATATACGGATTAACTGATAGGACTATATCAGTGTGGCTTCAGACCAAAAAGGTCGACCAGTGACCAAATATTCAACTTACGCCAAATCTTGGAAAAGACCCGCGAGTTTAACAAAGACACACACCACCTATTTGTCGACTATAAAGCCGCTTCCGACACGCCGATATGATCGAAGTTTTTCGACACCCTGTCTGCACTAGGCATCCCGGCAAAGATTGTCCGTCTTTGCATGACGACGCTATCTCGCACACAAAGCGATGTCAGGGTGGGGAGAAACCTCTCCGACCCCTTTGATACCAAGAGAGATTTCAGGCAAGGCGATGCTCTGTCGTGGTATTTTGATGGAATACATCCATCAAAATACCAGAGCCCTTACGAAGAATCACGATTGCAAACAGATGCTTTTTGGGCTGAGCTAGCAAATGAGAAGTAAAGTCCTCTCTCGAAAGACAAAAATCAAGATCTACAAGACGCTGATACACCCGGTCCTATTGTATGGCGCAGAGGCATGGACCGTGCTAGAGTCAGATGAAACAGCGTTGGAAGTCTTCGAGAGGAAGATTCTTCGCAGGATTTTCGGTACTATTAGAGTCGCACCGAGTTTAAGTCCCGTATGAACCGCGAGCTGTGTGAGCTACTCGATGAGGTTAACATAGTCAAGCGCATAAAACTCCAGCGGCTGCACTGAGCTGGGCACCTCATTCGAATGGATGAAAGAGCTCCAGCACGCATGGTTTACATGGGGGGCCCAAACTTGATTGGTGGACGCCGAAATAGAGGACGACCGAGCACTCGATGGAATGACCAGGTATAGAGAGATCTCTCCGTACTTGGCATTCAAAACGACTGGTGCCAGCGCGCACTGGACTATGGAGGCTGGCGTGCCTTCCTAGATGCGGCCATGACCGGAAGACGGTTGACGGTCATTTAAGTAATGTACAACAACCTATAAACATCCTTTATTTTTTAAATTGAAAGATTTCCGTCAAAGTTATGCTCCAAATAGGCGTCTCTTTCAGTGATTACTTCTTCATTCGACCCAAATCTCTTACGTTCCAATGTTGTCAGCTTTACAAGGGGCTAAAACTGGAGAGTTTGCTAGGAGGAAAAGTAGTTTGTAGCACAATTTGTTGTGACTATGTATGACCTGTGCATTGTCTTTAATCTTCGCCAAATGTCATCACTTCTGCTTCAAATTAATATCGAATATGTATTTCCAAAAGCTAAAAATAATATTCGCCGGTGAACGATGTAAGCAAAGCTAAGCGCGTGTAACCTAAAGAATTGTAGTCATGACCTTGTTGGCCGATTGACCCACATCGACTTTCTCTGTAAACCCGCGGACTTCCTAAATGCTTTTTTAAAATTTGCTCACGAAATTCAAGAAATCTCTGACTTATCAAACAAGCATCGTATGTTTCCTGAAATAAATTTAAACCGCTCCTGGTAGCGCGTGTTATTACAAGTGGGTGCCAAATGGCGCATATTGAGGGTGGTTGGTTTCAAAAGTCACATTGATTGCATGTGTGTATGTGTATGCTGCACTGTGTATGTTTGTATGTGTGTATGTATGTATATGTACCGCTTAGAGCACGTTGTCTTCTTTGGTAGAAGAGTACTTTGTGAACTATATACACTCGTATGGTTGCAGTTGATCAAAAATTCATTTTCTCAAAAACTTGTAATAAAAATTTTAACTTTACATGCATGCGTCTGCCCGAATGAGTTTGCAAAAGTGTGTGTTTGTGTGAATATGCGGGTGCGTACATATGTGTGAATAAGTTATTTAGTAGTTGGCTGTTCTTCTTGTTGCTCGGTTATGATAGTGTTGATGTTGGTAATGGCGATGGGGCCTTCGTTGGTGTTGTTGTTTTTGCTCCCAGCTGCAACAACTTTTTTTGCTGCCGCCTGCCATATCCGGTGTTGCTGCTGCTGCAGCTGCTACGGGTTACCCCATACACTGTACTGTACTCCTTTAGTGCCGTGCCGCCAGTGTTGCCACATGGCGGTAACTTTATAGTGACTTTATTACATGCTTTTTGACGCTGCACTTAGTTTAGTTGGGATTTTTTGTTTTTTTTTTTTGGCTTCAGTTACACTCCCCCTGCCTTCATTCGCCTTTCTGTTGCCATAAACATATTTATTTCTTTTTTGCCGCCACACTATCGCCATTACAATCCCTTGATGCTGACGTGTTGCTGACAGAGTTGTTAACATTTTTATAACCAGTCGCCGCACACACACACACATTCACACAAGCTGACGAACTGTGTGAAGTGTGTAAATGTTTACTAAGTATGGCATAGAGTAGGCGACGACAATATGCGTAAGGATCTCTGTGTGTGAATGGCTAAGAAACATGTGCTTAATGTTTTATTGCAGACCAAAATAAAGAAAACATTTAACACAAAGCCGTACATCTGTAGCAGAGTGATAGATTCGCAGAGATAATAATTAAGCGCATTCATATACGGTTAGTTGGAAAAGTGAAAAAGTAGATTTAATTGGTTTTGTAAGGGTTGAATGCATGTTCTACACAGTGAAATATGATATTTACAACCTTAATCTGATAGATTTTGTACCACTGATAGTAGATGTGGTTTCAGAAAAAAATAAGTGGTCTATATAGAGGGTGACCAAATAATAAAAAACGTGTGCGTGGTTAACACTATTAAGGCTTTGATATGAAACAGTACAGACCACAATTTTTCCCTTTTAAGTTGCATTGGTTATTAGCTACGAATGCTAACGCCTACCCACCACAATGTTAAAATGTAGAGAGAAAAAATATTTGTATTAGTAAAATGTTACACCTGCTTACCATTTATTATTTTATTTTATTATTAGACGCACTTTTTTCACTATTAAATAGTAGTTCCCTAAAGTTTTAGATTAAATATATATCAACTTTCTCCTCCATTGCAGTAGAGAGTCAAAGTGTAGCTCATTGAGCCTACGTATTGGAGTTTCGTCGGCTGGTAATCTGACTAAAAATTTGTTATGCGCCAATAGACGTTTATTATATCCGCTAATCTGTTCCTCAACTACTGGCAGGTTCATGTCTCACTTAGGAGGATTAAGTTTCAGACATACCATGGGTATTCTGCAATTAGTCTCAATGTCTTTTTCTTCAGTACTTGCACTCTCTTCCGTAATTCTTACGTTCCATCAGTTCGCTCATGTCTTTAAAAGGTGGAGGTATTCCTAAATTCCGTCTACAGCTTCGTACGCGCTTTGGGAGCTGTAAAAAATGTCGACGTCCTCGGCTTAAGTATAAAAAATTGGGAAACCCTAGCGGTGAGTGCATGACAGTACAGTTCGCGATTCGAAGTGTGATTGTTTGTCGGTTGGGTGTAAAGTCTGTAACATTCAAACCCTTAATGATGACAGAATCGAACATCTTGTAGCCAGTGATCATCATTTTTATAGATGGTGGGCCGGACGTAATCCCGCGTTATCGGAAAGTCAAAAACTTGGTTGTCCGTTGAACTATTGCCTCCTCTAGAATGGTTTAAGCAAATGCCTAACGATTTCTTTTGCCATCAGTAAAACCCGACCTCAAGAACAGAATGTGTGCAACCTATGGAATTTAGTTCATGTGCATGGCAAAACTGCCCAAGACCATCGTGAAAGTAAAGACGGCCACAGCGATTTGCTGCCAGAAGGGCAAATGATCTTCATTCTGAACCGTCTGAGGATACCGATTGGCTCGACATAGACGAAGTTGATGCAAATCCTTTTTAGAAGTTTATCGATGTAGCTACCACCAAAAAATAATTGAGGCAGTTCAGAAATAATGCCCCATTAATATTACAAAAAAATATTCTATGACTGCCAAAGACCATCGATTAGACTCCAACAGATTTTATTCTTTAAAGGCACATAAAGGAGTCAAGTTTGCAGCAGAAATTATTTGTTAGAAGTGTATAGAATGCCATGACTTAAAATTTTTGTATGTAAATTTTGTGGAACTTTAAAATAAAAAAAAAAAAGAAAACCAAGTAAGCTTTCAATATATGTAATTCTGTATATATCCACAGTATTAAGTTTAATTTAAACAGACTAACATAAAATATTTAAAAAATATTAAAAATTTTAAAAGCAATGGAGACAGCAAATAAATCCGTTCAAACTTCATTTCTTAGACTATTTGGCTCTTATGTAAATCTAGCACCAGCTAGTTATGCCAATGTAAATGCAGCAGCACACGAAAAGGTGGAGGAAAGTTCGAGCGGTGTAGCGTTGAACTCTATTTCAATGTGCTTTTATGGGAAAAGAAATACGCAAGGATGCAGGTGCAAAGGACCGGTAAGTGAAACGCTCTTGTAGGCGCAAAAATGTGAGTATAATTCCCATGTTTTTTCTTATTTTCACCCAGATGCCTGTTCCAGACCAGGAACAGGGATCGTGTTGCCCAAAAAAGCGGAAACCATCCTGCTAACGAAAAAAAAACAGCATGTATGAAAAAGCCATCATTCAGTAGAAAGAAGCCGGCATGCAGGCCGAAAAAGAAAGGCTACAAACGAAAGAAGTCTGCATGTCGGCCAAAGAAACGAACCAGCAGAAAGAAGCCAACATGTCGGCCCAAAAGGTCTTAGGATGGAACTGAGTTGAGATTGCGTTTCCGTTTCTTTAAACAAATTTTGGTATAAACTTTTTGGCTTAAACTATTTTTTACAAAATTATTTATAAACTTTCGGCAGTCAAAATTCGAAAAGATAAAAAAAAAAAATTTTTAAATAATTAAAAAAAAAATATCGGATATTAAAAACCTGAAAAATAACAAAGTGGCAGGCTCTGATGGGCTGTCAGCTAAGTTATTTTAGACCAGCGGATATGAGTTGGTAAGGAGTATGCACCAACTTTTATGCAAGATATGGTCCGATGAACGCAAAACCAATGACTGGAATCTCAGCGTTCTCTGTCCTATCTTCAAGAAAAGAGACCCCACTGTTTGCGCCAACTATCGCGGAATAAGCCTTCTTTCCATAGGATATAAGATTCTGGGGCGTGTATTGTGTAATAGGCTGAAGCCATATACAGATTCACTTATAGGACAATACCTGTCAGTTTAGCAAAGACACATACCACCTTTTTGTGGATTATAAAGCCGATTTCGACACGCCGATACGATCGAAGTTTTTCAAAGCCCTAGGAATGCACTAGGAATCCCGGCAAAGATCGCTCGTCTTTGAATGACGACGCTATCTCACACACAAAGCGTTGTCAGGGTGGAGAAAAACCTTTCCGATCCCTTTGATACCAAGAGAGGTTTCAGGCAGGGCAATGCGCTGTTGTGCGATTTTTTAAATCTTCTGATGGAATACATCCTACGCCAGTGCCGTACATTCAGAATATGTCGGACTCAATCTTCCAAAAGAAAGTGATGCTGCTCGCCTGATATCATCGATACGCAGGAACGACGAGTCAGCAAGTCGATCTCAGAGATTGAAAAAAAGTCTCTGCTCATAGGTCTAGCGGCCAGTGACGATGGAGAATTTCAACTTCAATGTTGTAGAAAATTTCGTCTATCTTGGATCCGAAATAACCAGCAACAACACCTTCAGCCTGGAGATCAGTCGAAGAATCACGCTTGCAAACATATGCCTTTTGGGCTGAGCAAGCAAGCAAGTAAAGCCCTATCTCGAACGACGAAAATCAAAATCTTTAAAACGCTAATACTCCCGGTCCTACTGTATGGCAAAGAGGCATGGATTGTGATTGAGTCAAATGACAAAGCATCGGAAGTCTTTGAGAGGATTTTTGGTCCTATTAGAGTTTAGCGCTGAGTTTAAGTCCCGTATGAACAGCGAGCTGTGTGAGCTATTCGATGAGGTTGACATAGTCCAGCGCATAAATTCCAGCGGCTGTACTGGGCTGGTCACCTCATTCGAATGGATGAAAGAGCTCTAGCATGCATGGTTTACATGACGGGCCCCAGACTGACCAGGTATGGAAAGATCTCTCCGTACTTGCCATTGAAAACGACTGGCGCCATCGTGCACTAGATTATGGAGGCTGGTGCGCCTTCCTAGATGTGCCCATGAACGGTAGACGGTTGACGGCCATTGAAGTAAGTAAGCATGTAGTTGCTGTTCAATAAATAAATAAATGAAATCAATCCCAATTATCACAATTTTATTAGTAAGAAGTTTTAGGTTCCAGTGCAAGGACCCATATACATAACTTGTAAACAGTGCAAATTAAAAAATTAAAATTGATCTTAAATTAAAATTAATCTCATTTCTTTTACACTCCTACTCGATTTCATGCAGTAGCTAATTTAAGGAAGATAAGGTTCTATAAGCAAGCACTGTGTATATTAGAGCAATAACGAGTTAATTGTAACTAACTTCTGAAGAAAAATTAAATGTCAGCTTTAAGCGAAACTTCGAATAACAAAGATTTATTTATTTTATTTTTTTTCCAATGTTCTACGAATTGTTCGATTTTAATACAAAACTGCGTGATTTTTCTTAAAGAATAACTTTAAATTTTCTATTAATTTTCTTCTTTGCTGTCTACAGCGAATTTTGAAGAATCACTGCGCTCATTTATTTCAACAACTACTTCGCAACTTGCAAATTTTTGCCTTCAGAAAACACTCAACGAATGCGGCAAACATTCTTCAAAACTCATTCAACAAAACGAAGCAAAATCCGAGCAACTTAACAAATTTTCAGCTGCTTAATTTGCATTTCTGAATCAATTAAACGAAGCGCCCCCAGACTTTTTAGTTCGGCGTGCACGGCGTGGGCGTTATAAATAGAACGACAACGACGACGGCTCACCTTTTGAAATATGTATGGAAATATTTTTGGAAAAAAGGGTAACAACAATTCTAATACGATTTCGGATAAGCCACAAAGGTCACGAACTATTTTCATATAGACAAACGCATTCATTATGCATAAACCTAGCACATGAATGAATGAATTAATAAACTGAGTGAGTGAGTGAGTGAATGAGTGACTGACTGATGGAGAATATAGTCAATCTATATTCAAAGTGTCAAAGAGAACACTCCTCTTATATGTAGGTAGAATGAGCAATGTTATTTCGTTGTCCATGTTGTCTGGCAAAGTTGAATTATTTTCCAATAACAATTTAATTTCGTATGCGATTTAGTTAACCTTTTGACATTCTTCTGCTGCGGGTGCTGCTGCTACTTCGATTAGCTGAAATAGATTTCTTTATTTTGTGCCAGCATGGAACATGAAACGCGAGATAAGTTGCAAGGATTCATGCTCAAGTCTATGTCAGAGGTTATGACAGGTCAATCACCACTTTTTCGAGGGTACAATGAAGCATGCGAATTGAGTTCCAAATAGCTGCCATTGTTCATATTTATGAGTATCTGTCTATCTATGTATATATTTCTATATATCTATTTATCAATCTGTATGTCTGTCTGTCTGTTTGCAGTGCGTATATTTGCTGAGTTTGCCAAAAGGATAAAGAACCTTAGTTCTATTGTTATTTTTCTCTTTGACAGCGCTGTAATGCATAGACAATGGTGTAGGTGTGTTCTACGCTTTTCAATTTTGTTTCACTCAATCCTTATTATCCTAAAACACCCACTCGTTCTCAATCATTCGCTTATTCATTCATTCGCGTCTGTGTGTGTTCGCCTTTTCCGCATATCCTTTGCTATTGTTTACTGCATTTTGTTCATGTACTAATTTTACATTCACAAAAAAGCGAAAATAAAAAAAAAAACTAGTTATTATTATCCTTTTTCATGCACGACAATTGTTGCAGTTCTTTTACTCTTCACACATAGTTTTAAAGGGTTAATATTAGTTTATTGCTTAGTTTGCAACGTATTAAAAATTCCATAGAGTATATACATATATTGTTGAAGGCTATATTGGTATGGAAGATAAAAGTTGGTATGATGACTCGGTGGCAAATATTTAAAATATGCAAATCGAAACCATTTTGTAAGCTGCAATTGCTTGTAAAAGTTTATGAATGGAGTCAAATGCGAAGACTCGTTCCATTCCGTTCGACGTGTCGACATAGTTCATTAAAAAAATGGGCCTGAAGATGATTTTTTGCTGAATTCGTGGTACGCTTCCATCTTCTCCAAAGCCGAGTCAGCATACAAACTGCTTGTCTTCCCTAAAAAAGAACAGTGTACCTCCTTTGCTGTCCTAAAAAAAATTGTATTCCATATTTTACTCCAATATTTCTCACCCGGCACTCAGGGTGTCAGGTGAATTGCAGATGTGACTCAGAAATAGCTCTGATGACCAGCTCAAAAGCAAAGAATTCGACGCAGGCTAAGTGTAATATTGGACCCGGAAAAAGCATAAGAAAGATAGTCAAAACATAAACTGGTATGATCGAATATGAGAAATAGAAAGCATCGAGAGACCTTGCCCTCAAAAAAGTGAAAAATAGTAAGGTGTGAACTCACCAACCTCCACCTGGATACAAAAAAAAAAAAAAATTAAGGAATGTGCCAACATATATGAGCTTGGTCAGGAGTAAGACTATAGCGATTATATTGTACCACAGATTTACCCTAAATATATACCGGGCGGAGTTCGATAGAATTGACTATGAGCTTATAATATCCTGGAAAAGTGACTGGTCCTAACTTTTGGAATTTAACAATTTGGTGGTTGACCTTCCGTCACTGTATGATGCTGGTAAAACTGTTTGTACCCCTGCTCGGAGATGCTGCAAAATTTAGTAGTAATCTGGCTCAAGTCTACTTATATCATGGGGAATAGCCGTCCTCTCAATTCGCTTAGTGATTTTTATATTGAATCTGAACTTAGAGCTGGTTCAGGAGCACAGTGTTGTATATATAAAGAATTTGCACTTTGGGTGCAATATCGATATCTCTACAGATCAACATTTCCTCCATGAGCTCGAGATTGCAAATATAAGAAAAAACTTGTCTATTACTGCAATCAACAGGTTCTTTCATTGATAGATGGATGCTATGACAACGCACACATCCCTATGTGGGCAGATACAATAAAAGAGGCGAAATGAAAACTAAAAAAAATATTTTAAAATGCAGCATAGATCCAATTAGTGCGTCACGGTCAATATAATGCCTAGTCGTGCAGCTACTTTTAAGGCTGTCTTGGAGAAATATATATATTATTCTTGAAATTTGGAATGGATGCTTTTATTAGTGCCAAACTCAACTAACATTCAAAGTCGTTCATAAAAAATTTTTGTACCCTGCACCCGTTAAAGGGAAAACTAAGTTTGTGCAAATGTTATGTACATGGCAGAAGGAGGCTAAGCAGACCGCATAAATTTTATATATATTCTTGATCAACACCCAAAAGTCGAATCGGTGTACACATGTCCGTCTGTCTGACTGGTTGACTGTCCGTAAGAATTACGAAAACTTGGAGGCTATAAGAGATAAGAGCACCTTCATGGATTTTTAGAGGCTTTCGTTCGTATAATTTGTTTTCAATGTCCGTGGTAACTCCCCCTCCTTTGGTGGGTCTAGCATTTATCATACAAATCTTCCCCTCCTTCTGAAATTTTGTATGAAAAATATTTCTTATTGTTGGTCTATCCTTCTTTAATCCATATATGTATAGGTCAAGAGTAAACCACTAGAACCCCTCCTTACTCTGTTTTTCTATATAAATATTTTGTTGTTGTAGTTAAATTAGTTAGTCACGCCAAGTTTGGCCTATTATAAGCCAATCCATACTAGACTGCAGCGTTCTTTCTCATTTTTTTTTTTTTTTTTTTTTTTTAATTATTTAGATCAACGTAAGTAAGCATACACAAACACTTTATTTTTAGATAACGAAGTGCATTTATGCATCGGCTATACCCCAAATCAAATATTTTCTCTTGTTTTATCCTTGCTAGTTTTTTGTAGAATGCATTTTTACATGAATTTTTATTGAGTAGAAGTTCGTTTTCTGTTTTTTGGGTAAATTTGTCAAGTTATTTGTCATTTAGTCTATGACATTTATTTTCATGTCCAGAGTTTTTTACCACTCGCTCCACGCCTCTATTTACATGATTGTTTAGCCATTGTTGTTGTAGTTGTTTTTGTTTCTGAAATTGTGTACAATGCATAATTCTTGTTGGAGTTTTTATTGTCAAACATATTGTAAATACGAAAGCTCTTTGAACATATTTGAACTTCTGTTTTCGATATGATGACCTCGAGGCTAAACCATATTTAACATTATTACAAACACATTCACACGCTCCCAGAGAAATTTACATGAATAAGTATCCATGTATGTACTTATATTTTTGATGTATGTATATATCTCGTATATAAAGGATTGTCATGCGGCTTAAATTGTACACCTCATTTGTTGTTAGGCAATTGTTGAACATGGAAAAAAAACTATTTTATTCAGCACAAACTGAATTACTATGGAGCATTTATATAGTTGGATGTAGATATAATTAAGTGTATAAGTCCATAAAGGCGATGGTACATAATTTACAAGCTGCTTGTTAAGCCTATTTAAGTCATGTACAGCATCACATTTAAGTCACTAAGTTGGGATTTTCTATGAGATTTGTTGATTTTTCAAATTATTGTACTGGAAGTATTTTACTGAGGATGTCTAAAATTATATAGAAGATAAAGGTTAAAATTTTCTCTATTCGGATTTTGGATTAGCGTTCAGTTGTATATTGAAACACTGTCCCATGATAATGAACACAAGGACATGCCCGCGAGAAAAATATTTGCAATAAGTCATAGCTAATTCGACATAGCTAATTAGACATTTATATATTCAATGGGATTGACCGCAATAGGCTATCTGTTGAAATACTATTCGAGCACTCTTCAGATCACCTACCAAACCTACCAACCTTGCACTATGGCCCACAATTTAAGCCGCAAAGACAACGTTTTTACCAACTGCCTGCATAGTTGAGGGTTTTAAGGCTGAGTTAAATAAAACAAGTAAGGAAATTTCAGTCGGGCGTAACCGACTGTAAGAGGCCCTGTACCAGTTCAGTTCGCCTAACAAACACATTAAATGTTTCCCGAGCTTATGACCAAACACATGACCACTTCTCACTGCGCGAATATGAATGAAAAGGAAAGGGGGGTCGTTCAAATTCAATTGCTTATAAAATCGTCATTTATTATCCGATTTTGATGAACTTTTCGGATTTTGTCTAAGAAGGACGATATCTCTATACTGGCATACTTACTTTTTTTTGTGCCGAAGAAATTTTTACCCTTGGGGGTGATTTTATGGGAAAGGGGGGAGGGGGGGGGAGGGGCAAGTTTTTAAAATAAACTTGTGAAATTCCGGAGCAGTCCTAGTCGAATGCAAAAAACACGAAGTCTCTATCTATTACCGTTTCCGAGATCCTTTCGTTCATACGGACGGACAGACGGACAGACGGACAGACGGACATGTCTATATCGACTCCTCTATCACTCCTGACCATAATGGGGGTAACTTTGGGGGGTCTCCGACCATTATTTCTACCTGTTACATACATTTGCACAAACCCAATAGGCTCTTGTACCTTCGGTACAGGGCCTAAAAACAAATCTCAACATCGATATAAACAGACCAGAGGATATTGATGATGTCATAAATATTTTCAAGCGCAACTTAAGACAAGCTGCGAAATTTGATATTACGAGGCCTTTAGGCTGCTTCAATAACCTCCAATAGTTGCTGCACTTTTACGTCTGAAAAGGACGGTTAGATGAGAGTATACAAGAACGGGTGCCGAACGTGTTCACCGAATCTATAATACATTGGCTAACAGTTATCAAAAGGCTCTTGCAACGAACAAAGAAGCTCAAATTAACAATATTTTGCCCAGTGCTAGCTAATGAATCGTCCAACTACTCTCTCTGGAATCATAAAAGTCGTTTTGTGAAACAGGCTATCCCGAAAGTTTCAATCAAGGATTCTGCAGGTGGCTGGTGCTATAATAGTCAGGAGAAGGCAGAGGTCTTTGCCAATAAATTGGAGAGCAGATTTGTATCGCAAGCGTTGCTTCAAGCACATATAGAGTCTCCTCATCAAATGTCCCTGCCGACGAAACCTATGTCACTGCAGGAGATAAAGCAGCAGATTATGAAATTGAAGGCTAAGAAATCACCAAGTGAAAGTCTTTTAGATACCTAAACTACTCCCAAACAGACCACTGTTATTTATAGTCATGCTCTTTAACAGCATCCAAAGATTTGGATATTTTACAAAGGTGTGGACATTACTACGATCCATAAGCCAGAAATGCAGTATACCGAAGTTGACTCATACAGGCCGGTTAGGTAAGATGATGCAAAGAGTAATTTTGAGCCGAATTCTGCAACTAAAAAGCGATACCCGGAGAATTCAGAGGTGGCAGTTTGGATTTTTACCGTGTTGTCAACTTCGACCTTGAATCGTTGGAATATAACGAATATTCTGTGGCAGTGTTCATTGATATTCAAAAAGCTATTGACAGGATGTGACATTGTGGTCCTCTAAGCAAATGAAAGAGCCTCCCAACCCCTCATCTGTTTTAATTAATAAGCAGCCTCTTCACGGAAAAGACATTCAATGTTGTTGTTGATGGTGCAAAATCGAATGCATCTACGAATGCATCGATGGTGCATCTACGCAGGAGTACCCCAGCAAAATTCTTACAGATAGCTCTGTCACAGCAGTTGATTAATACGACTTTCTAATTGGTCCCAATATAGGTATTGCCACGGAAGCATTGCAGCAATATGTTCGGAATTTAGGGCAATTTGCCTTAAAATGCAGATAACCGTTTCAAAATGTGCAAATGTTAAATTTGCAACAAGAAGAATTTCTTGCTAGGTTCTATCTTGAAGCATGTTCGTGACCACAAACTCCTCGGCGTCATACTCGATAGAAGGCTTACGTTCGCGATACACGTCACAATGGTGCAAAAAACCAATACAAATCCATTTTGTATGCTTTTCAGATATACGGAATTGCAACCAAGTTCCACTTGAACAAAGTTCAGGTCGCCCAAAGCAAAGTACAAAGAACGATGTGCAGGGACATCGAAAGGAACCTAGGATTCCCTAAAGTTGGAAATGTTATCTAGGCACAAGCGAGGAACCATAAGAAAAACCTTGGGGCTACCCAAATTATGAAATTAAATGATTTGGTCTATTTTAAAAGTAGGTTGATATTCATGAGACTTAAATGCCTTATGTTAAGCTGGTTGATGTTATGTTGTGTATTTCGAAAGTAAGTCCATTTTAACGAATGTGCTAAGAAAAAATACTCCGAATTCGACTACGTGAAAATCAATTGGGTCTTTCAAAGGCAAAGCAGCAACATGAATACCCATTGCTACTGGGTTGAGAAGTAACCTTGGAAATGAGAGACAATTTTTTTTTTTAATTCAAAGTTGTCCCCTTTTATTTTTATTTATTCCAGCGATTTTCCAATTTTTTGATCCCGAAAAGAAATTTTCCAGAAGGACTGAAAAATAATATATTGCACGGCGTCGATGATCTGCTCGAGCGAGCTGATTTTTTTTATTGATGGGCCATCTTTTGAGGTTTTGGAAGAGATAACAGTCCGATGGAACCAAATAGGGTGAATAAGGTGGATGAGGAAGCAATTGGAGCCCCAAATCGTTTACTTTAACCATGGCGCATAGTCTTGCAAAAACAAAATTTTTTTTCGTTTCTTGTGAGGCCGTTTTGCAGCGATTTCGGGCTTCACCTGCTCCAATAATGCGCAGTTATACCCGCTTTTGATGGATTTTCCTTTTCGAAGTAGTCCATGACAATACCAGAAAACGGACTCCATGAACTTTCCGACCTATTGAACCTCGCTCGGCCGCTTCGGAGCACTCTCGCCGGCTTCAATCCATGCCGGGCACTCATTCTGTTTTCTGGCGTGTAATAGTGGATGCAGGTTTGATCAATAACCGACGCTAACAGTCCACCCGATTCCGCATCAACATGACCAAGCACTCTTTCGAAGTGCGTTCGCGCTCGTATTTTTGATCTGGAGCCAGCATGCGTGGCAGGAAAATTTTTTCATATGCAGAATCTCGTCCAAAATATGGCGTGTGCGCTCAGTACTAATCCTTGTGGCATCTGCTAGCTAGCGCACCTTCACTTTACACCATTTCATGTACTTTTTTGACATTGTCCTGTTTAACCGCATCGGAGGGCCTGCCTCTGCGGGCTTGATCGGGTAACAACGAAACACTCGAAACAAATATTTCACGGTGTAATCTGAAGGAGCATTAGCCCCATAATATTTATCCAATTTTTCATTTGCTTCCTTCGCCGTTTTGCCTCTTAAAAAATAATGTTTTATGAGAGAACAAAAATCGATTTTTCCATACTTAACAAACATCAGCTATCAAAACAAAGTAAGGGCTTTATCACGCTGAAATTTGACATGTCTGCCTAAATATTAATGAACTATAAGTCACTATAATCTTTTTTGCTATTGCAGGGCATTCTGGCGGTCATAGAGGTTACTTTTGAACCCACCTAGTACAACTGGCATGGTTCTAGTCGCTGTGCTGGCAAATCATTTTGTTTAAACTGTTCCAACAATCATAAAACAGCTGACTGTACCGATTCAACAATCAAGTGTACAAAATCCAATGGTCCTCACGAGGCTCTATCGTTAGAATTCCCTAGCAGATTAACCTATATGGTGAATTTCCAAAAAGTACATCTACGCAGACTCTTTTCACACGCGACGAGCCATCTCATGTTTCGAAACTTTTTCCTGTAAGCTTTCCAGAAATATAGAAATAAATTAAGTAACCTTTGAAAAAAGAATCATACAAATGATTTATCAAACAAAAAATAATCAGTTTCGAAGTAACTTCGACTAGGGAAGTAGGGAAAAAATAGCAAAAATTTGAAAAATAACCAAAATTCTACAAAAAAAAAAAATAAATAAAACATAAAAGACCAAGATAAGCGCTAAGTAAGCCAGTAACCTTTCTTTATTAAAAAAAAATGTTAGTAGGTCGCAGGCCCACGGATGCTCTTCCGAATGAAGAACTTAGCAAAGGCGTGGAAGCTACAGATAGCGTTATAAATGTGCTAATAGACAAACTATTGGTGCCCGAGCAATACATAGCAAAAAGACAAATAGAAATCAAAGACACGTTGACACCACGTATAAATTATTGGTTTGCCGAAGCTCTTGACTATTCACAATTGAATAAATTTCTTTTGGAGAAAGCTTTTAGCCATTCGCTCACTGATGTATACAATCAATTAGAAGTAATATTGAGCAATTGGCCGCTAGATATAAAAGTTCTTCCTGACAAATTGTTCAGCTGGTCATTAAAATATTTGGTACATCGTTGTGAAATGAAGAGTACTATACACATGGATTTTCTGGAATATGACTACAGCATTAAACAACTGGGAGTACTCAAATACAAGGCTGATATCTCTGAACTCATAACGTCCATAGTATATGTCTCTTCGCATTTTCTGAAGGAGAAGGATATAAATCCGGAAATAGTGCAAAGTCTGCTGTAAGTTCATATACATTTTGAATTTCCTTAAGCTTAATTTTAATCTTAACTGTTTGCTTAGAATGTCGCAATGTGTATCACAATTGGAGGAAATCCTTACCGAACCAACTGCAAAAGCACAACATTCCTCGTTGATTCAAACTTATTTAACAACTGTCTTTAATTCGGTATTCAGTAAACTTATAGATTCATTGCGTCAAGTACGCGAAAGAAAGAACTTTCTTATTGAGAGTAAGCTACCAATTTTTTTCATAATTTATTCTTCAAAATATAATAATCCTCTTCTATAGATAGTACGCCCATTGAGCTGCGCTATTGTACTTATTGGTACCGTAGCCTTACAGCGCAATGTCGATGGTTCAATGAACTGAAATTGAAACAACTTGAAGAGCAAGTCGACTTCTATGCCAAACGAAATATATCAGATGCCTTCATAGCTAAATGCAAACTAAACAGCTATTCAATGCAGTCACTGGTGAGTAATTTTTAATAAAAATACTAGATCTAGTTATTTCTATAAATTTTAAACAGGAACTTCAGCGCAAGACGGATAAGTTCCTGGAGAAATATGAGGAAGAATCTGAAGCGGCTGACAATTCTATTTCCATCGTTAAAGTAAAACTCGAAAAGTTACTGGAAGATTTCAAGTACATTAAGTCGCAGCAAGAACTGGTTGTAGAAAGCTTAAAGCGTTGGTATTTTGAAGATGATGATTTAATTGACGATAAAATGAAAAATGACATATTTGTGAGTATTTATTACAAATTATTGTGTGGAAGAATATCTAATCATTATTAGTATCACCTATTGCACTGTGATCCCACAGTCAATTCTTGTAGACATATGTTCGAAAGCTATAGGGTTGAAACTTGCTTACATTTAGCCAGCTAATACCTAGCAGGTAGTTAGGTTTTTATTGTAATCGTATATAATATCAATATTTTGGTAACACCAGCCCACTTTTGTTTTTCTTTTTAGTGAATATCTTGAAATTTTCTGATTCTTATGATTCATTGAGCTCTTAAGGTTGCTGATCTTCGATTTGTTCAAATGACGTACTTCTATTTGCATCATTAGTTTCTTAAAAAAATACGTCCTCAGTAGAAGCCTGACGTTTACTTTCAATCAATGCTGAATACTTGTTAAATTTTTCAGTAAATTCCCTGACTTCATTAGTTAGAACATATTTCCCACAAAGTTGTTAAATCGCTTATCACATGGGATTGTAGCATTAGTTTCCCTCAAAATTATAGCTGCGATTGCTGGATGACGATGATTGCGGTCCCGTTTGCTCACCCTGACCAATCGCGGCTACTGGGTTTCCGAGTTACTATTTGTTGTGCCTACCATGACGGCATGAACGATTAGTAATGAATTTAATCAAGTTAAACTCTCAAAAAGTCTCGAAAAAGGAAAGTCACGTGTGAAATACATTGGAAGGAAAGATTCTCGTCCTGCACCACTATTCACGATGTACCTTCTTGTATATAATGTAAATTATTAAATTTTAACCACTGATTGATGTGGAAAATGATCTTATTGGTCAAATGTTCTACAATTCAAACTGATTTCGTAAGATGACAGTTTCAAGCTCGGAAATTTGAAATTGGTTGAAATGGATCCACCTACTTCTCATTTGGACTATGAACCTCTCATTTCATAAAATCACATCAATCATGGTTTCAATTGGCGACCCCAAAAACATGAACAGCAACTCTTCTAAAACTTATTCCTAGATATCAATGAACCGAGAGCTTAAAAAAGAAAATTGACCTCCAAATGAGCTCCAGTTGACCTTGAAATGTCGGTTCATGAAATTTTTCGGAATTTTTCCGCTCTTTCTGAATCCGAGGTCAAAAAATTTAAATATATTGAATTAAGGCTTTTGACATTGATTTGACCTTGACGGATCGTAATCAGCGACCCTAAAATCACAAAGCTCACCTTAGCATAGAACATGTCCAATGTTGAATATGTTTTAAGGCATATATGGGGCATTATTCGTTAACTGCCCCAACTTTTCAATGGTGGTGGCTACATCGATAAATTCAAAAACTCATAACTTTTTTTCTATTAAAGCAAATTAAACTTTTAAAATCGATTCTGAAAGGTAATTTTATGCCCTTCAATAATTAAAAAAATTAAAATGGGGAACATAATACTTAACGTATCTATGGAACGAATTATATGTCTTAATTTTTTTTTAATTTCCTTAATACTTTATTTTCAAAAAAAAAAACTTAAAGTATTACTCCTAGTTGGAGCATAGGGCGAAAACAAATGACCTCCAACGACGTCTATCTGCTGCTAGGGCTCTAAGTTCACTCCACGAAGCCCTGGACCCGATTTCGGAATGGACAGTGCGAATCCATGTTTGCTTTGGACGACCTCTCTGACGGCTGCCTTGTGGGTTCCACTGGAAGGCCATCTTTGCAATATTGTCATCTTCTCTGCGCAGGGTGTGGCCTATCCACTTGCGTCTTTTAATTTCGATGTTGATTGGTTCGGTATTAGTAACTCTCCATAGGTCAGCGTTTGATATCGTTTCTGGCCAGAAGTTACGGCAGATAATCCTCAAACATTTGTTAACGAATGATTGAAGCTTTCCGCTAATCCTGTCTGAAACCATCCACGTCTCTGAGCCATATAGGTAGTATAGTATGTCTTCATAGCTCATATATATTTCAGAAGCTGAATACTTATCCCAGAACAGAGGAAAGAGTCTGGCTTTGAGGTTTCTTCGGTCATTATAATTGCAGCTTTCCAGCTGTTAGGTTTCATTGAGCCTTGACTGCAATAAGATAGTGGTCCCCAGCGAAGTTGGCACCTCGTAATGTTTACATTTCGAAAACGATCGATATGTGTCTTCGTCAATCTCAACTTTATCCATTTGGGTACATGTGTTTTGGTCAGGAGTAAACCATGTTGGCTTCTTTATGCTAACTTTTTGAAGTCTGACGCTGCCAACTTCCATGTTCTGTCCTGCGACGAAATCCCTCCCTTTATTGCTGGAGATTGTGTCATTTGGCTAAAAATCCTTTCTTTCCAATTTTGGCGTTGAAATCGCAAACATGATTCTGACATCGTGTTTGAAGCAGACGGTCGTTCATTTCAGCTTTGTTCCATGTCATGTACTTAAATCGCTTTCGGGAATCGTACCCATCATAGGGGTACAGATCGCTTTTGGCTTCGTATATGTATTAACTGGTGGTTAATATTTTCAGATCCTAGCCTCTAATTATTAATTTACGCATCAAAAATTAATCACCTAGCTCGTATATTTAGGGCTAATGAAAATTCATAAGAATCAATAAGAATAGATTTAGTTTCCTGGCGGCTTTTATGCTACATGCATATACAAGCTGAATCTTATAAGATCGTAAGCGAAGATCTTTCCTTAAAATATTCGAAAAAGTATATGAACAAATCTATACAATGGCATCTGTGTGGATTGTCAGTTAAAATAGTGTTTGGATCTAAGTTTACCTACGTTAAAATGGAAAAGCATGGTGAATGGATATTAGTCAACTGTCAAAATGGTTCTCAAAAAAATGTTGTGCTGCCAAACAAAAATCTGATCAATAAATAATATATATTATTATATTTTCGGGGGAAATGAGCTTTTAATTCATTGTTCATTGATCAATATGAGCAAATGTAATGGATGCCAGTTTGAGTATTGCTCTTTTAATGTGCCTTAAAAACGGTTGCACTTGAAAAACAAATCGTGTAATCTTATAAAAATATATCTTGATTCAAATAAGCCTTTTAAATTGCATCAACTTTATGTTCATTGTCGTACCAAATCTCAAACTGAAGTGCTTGATTAAACTCTTATTTAATCGATGTTTTGTTAAGGTCAGAAACAGTAGTCGAGTCGATATAGACATGTTCGTCTGTCTGGAAGTACATATGCACAATACGACTTTAGAGGCTAATTTTTTTCTTCTGATAACTAGTATTCAATGAACTTGCGAACCTCTTCCTAAGCGACAGCTCCCATATAAACTTATCCTTTCTTTCTGAGTTTTTGTATGAAACAATTATTATTGTTAGGCCTATTGGTTTTGTGCAAATGTATGTAACAGGTAGAAATTATGGTCGGAGACCCCCCCAAAGTTACCCCCATTATGGTCAGGAGTTATAGAGGAGTCAATATAGACATGTCCGTCTGTCTGTCCGTCTGTATGAACGAAAGGATCTCGGAAACGGTAATAGATAGAGACTTCGTGTTTTTTGCATTCGACTAGGACTGCTCCGGAATTTTACATTTTTATTTTAAAATGTTGCCCCTCCCCCTTCACCATAAAATCACCCCCAAGGCTAAAAATTTCTTCGGCACAAATATATAGATAACACCTCTCTAATTGATTTTTTTTTCTACTTTAAGACATTTCCAAAAATATTAGGAATATTGATTTAATCTTATATACATTTATTCCAAAATATCACATCCCATATTTAATTCATGATCTATAGTTACAGATATTACCCTTGAATATAAACTGTTAAACTTTCTTCTACAACTAACATTTCTAATTATTAATTTTTGTAGGCACTTAACTTATTTTAAATCAAGAAAACGAAGAAAATAAAATATAATTAAACAAAAAATGAAGAACAAAGAGGAAACGAATAAATCACCTGAGGCGTAAAGTTAATATGGCCAACCCGATTAGAAACATTTTAACCGATGAACTTTTTATAGCTGGAAATTACTTAATATTATTTTAAACGATTTACATGTTTCTTAAAACAAAAAATGGAGAATAAATAGTCAACAGAATACGGATTCAGCTTTCACAGAAGAAATTTTCCACATCTTACCCTAAAAGTTAAAACCAATTCCTTACATTTTGTATGATGCCTGGTACCTCCTATATTTTTCAAGAAATCGAGTAAATTTCGATAAGGAAAACCAGTAGCATTATCGGAATAAGTAGAAGTTTATACCAATAATGGTTTAAATCACGTTTACTTCCGCGTAAGATAATAATTTTTGAACTTAGGAAACTAATTAAATCAAACAAACTGAACAGCTAGGGCTATTTTTTTTCCTAAAAATAAGAACTATTTAGTTTAACAACAATTATATTTTAATACGAAAAAGCTGTACTTTTATTGTGAATGAATCTTATTTGTATAAATATCTGAAAATAATGTATATTCGCATTCTTATTGCACTTATTTTAGTGGGTAAGCTATAATAAAAACTGAAGTTAAGAATTTAAACAAAATGAAGCGTACTTCAAATTAAAACATTATTGTTTCCCATAATTATAACATTAAAAACTATATAAATTTACTTTTGCTTCGACGTTACCCAACTGCTGCACGCTTGCCAGATATTCTCGACGATTGGCGGGCGGACAATAGACGCTAATGCACATATATCACTTTCCCGACTGCAATCTACGGCACACTTTCATTGCCTCCATAAATTATTTTCCACTCATTAGAGAGCAGCTACTCTATGCAGCAGCCGTGGCGTCGCTTTACTCGATATATTCACTCTCGCGGCAAATTATCGCTTATATGTGCTCCACTTAGGCATCCTCGTACCTCTATGCAAGCGTGCAGTGACCTAAAAATCAAGAAGAAAAAAAAAACTACTGTACTTAATAGAGGCGCACCACTAATGGCGCCAATTATTCCAGAAAAACTCTAACGTCAAGAAAATAAAGAAGATATCTATGAAGTCATTAAAAATCAGTAGAAAAATAAATTAGGAAACAAAAAGTAAACTTCGATAGGAACCGAAGCACTTATGCCCTTTAATTAAGCGTTTTTAGTTAAAATATAGTTGGTGGCACTGCTTTATTAAATATACACCGTCCTTCCTCCTATTCTGTGAGACGCATATGAGTAAATGTCTCATTTTTGTATTCCTAAAAATTTTAGTTAAAAAATCTTTTCAAGTTTTTATACCATACTAACAGTTGAATCCGGCGTTGCCCGACATAAAATTTATAGAAATCAAGTTTAAAGACGTTTGAATGAAAAAAACGTGTTATAATGTAACAGTCGTTAGTCGATGACTTTTAAGTAACTGCACCCTTTGCATATGTAGACTTAAGAAGTCGATTTAATATTAGTGAATAAGAATCCTAAACGAATACCATATTTCTCCAAATATATGTAAAATTGAGAGGAAGGCATGACAGCTCCCATAACGGCTATCGAAATCCATCTTCTGAAGATAAAGGTAAACAGAAGAGATTTATCAACTATATTTGGCCGCCAATGAGCTTAATAGGTATATCAGATCTACGCCTTACTCTGGGAGCGATTAGGATTCTCGCAGAGAAGAATGTCGTCTATCAAAGAAATCCGCAGTCAAGCCCAAGGCAAACTGTTATATAGAGAGAAATGAGGAGATTTATAAGTTGTTTTCAGTCGCAACAAACAGGAGTAAGTAAAGCGTGAGCTTGAGAGATTATGCTCTAGAAATAAAGTTTTTAAGCGCATCGGAACTTTCTGGCAAGACGAAATCCAAAGTAGGGAAACAGTTGCACAAAAATCACTGGTAACATGGGGAAGTCATTTTTCAAACATACTTGGAGGTATTGAAGCACTCAATTCGACGCTTAGAAAACAAACCTTATGGAATAAGTTATGCTAAGCATACCTGGTCGCCTCAGAGAGTAATTAAGACCTTATCGTGTTACTGGGGACTATTTCCCGATCATCATCCCTACACACATATAGATTTAAACAAAATTAAAAAAATAATGTAGAAAGGCTCAGACCTTTTAATAGGCCGACTGCTAAAAATGATTAGTAGCCTGGCACTCGTTATTTACCAATTTGCCGTTTATTCTGAAGGCAAGAAAGAAGGACTCCTTTCAGGCCAATAAGCCTAAACTCAATCACGTTAAAAACTTTTGAGAAAACGGTGGACATGCGTATAGTTCTGTCAGATCAACTGAACCTGCCACTTACCAACTCAATACATCAATTCAGAGCGTCATAAAAGCGAAAGGGATAGCCATTTGTGCTTTCACAAGAGAAATATTAATCCTTTTCTTACCAGATGGCTAGTGCAACTACTAGACTAAAGAACACTCGTAATTAATCTACTTGATAAAAGGAGAATCGTCTTTTCCGACGCAAGAAAAAAGAGCAAGAAAGGCGGGACTTTGAGGATGTTGAGATGTTACGTGACAGAAATGAAGCGTCAAGCGTCTTACTAAAGGTTTTAAACCCGGAGTAACTTTCTGTAAGGATGACTATGGAAATCTGGTAACGGATGAACAGGAATCACTGAGATTATGTACACCCAAAAAAAAATTTTCCTAAAATTTTGGAATCATTACTTAAAAAATTTTTTTTTACCTAAAACAGGAATTTAAGGTAAAATTTTGCCTAAAAATGAATTTCAAGGAAAAAGTTTCCTAATATTTCAGGTAAAAAAAATGTTTAATTTAGGTCATAAAATTCATTTTTAGGCAAAATTTTACCTTAAATTCCTGTTTTAGGTAAAAAAAAATTTTTTAGGTAATGATTCCTAAATTTCAGGAAAATTTTTTTTTTGTGTGTAGGAGTAAACCGGAACCATCAGTTAATGATGGCACTATTGTAGAGTCACCGGATTATAACGAGGTCGATTCAGTTATTAAAAAAAAAGCGGCAGGCTCTGATGGGCTGCCAGCTGAGTTATTTAAGACCGGCGGCGAAGAGTTGGTTAGGAGTATGCACCAACTATTATGCAAAATATGGTCCAAATAAACGCATACCCAATAACTGGAATCTCAGTGATCTCTGTCTTATCTTTGAGAAAGGACAGAGATATTATCGGTACGCAGGAACGGCGAGTCAGAAAGGCGTTCTCAGAGATTGAAAAAAAAGCTGTCGGCTCATGGGTCTAGTGGTGAATGAGAGCAAGAGAAAGTACTTTATGTCTTCTCGCACTCCGTCATCGCGTCTTGGACGGTCAGTAGCGATGGAGAATTCCAACTTCAAAAAACTTCGTCTATCTTGGATCCGAGATAACCAGCAACAACAATGTCAGTCTGGAGATCAGGCGAAGAATGTTGCTTGCAAACAGATGCTTTTTTGGGCTGAGCAAACAAATAAGAAGTAAAGCCCTCTCTCGAAAGACAAAAATCAAGATCTATAACACGCTGATACGCCCGGTCCTATTGTATGGCGCAGAGGCATGAAACATGATTGAGTCGGATGAGACAGCGTTGGAAGTCTTCGAGAGGAAGATTCTTCGCACGATTTTCGGTCCTATTAGAGTCGTTTAGGTTCCGTATGAACCGCGAGCTCAATGAGCTGTTCGATGAGGTTAACATAGTCAAGCGCATAAAATTCCAGCGGCACCTCATTCGAATGGATGAAATAGCTCCAGCAAGCATGGCTTACATGGGGGGCCCAAACTTGATTGGTGGACGCCGAAATAGAGGGCGACCGGGCACTCGATGGAATGATTAGGTATGGAGAGATCTCTCAGTACTTGGCATTCAAAACAACTGGCGCCAGCGCGCACTAGACTACGGAGACTGGCGCGCCTTCCTAGATGCGACCGTGACCGAAAGGAACAGTTAAAACCACAAAAGGATGCTCACACTATCCTGTGGAGCCTTGTAGTGGATGAATTATTATACCTTAAAGAAAATGGCATCGAATGTCAAGGCTATGCTGACGACATAGTAATTGCCTATTAAGGGAAATCGTATATACACTATGTGATCAAATTTAAATGCACATCAACGTTACACGATCTTTGTGCTCCAAAATGGGACCGAGTATCAACCCAGAAAAAATTAAAATTTTTTCTTTTTCTAGGAAGTATAAGCTGAAAACACTTAAACCAATATGGGTGAATAGAACGTTGATAGAATTCTTCAATCAGGTCAAATAGCTTGGAGTAATTTTTGACCATTCAACATGATAGATCCATGTGGTATCGTCAAAGCTACTTGAGAAAACAAAGAATTATGCGTTGACAATACTGACTTGCAGTGCCGTTATTGGAAAAAAAAGGGGATTTGGAAATGGAAAAGCATACCACTCAACGATGTTAAGCCAGGGGCAATCAATTGGTTTACAGACGGCTTCGTAACATATGAAGGAACTGGTGCAGGATGCTTTCGAACCTCGCACTAAATAATCTTTCAGGCAGAAATATGTGCGATCGAAAGATGTACCCAATTCAACCTTCGATAGGTGGCTATTAGAGCAGTAAGTTTACAGAAAAATATCAATAGTGAAGTGTTTCGGTAGAACAGTGGCTTTACTTGAGAGTACCTAGCCTTGAAAACTTAACTTTTATTTAATTAAATTCAAAGTAAAAATTCTTAAACAGTGGAGTGCATTCATCGATGCTCTTATTTTCAACTTTGGGATAATGTTGAATTTTAAAGGTATTAGTACCCGAAACAAGGATCCATCCCAACATACAAGAGACCAAGACTCACACTTAAAAATGGATTGTTATTAGCGGATGACAAATTTGCATTACGTATATTGACTCACAGTAGTCCAAAACTGTCTGAGAAAAGTCAATAGGAAATACAATTCTATTTAATTAAAGTTAAAGTTCACACTGCTCGGAATCACAATTCTTGAGTTATACGCGACAAACGAACTTTAAAATTGGAAAAGCCTTTAATATTAGAGTTATTGATTCCTTGTGGTAGAAAAACATTTTTGCTGACGGTTTTAAATTTAGTGATCCAAATTTACTGGCAGTTTCTGCTTTAAGTGCTATATTTGCCCCAAGTCTTTCCATGCTTTAGCGATTATTTAAAGTCTTAAAATCGTTTGTTAAGTGGTTAGCTTAAAAAATAATATACGTCAGTTTTATACTAACAGCTTTTATTTTCCGAAATCCTCGAAATAACTGAAATTGTGCAATTGGCAAAACTTGCAAAAGAAGAAAAAACAGCGCAAAAACCAGCAAACAAAAGAAATCGCGCCACTGCAAGGATTTATGTTTTGCTTATGCGACACGATTTTGCGACTACATGTGAATGGCTACGCTTAATCGATGTGATAAACCGATGGAAAGAGTGTGTTCTATTTGAACAAGAAATTAGAAAGAACACTTCAATCGAAAGTGGTCGACTTTGAGATACACTCCGGTTTATCTAAGGCTCTTTTTAACAGACTTAAAGTTGGTTAGCTACCGTTCATAAGTTGTTTCTCTATGCATTTTTATTCACTGTCCTGTGATAGTGTTATAATTCTCATTTAGTTCTTGCTTACACCAGTAATTGTTTAATGTGATATTAGTTTTGTTGTTTATCTGATTAGAAATATAAATTCGTATGGGCCTGTATTCCGAGCTGGACATATCATAGATATTTTATTACGATTGACGGAAAATAAAGCAAAGATCACATTAATTAACCACAAAACCAAAAATATAACAAAACTAAAAAATGGACCAAGTTTCATGGGGGCTATCCTTTATAGTGAAGTTGGCATGTTCATTTAATACACATCTGAAAAAGACAAGGTATATAACAGGCAACATACTTTTTCAAGGTGACAATTTTCAGCACTAATAGTTTACGGTCCTAGTCCACAAAAGGTGCTATAGACCATTAAAAGGAGTGGCTAACCTATGCTTGCAAAATTGTCAGCATCCTCATTTCTTGGTATACCAGGTATCCCGATAACCAGTAAATAGTTTGCTTAAAAAGTCTTTCTAGGATGCTCAGTTTTTCTAAGCAATCCACTTATGTATATATAACTAGGACTTGATTACATTTGAATTTAATGCACGGACAACTACTTGACTGCCCGACTGTTATGAGTCCAATACCCTTGATTAGGTTTATTTGGGCACATATTTCTTATGAATACATTTCTGCTTCAAATATAATATTCGAAGTAAATTACGCGACGTCCGAAGACTCCAGCACCAGTTCCTATTTTTCGTTATGGAGTCATCTTCAAACCATCTTATAATTCCTCATCTGATGTTACACTGAACCCCTTATTGAATCCTCCTGATGAAGTTTGCATTATGGCAAGTTGTGACCTTCATGTTACAATGCGACATTTTATTGAAAATTACAACAACTTACGAGGTTAGTTTGATAAGTCAGTGACTTTTTAAATTTACATCGCAGTAACTTTAAATGCAATACTGCTTCCGTCAACTGCCATCTATGAGTAGACTATGAAATTGAGCAATCTGTTCCATTTTGTTTATGTTTGCCAATAAAATCAGATTACCTCGTGAATTCTACTATTTGAGCTTTATTTTTTTGTTTAAAAAACCCATCGTCAAAACCTAGGAGAGATATGATAAATACTATGGCGACTCTGTACCACTTCAATGGTTAGAAAGTGGTTTACTGAGTTTCGTGGTCACTTCAAAGAAGTGTATGGCGATGTTTAGCCGCAATCCGTACTAGTTTTTGCGCCGTTTCATTACCGTCGCACCACACCAAGGACCAATTAACTATAAAAATAGTGGGTTTCTTCATGTATACGTGCACCATAGAAGGTCAAGAATGTTTAGGATGCATGCGGTGTCCTTCAAAAGAGTAAAACAATCACCCAAGAACATTATTCAGAGCTTTTGGACAGTTGAGATTTGTAGCAAAAACTACCGTTTTTATCGTGTACACACACAAGTCACGAGTCACGATGGAAAAAATCCATAAATTGTGCTATGAACTGCTACCCCATTCAGCAAATTCTCCAGATTTAGCCCTTTCTGAATATTATCTGTTTTCTAAACTGAAGAAACAGCTTGGCAGTAAAAGAATTGGATGAAATGAAAAGTTAATCATTATAGAAAACCCCTATTTTGAGCGCCTTCGAAATACATATTATTTGGATGGAAGAAAAAACTGGAAAAACGTTTGACTAAATGTAACGTACTAAAATAAGTCTATGTTCGAATAGATCTGTTAAAAATATACTCGAGTGTAGTAGTATCATACAACTTGCAAGATTAGGATCGATTCCTTTCTTGTTATATGTCCTTGACATTCCTGTATCTGAAGTGTTGCCAAAAGCACCTTCAAAGTTCATAAAATGGCTTTTTGAATTATGTACGGTTTCCGTGGATATCCAGTATATGTGAGCATTTGAATGTCTGTGATGTTGTTGATATGCTACCCTATTTTCTCTAAGGCCTTCTGCACAAATTTCGTGAAGCTTTATTGTCTGAAGAACTTAGGGTGGAAAGGTTTTTTCCTACCTGTCTTCGGAATGAAAGCTGTCTTGGCATTTCTACATTGGTATTTAAGCAAGGACTAGGCTACGTCTGATGATTTTTGCTATGGGACCTATTAAGACGTTTGTGGTTCTATGAAGTAAAAACTAATTATACGGTTAGTTGAGCTAATAATCCAGTTTCAGTTTACTCCACTGGAATTCGATTCTTGAAAGTAGTTTAGTTAGTCCTTTTATATTAAAAATGTATCTTCGATAGATCTTAAAAGGTCGAAAAGTGTTTTGGAGAACACCTTCGATTGGTCCTTCTTATTTTTGGTTCGTTACAACAAATTTCTAATATATTTCCAAAACGTTGCAAAGCTTCCAATAATCTGATTATAGCCACTTTTGTTTCATATATATACAAATATATGTGTGTGAAGTGAACAAAAAGAAAATAAGAATGATTGAGTACATATTTTGGTTTGAGCTACCGCAATCAGCAACAGCTCGTTCGGTCGTTGAGTTTGCTGCTACTCTACAATACTAATGCACTTCGAGTGCAACTGAAATGCACACAGATACTCTTTCACAAACACACAACACACACACGCACAGATATAAAAGGAGTAAAGCTGCTTAAATACTCGCATTGCAATCGTTAAACAAAAAGAAAAGCAAATAAAAATAGTGAAAACGAAAGCGAAATGAAATCATTTCGTTTCTTGGTTGCATTCTACACATTTCTTTGCTTTTTTACGTACTTGCTTGCCGTTGCCCCGTTTGTCGCTTGCAACACTTGCCGGCAAACTCGGCACATCGAAATAGACAAAAGTTCAAATTATTTTCTCTGTGTGGCAGTGGCAACCAAAGGAGGTCCATCGAAATGACTCTAAGCCGCTCAAGCGTAAGCCTTCTAGCGCTGAGTAGGAAGCTGTCGTGAAGTGGAGAATGGGTTCGGTTTTTGGGTTTGGGTTTTCAGATAGATTGCAGGAAATGGATTTTCACTTTTTGCGGTTTTGACTTATATGTGCGCTTAATTGTTGTTAAGTAGTGAAAATAAAATGCATGCAGGCACACATACATACGCAAGCACAAAAGCATGCATACAGAAGTGCAAGAGTGAGATAGAGCGATACACTGTGTGTGTGAATAATTAAATAAGAGCGAAGAAAGCTTGTGGAAATTAAAGAAATACTGAAAATAAATCCATACAAGGTCTCTACTCGCTTTGGTCTGTTTAATACTTCTCATTTTCATACTACTGCCCCACTCAACTACCACGGGTATCATAAATTTGCAGGGTCTCTAGAGTCATTCGTATTGAGCAGAGACGTAGCGAGTTCCACACTATGTTGCAAGGGTGAGTGTTATTCTATTGTTGCTAAGTAATAAGTCAAAAAACAGCGGTAGGGCTTTCCATTATCATAAATGGAGCTAAAAAAAATGTCTGCAATACATCAGCAATAATTCCATTCGGACCATATTTGGGCTGTTATAGTCTCTTTCACTAGATAACATTTAAAAACTTCGCGGTCTTCTTTCTAGCAGCACTTCAAGCCTAGATTTAGCAATTTATCCCCTATCTACTAAAGTGGCACCCTTCATGAAATGTTTAAGGAACCAATAAAGTCATTGAAATCTAAATATTCTTAGCTGAGCACAGCATCCACATCATGCTAATCACAGAGACCTGGCACCGGCCCGAAGTTTCTATCTTCATCCCAGGATTCGCAATACATCACCCAATACAGACCAAACAAACCAAGATAAGAAGCTGCTGTTCTGATTAGACAAGAGGTCAGTTACTTCCAATTGGCATCAGTTAGACAAGCACAGCTACAAATGATTACCATTGAGATTCCACCAGCATAGGTGATCCGCTTATCTTCTCGCTCTGTCTTCTTCCGGAATACCTCTGGCCTACAGTGAACTTTGATCACCTTTTAGGCAGCCATGAGGGTAAGTTTTTAATCGGAGGAGGCTCTAGCGGATAAAATCGGTTTTGGGGGAGCTACAAAGCGGACACGAGATGTACGAGATTGTAGGAAGCTTTAGCCACCTCCTCCACTCAAATCCTAGCCATCGGTCGAGCTTCCCACTTTTCCTAAGCCAGCATAACACACCAAGCGCCATAAATTTTGATGTCTGTAACGGGCTACTAGCCGATGAACTGAGCACTAGAACAGACTACCAACTCTCGTCCGATCAAGTCCCCCTCGTGGTCCAACTAGCAAACTCGCCGCAATTCAGGGTGTGAAAAAGACGATTGCCTAAAACGATTACCGTTGCTTTCTGCAAGAAACTAGAAATTACGCTGGACTTGAACCTCGAGGTTATACGACCTACAGACTAAGTGGACGCTTATGCACTTTTGCAATGCATCGCAATGCATCTCAAGAAAGCTTGCCCTTGTGTTCCAGTCCACAAGCGAGCACCCAGACACTGAAATATTTATAATTGCTTACCAGGCAAAAAAGCTGCAGGAGACTGACCTGTTCCTAGAAAAGGTAAGTCCTGGTGCGAGTAAGGAATATTCCCAGTGATCTCTTACGAAGCAATATAAGAGACAAACTCCATCAAAGTTCCTATTGCCAAAACAGATGCGAGCAGGTCCAGGCTAGGTTCCAACCCTTCGTGTCCACATTCATAAGTCCGCTCGAGTGCTGTTGTCTACTGCGCAGCTATTTGAGAGATTAACCAAAGGATAGGATGGTAAACTTTATACAGTGGCTTTTAACCTTTTCACAGGGTATGGCACGACGGTCTACTGTGCAAATTAAAAGGCATCCTTCCACCTCAGCCGCAGGACCTCAAAAAACGTGTGTTGTGTTTAAGGATTTCAACATTTTTTTCTCTTTAACCGGACATGCTAGAGACTTCCACATAGTCTTAAATTAAAGCTAAAAAACCTCAAAAACAAGTTTTTTGGGCCCTTTATCCCTCTTTTATCAAAATCATATCGAAATAGGCAATTTTGGGACCTGGGACCGTGTTCGTCCGAAAAAAAATAAAAAGTTTATTTTTACCAAATTCAAAGTTGAAGCAACAATCAGACAAACCCCACTCACTACGCCCCTGCGACAAAGTTAATGCGCTACCGTCTTGACTTAATTTCGTTTTCGTTTGTTTGTTCGCTCTTTTCGCCTCAGTTCTTGCCTCAGTTGGTTGCATGACTGACTGCATATAAATTTATTTCACTCATTTGTTGCTGCCATTGTTGTGCTGCTGTTGCCACACAGCCTCCGCGGCATACTTCTACTTCCTGCCGACATTTTTCTGATGACAGCTTAAAACGGCATTCAGCATAGTTTGCACAGTTCATCATCGACGCCTACAATGACGTCAAAAAGGAAACAAACAGCTCACATAGAATAATACACAGGAGCGCATGGCGGTAAGGGGTGGTAACTACATAGCGTACCTACATATCTTATGAAACTTAAAAGTTCTTAAATATTTTTAGTTATACATAACAATATAACATACACAGATTTCTTTCCTTCGAGTCCGATTGGTTCCATAAACTAACAAAAAATTTGAATTGCTGTCCAAGTTCGGTTTAATGTATAGTCTGCAATTTTGAAATCTTGACTGAAACCATTAAATTTCGCAAAGAAATGATTTCCAGAAATCAATAAATGTAAGATTTGAAATCTCAAGAGATGGTACCCACCGGCTGTAGTTTATTATGCAATGCCGCCTGCCTTATCTCCTCCTACCGTACAAACCACACCTAATACATAAGAAGTTTCTCATAAGTCACGCTTAAAAATTCTAAAATACCAAATTTAATAAGATTGGATTTATATGATTCGCATCTCAACGCATATGTCGCATTTTATACAAATTCATCTCAAGTCGTACGCTCACTTCTTTACAATATGAGTATGATGAATGGAGGACAACCTCAAATATTCATCAATAGTCTGATCTCGATGACCGATGCTATACTAAGTTTGTAGAAATATTTGTATTCCCGTATATTCTTAATGAGTATCAAGAGTCGAGTCGATTTAGCTACGTCCATATTGGAGCCATCAAATTTCCTTTTATATTATACAAATTATATGCAACGTTACTCCTTAGAAAATATAGAAGAGTAAGGCCCCATACATACTTAATCCACATTTATCCGAAAATCTTCCCCAAAAACTCTGAATCCACAAAGGGCTTTACTACAAATGGACCTATTAAAATATGTAGAGCTTCCTGCATTAAGAAGTTTCCAATTCGAAATTTAACAAAGCGCAATGGCGAGTGTGAGACAACCATAGAACATAAAGTCCATCGATATCTTAAAACCTGAGAGACTAGTTTTTAATCCTACAGACAGTGGACAGACGGATAGCCAGAGAAAGAGAAGGAAAGACAAATGGTCAGATGTGCTTATCAGCTCGTAAAGCTCTTGGGTCATTCTTTAATGTGTTACAAAATCTGTAACAAATTTATAATACGAGGGTCGCTACATATATTTACTGATATTCAAAATATTATTATTTTCCAAAATATTTACCATTCGCCCGAAACACTTTGTGAAGCAGTTTTGCCACTCCAAAAGAAATACCTCCAAAACATGCATTTTGAAGGCATCAACAGCTTCTTCGGGAGTTGAAAACCGCTGTCCGCGCAGTTTGTTTTAGATGTGAGGGAATAGGAAATAGTCATTTGGTGCTCTGTCAGGGCTGTACGCCGGATGACCCATTAAATCGATGTTTTGAGCGTCCAAAAACTGTAAGTGTTAGAACTCGCATTATCGAGAAGATTGTCATGCGGTATCCAACGTGAAGAAACCTTTCTGACGACCAAATATTCATGTAATATTGTATGTATGCTAGTCATAGTAATGCCCAGGGATGCCTCAATCTCACGGTATGTCATATGACGATCCTGTTTTAACAGTTCACACACAGCATCGATGTAGTACCAGTGACAGTTCTTCACAGTGGCCAAGGATGGAGCTTCATCACCACAAGTTGATTTAAGTTGGTTGATGCACTCTTGTCTTGATAATCCACGTCGAAAACCGTAATAAATAATCGCAGGAAACTGTTCACGGTTTAAGTCCATTTTTTGGCCGAGATGAATTTTTCAGCTGCCTCTAAAGCAACCAAATTGCGCTCGTACATCAGTGTTCACAGTAAGTTAGGCCTAAAAAATGTCAGACTTTAGGATGGAAACGTCAGATTGCATCTTGCCATATGTTTTGATGCTCAGACTAGAAATATATGTAAATAGTGAGTCAAGAGTCATGGGCACTCGGAAATAGCGAATCTATTTCTATAAGGTCTTTTCATCTGTTGGCTCTACGATGTGCCATTTATTAGTTCGCCAATTCCTAAGGGTGCACAACCAACGACATGGTTTTAAATATATTGTTGCGCAGTTGTATGTTTCCTATAGAAAGCCAAACCATCACCAGTTTTCTAATGGATTTCACTTCTCCTGATACCATCAACATGTATTCCAAATATCATTCCCGTATCTAAAATAGATGCAAAAATATGTTGAATGTTGTTTATCGCTACTACGGAAGCTATTGCACCGCCCCCTCTGATCTTGACAAAACCCATGAAGTGTTTTTCTCCTAATCTCTTGAACATGTATACCTAATATTAAGCCCGTGCCTCAAATATATGCAAAGATTTGTCGATTTGTTATTCAGGGATAATATGGCATTCTAATAGTGAAATCTTTATTGAGTTCAGTCGGGATTATTTGGATTCATACAAAAATACTAATCTTTCCGCTTTATAATATTAGTATAGATTATAAAATAAAAATAAAAACAATAACAAAATAGAGACATTTATATATAGAACGTCACTATTCCCATCGTTCACTGTAAAGAATGCTTAAACTATGTGTGAACTATAAATAATTTTAAGTTAACTTACCATCATTAGTTAATGTCAAACAACTCCATATTTCTATCCTTAATACTTCTAGATTATATACGAAGCTTCACTCAACAACAGAGATATAAACATATAATGTAATTCTGGTGCCTGATGCTCTTATTTCATACTAGCAATAGATTTTTTTTTACCACGGAAACCATGATAAATTTATATTCAGAGACCAAAAGTACATCGGAAATTGATGTATGGCATTGGGAGATATATTCGAACAATGAATGCTCTATGAAATCTAAAATAATATATTATAATTGCATACAAGAAATTTCAACGCTTAAAAAGACTTCTTGTAAGCACTTCTTCTGCAACCCTCGTACACAATATTTTATTCCAGACGCCTCCATGCGTGCATAAGTGGTGCAATAGCTATTCAAACTGTGCCATGTGACCACATTCAATTGATACTTCAATTGCCATCAATAGCCAAAGAACGAGTGGATTATCTATCATTGAAAAACACCTGGAGACACCTGTTTTGAGTTGCTATCGAGGGATTATTTCAGAATGTTCATGCAATTGCTTCAAAGCATTGCTGCAATCCGCCACTGCTTGCGCCAAAAACAACAACAATAGATGAACAGAACTCAAGTGTCCACAAAGGCACAGCAGTGCTCACCCATATTCATGATGGCGATGCCATGATGCTCGTGTTCATGCATATAACTGCGAATGTATCCGAATAAATCCCATACATCCATCCACCCACGAATTGGTAGTAGTATTATAATAGCAGAGCACCAGCCAGTATACTATGCATGCACTTCATCTCCTCTGCTCGCTAGCCTCTACAGCCAGCTACAATACGTTTAACTTTGCGCGTGCTATCGAACTACGGCGGCAATGACTGCTGCTCTTCCTTCGGCTATGGCGCTCCCTTAGTGTTGACTTTATGCTGCTGCTTCTGCTGTTGCTGCTACAGCTGAGCTCCACTTGATCTTTGACCCAATTTTTATTGCATTGTTTGAGTGGGAATGAAAAATCTCTTCACTTCTACTCGACTCAGCGCTCAACGTTGAACGCTCTACTCTTGATTCTCGGCTATTACTGCTCGTATTTACTGCAGATACTACTGATTCATGGTGCAGTTGAACTCAGTTCGACACTCTACGCGCTGCAAACTCTGAGTACTTTGCTTCAATTTAATTTTCTGCTCGACTCAACTCGTTTCAATTCCAGCTTCAAAATGATTTTATTAATCCCGAAAAATCGTTTATTTTTCAACTTTGTACCCTACTGTACTACGATTTATGAGTAGATAGGGTAGATTGGTTTCATTAAACTAATATACTGGTACAAGTTGGAGAACCTACCTAATGGTAGGTAGGTAGTGATATCTAAAATTTCAACCTGTGACAATTTTTCCATATTTGAAGTAAGATACAGTATTAGGTCAAATATTTGCTCTATATCCCAACTCCCAGTCTGCACTTGCATGAAGTTTGTAGCCCCATGTCCTTCACTAGTCTTAAAACTTTTGCAGTATTTATTCGTCGTTTCATATGGCATTTGAATCGTTTGAATTGTTAAAATATGACTATTCTACTAATGGATTTCGTGACATATTTGTTGTAAAATTGGTTTTCTGTCAAGTGGTTGAACCCGAGAATCTGTGGAGCAAACTCTGTCGTAGTCTTGCAACAAATAATAAGAGACAAATTGTGGGTGAACGCAACGTTCAACTAGTAATGGACTACATTTTTTACTGATGTCTTAGTCTTAGATTTTTATTTAGTCAGAAGCAGAGAAATGACCGTGATATAGACAAAATGTCTTCGACTTTTTTCTCCTTTTTCTATTGGTTCCTAATATTGCTACAAAATTTAGTAATTTTTGTGCCATAGATCACCGAAGATTAATTTCGATCAGCATCCATTTCATAATCGCAATCGAAAAGACGTGACAGAAGATTTTCAGTTTATATACATTTATGCTTGATTCTCATTCATGAGTGGATCATCAAATCTGACAACATTATAATCTTATGGCTTCGAAAGGAAAATTGTACAAAAAATACCTAGTATTTTCATGGAGTTAAACCATTCTCACAATGATATTATAGTATCAACCGTTTCATAAAACATTTTCTTTGGAAGTGTGATTAAGTAGAAATATTTGTTAGTTAATATTATCAAATATTAAGGCGCCCGAGCAGGGACATTGTGAATGTAAAACTGAACAGTGTCAGCTAAAGACTAATTGTAAACTTGTCTTAAAATAGAAAAAAAAATTGTACATGGCACCACTAATATTGAGCGGTATGAAGCTCTCACCATTTAATTAAGATGCTTGTTAATAAGAGTTATTCTGAAACAAAATATATTTGATAAGTTTAAAAGTTTCTTAAGTATATATCTAACACATTTCGTAGACGTAATTACCAGCCAAGTTTTTAGAATGTTGTTGGACGTGCTGAGTAACAAAATGAAATGGAGCACGAGAACTCTTAGTTACTGGATTACTGGAAACAGTGTTGTGATGAAGTCAGAGAAACAAAAAGTTGATGTTTTACCTTTTACGAACTTATTAGAACATGTTTGATCGACAATTAATTGAGCTATAACCGAATGATGCAGCTTCGTCAGAACGATGCGTCATCAGAGAGATAACAGCGTCCTAAAGACAGTTTATATAGTAGGACTTCCACATATACACCAACGACTCCTAGATTTATTGCAACCAACCCAATGAACCCAGAGATCTTCATTGAGATCAATGGAGTAAATAAATCTTTCCACCACCTTAGTCATGCTTAAGTCCTTCTCATCATGGTAACTAAAGGAACTTTAAACAAATTTTATATATATGAAAACAATTAAGCTAGGTCTTAATTGGCAATGTTCCGGCGTATACTTTTGCTCCCTCAATTGATGAGCTATTATCAGTAATGAAGAAACATTGCATCGTCGTAAATCTGTTAAATTGGATTACCGTAAATAAACAAATGTATAAACAGCCAAAAGTAAGGCTGATGCAGTTTCATAAGTGATGTGCGGCGGAAAACTTATGAAATATGCTTCATTCAAGAGGACCTCGACAACTGTTTCTCTTGCACAGCGTTATAAGCTAAGTTATTACCCATCTGGGCACAAGATATAAATAAAGAGCTATGATCGAGGACTAAGTTAAACCTTCAGATCTGCTGCACTTTTAGCACGGTCTCTGGAATGATGCCTATGGAGGACTTGTTAACTTGTTTTGTGGATACATATATTCAAAGAACAACGTAAATACGTAGATATACCGCGCAGAGATATTAGATAAGCTATAAGCCGCACCATTTCCAGATGACACAGGTAAGCGAACACAGCTACTAAGTGGTAGCAATTGTTTCAGAGACTACATTGACAGCTTGAAACAGACTCTAGTACCACATTGAATTCTGTTGTCGCAGTAATGTTGTAGAAGACGCCGTACATATATGGCTTGTTGGTATAGATTTAAGGGTTAGAATATCTGGATTGAAAATTGTATCATAGAACCTTTTCCGAACTTTACTTCTCCAGTGAGGAGAAATGAATTGTAAATAGTTAATTTGCATGTACAGTGATGACGGAACTCCGAGCCATGGAGTGACAGTGAAACAGATTATATAGCTTATATATGTACATAATTGAATTGATGTAATGCTTCACGGCAGTACCGTAGATATATAATAAATCTTGAGCCTCCTATTGCTTTATGTGTCTTCTCTAATATCACAATTGTTTGTATTAAATTTTGTGTCGAAATTAAAAATATTTGCTCCAACGCACCTAAATTAAAACATTTGGCGAGTCTATTTTGAACCAAAAAAAAAAATAATAAATAATACAATATCTTCAAAGAAGAAAGATTAGATGTTAATGACGATGCACGCCCTGGGTGCCCCGGTACGTCAACAATCGATGAAAATGTTGAGTATTGAAGAACAATGTTATGTATAATTTCTGTTAGAGAAGTTGCTCGGAGAAGGTATATCGGTTGCCATAATTTTTGGATATGGCAGAGGAGTTTGTCCTGAAATTGCTATATTTTAATCAAAAGTATCATCGCATGAGCATCGATCAGAAGCTGTTGAATGCCATCATTGACAATCACGATTAATGTAAAAGGATTTAACTGATGATGAAACATGGGTTTATGGCTTCACGTCGATACCAAAGCCCAATCATCGCAATGAAACATCCCAATGAAATCATCGCAATGGAACCATCTCAATGATACTATCCCAATTAAAGCGACCAGAAGAGCCAACACCGAAAAAATTACTCCAATTCGTTCCCACAAGCGATTTTTTCCTATTACCACAATTGAGAAGGCGCATAAAAGGATGGTGCTTTGCCATGATTGAGGAGATGATCACGGGAAGAGCTGTAGGCGATACCATATCAGAAGTGCTTCGAAAATTAAAAAAAGTCTCTTTTCTTAAACAAACCTCGTGCATGTTGCTTTTTCTGAGTAGCATGATATAACAATACAACTTTGCAATATCTCAGTCAGCGAATGATGGATTCGTAGCAGAATCAGAAACCATTGTTTTCGTAGTTCTTCGTATAAGCGTTGAAAGAAAATCTTGGTCCGATTTAAGTTCAAGCAATCAGATTTATAGCGAATAACTTCAAATACACAATACAATATTTGAAACAAAATGGAGAAGATTCTAAGAATATTGATAGTTTTTATAGTGGTACAAAGTTTGATACATACTTAATGAAGCATTGGAGAATGAATTATTTTATATATATTTCAGAAAAGCTTGCCGAGGCTAGTCGATCTAGCCACTTCCGTCAGATTGTCTGTCGTTCTTTTAATCCTTACTTACGGGCTAGTTTTTTTTGTTCGGAGCCCGAGTACACTTACATCCATCTATGTTATTAATATCTTTATCCCGATATAACTTAATATTTCTTAATTCCTTTCACCGAACTCAACTTAAAAATTTGTAGAGTATTAAATATTCGCATGCACTTCTTACGTCATTTACTTCTTTTCTTACATATTCCTTGCAATTTTTCTTAATCTGGCGTGCGTTTCTCCTTCAGTTCTTCGTCGGATGAAAGTAGTTTGTTGGTATTGTTAAATAGTATGGGTAGGAGCAATATGGTTCGGCAGACAATGCATTGCCCCTTCGCCTTTTGCTTTTGTTGTTGTCTGTTGAGAGTGTTTATCTTGAGCTTTGTATTTTTCGAGTTGGTATTGTTGTCTTTGCTGTTGTTGCTGCTGCTGCTGCTGCTGCTGTTGTTGTTGTTGTAGTAGCAATTGGAAATGGCTCTTGTCAGTATGAAGTATCAACAACAGAAGCAGCAGCAGCAACTACAACAACAACAGCAACAAAAAAGAAAAGTTTCGCGCATTCTTTAATTAAGCGCATTAATGTCAAAATGCTTATGAGCTGAAAATCTGTTTTCGCTGCTGATGGCATCATTGCAACAACAGCAGCTGAGGATAAATGCAAACACAGATATACAGATACACAATGTATCTGCATAGAGATACATACACACACACAAACAACAGTTGCACACACAGATTCGACAAACATAATTCGCTGCACTTTGTTGATCTTTAGTTTTAACTACTTTATAGCATATTTTTTTATTAATTTTTTTTCTTTTTTTTTTTCAAACCGTTTGGGTTTCTGCTCAGCTTTTTTACAACTTTTTTAACACGCAGTAAAAAAAAAAATAGTAGAACGAGTAGTAATCTAAGCCAGCGTAGATTGTAGGTAGGTAGATACTCTTCTTATTATTGTGGTATATGTGTGCTGTTTTTGCTGCTGATGTTGCTGCAGTACGTCCTTCGATCCGTCCGTCCGTCTGTTTGTCGCTGCTGTCATTTTGTATATATTGACAGTTGTCAACAAGCGAGTTACATGCTCGTAATCTGTTTTTGTTATGAATGCAATCTCTTCGTTGGAAAGATACTCGCATGTTTGCTTGTTTGCACCCATTGATGATGCGGCGTGAGAAATATGCAAAAATTAAGCGTTGCAAAAAATTTAAGATTAAATAAAAATGTAATATGAGAAAAAGAATGAATAGAGTGCTTACAATTGACATGTACGAAATATTAATACCCTTTAGATATTTGCTGATGCCAAGAATTTAAGATGACATATTTTTCGAAAATATATTGACATTTTTTTTTCTAGATATACATAATTAATATTCTGTATCATCTTTTATGCTTAATATAAATACTTTGGCTATAACATACCTACATAGTACTACCTAGTTAGTATTGTGGGTACAATACTAACTCTTAAACGTCCGATCTTGATTTGCTCATAACAAAGATGCGGTATAACTTAAATACCCCAATAAAGCCCAATAATGCCAGATTAACGAAGTACTAGTATTGAATTACAACTATGCGAACTGTACGTTCTATTCATTGTTTATTAACAGAAAACGTACACCAAGCATTAGTAGACCCCTTACGAGTATATTAATGGAATTGAATTACTGGCAAACGCAGTTACGGAAGTTATAGACCACTCTGTAGCAAAATCTCCAATCAAAATTTTCTAAATAAATTCCTATCTACATTTTAAGAATAAAAGGTATTCAATATAAACGCAGAAGGAACTCGTTACTGTGATCTCAACACCAGAATGCAATCCAATTAAGTCTCCTGAAAACTTATCCATAGATTTGAACTATTCCTTAAACTATTAGAAAGATTACCATAAAAAAAGGGTTAGAAAACACAACTAGGAATTCGAATCCATACTTTTCAATATAGAAGTCGAAAATGGAATATATTTCTATCAAGTCTTCCGAAAGCCTCTCCAAAGGTTTTAATGATTTCGAAAAATGATAGGAAGAAGCACGCTATTAGTATAAGATACACAAAATATGTAATTTCAAGCTAAACTAAAGATTAACAAAAGGTTTCTTTTACAAACTATCAAAATAAGGCACCGATTTCATTTCATTGGTCTAATATGGACCTGTAAGGAGTATTTCATTACAATTTAAGATAAGAAAAATTTGGCATTTTTTGCTAACATTTCTTTTTATTCTAAAACGCAGTAAGGTCTCCAGGTTTTTATGGGTACTACCCCCTTGGAGAGGGGTTTTTACATTCATTAAACGCTACCTATCTGGAGAGCGAATAGGAGACATTAAATATCCAAAATTGCAGGTTCTATCCATTATAGTCTTCAATTTCTTCTTGTTCTTAGACAGAAAGACGATTACGTCTATATCGACATGACTTTTTGTAGGTCCGATTTGAACCCTAATGAAATATTTTATTGAGATTGATGCAAAATATACTAAGGTCGACGTTTCTATCTGAATTAACATCAACATCAACATATTTTCTATACAAAAACCCAGATAGATGAGAAATACTTGTACGAGTACTACCACTTTTAGTACTCAGATCTCGACAAAAAAAGATTATTTTATACGGATTATTGTAGGGTAGACTAAATTTGGTGATTCTAGCAAAATAAACAACATCAATAGCATTTTTGCATACAACAACTCAAAACAAGTAAGGAAATTTCAGTCGGGCGTAACCGACTGTAAGAGGCCCTGTACCAGTTCAGGTCGCCTAAGAAACACATTAAATGTTCCCCTAGCTTATGACCAAACACATGACCACTTCTCACTGCACGACTAAGTGCCTTTAGAACATTTTTAGGCCCTGTACCGAAGGTATAATAGCCTATTGGTTTTGTGCAAATGTGTGTAACAGATAGAAATAATGGTCGGAGACCCCCCAAATTTACCCCCATTATGGTCAGGAGTGATAGAGGAGTCGATATAGACATGTCCGTCTGTCCGTATGTCCGTCTGTCCGTCTGTCCGTCTGTATGAACGAAAGGATCTCGGAAACGGTAATAGATAGGGACTTCGTGTTTTTTGCATTCGACTAGGACTGCTCCGGAATTTTACAAGTTTATTTTAAAATTTTGCCCCTCCCCCCCTTCCCCAAAAAATCACCACCAAGGGCAAGTTTTTAAAATAAACTTCTAAAATTCCGGAGCAGTCCTAGTCGAATGCAAAAAACACGAAGTCTCTATCTATTACCGTTTCCGAGATCCTTTCGTTCATACGGACGGCCAGACGGACGGACGGACGGACATGTCTATATCGACTCCTCTATCGCTCCTGACCATAATGGGGGTAACTTTGGGGGGTCTCAGATTATTATTTCTACCTGTTACATACATTTGCACAAAACCAATAGGCTCTTGTACCTTCGGTACAGGGCCTAATGAGGTGTAGATTGGCATGGTAAGTGCCAAACCTCCACTTACCATGCAAGTTACTAACATGATCATTGATTACAAGTGATCTGAAAAAGGAATTAGAGAATTTAACTATATATAAATAAATAAATAAATTTGTACATACATAATACACACTTTTACCCTATGTATACAGGCTATTAAATAGTGGTCAGTGGCAGCGCGTGTCCAAAGTGCTGCTACTTTTCCTCTAGCTTTAAAAAAAGGCTTACGTCATTCCTGTTTTAAATTCCTTTAAAAACAGAAGAAGTCCATATTCGTATAGACATACATATATTGGTTGAATATATTAGTAAAAACTATAAAGAACATTTGTGTGGGGTATCGCCCCTTCCAATTTTCCATTAAAAAATCACAAGAATGAAAACAAAAAACGAAGTCTCGGATGGAACCCTATGATGACGATCCCCGCAAAACATATAAGGTCCACGATTTAAGGAAATGCACCTTGTAATATTCTCGAAAGAAACAAGGCTGACATAACTACAATCCAGGAAATACGATGAATAGGACAGGGTTGCTCTAAATAGGCATCCTGTGACATCTACTAAAGCTACCATGAGTAAAGCACGAATTTGAGTGCGGTTTTATGATAAGTAGGACACCACATAACCTACTGTTCAGAGACACGCCTGTTGACGAGCGCCTAGCTACGATATATATCAATGCTAAATATTTTAATATTAGCCTGATTAATGCGCACGTCCCGCCGGAAAAGACGACAATGCTAAAGACTATTTCTATTAGGCTTAAAACATCTATAAGATCGCTGTGCCAAACACGATAACATATTCGGGCTTGGCGATTTCAACCCCAAAATTAGAAAGAAAAATTTAGCATTTTCGACACTACCTTCAATAATGGAGAGAGGCTAATGGATGTCAACGCAGGTCAGAACATGGTAGTTAGCAGCACCAGATTTCAGCACCTCAACGTCCACAGGGCTACATGGCTAAGTCCAGATCAAATTACACGCAACCAAATTGCTCATGTTTGTATTGACGGAAGGCACGCATTGAGCGTGTTGGACGTGCGAACGTTATGTGGTCCCAACTTCGATTCGGACTTGTCGCAACAAAGGTATGCACTAGGCTCAGCATGGTGCAAGCTGCACGTCCCCACATTCAACAAAAGCTAGACGTTGGCAAACTGCAATCAGAACAGAGCGCCGAATCATTCTCAAATACAATATCCTGACTGCTCCATGAAACCTTTCCGTCTTCTCAAGATATATGTAGGCATATCATCCGCTCCATGGATAGGGCTGCCAAGGAGGTCATTGGTTATACCAAACCTGTGCCTTATTCTTGGTACGACGGGGAGTGTCGCAATGCTACTGCAGAGAAGAACGTTTTCTATCAGCGAACTCTGCAGTCGGGAACAACGTGAGCTGTTAGTGAGTGAAATCGAATGAATCGGAAAGAGGAGAAACCTTTTCAGACACAAGAAAGAGGAGCAAGAAAGGCGGGAGTTTGAGGATGTTGAGATGTTACGTGACAGAAATGAAGCTCAAAAACTTTCTGTAAGGACGAAAATGGAACCCTTGTTACAGATGCTCAGAAATCATTGAGATTATGCAGGAATCTTTTTTTCTAACCTACTTGGAGGTGATGAAGCGCACCATTCTGCCGATAAAAAAAATCACACCGGAACCACCAGTTAATGATGGCACTATTGTCGAGCCACCGGACTATAACAAGGTGGATTCGGTTATTAAAAAGCTGAGAAGTTGAAAAGCGGCAGGCTCTAATGAGCTGCCAGCTGAGTTATTCAAGACCGGCGGCAAAGAGTTGCTTAGGAGTATTTCAGTGTTCAGGATAGAATCCTTAAGAAAGGAGACCCTGCAGTTTGCGCCAACTTTCAAGCGTATTGTGGAATAGGCTGAAGCTATATATGGTATCTCTGACTGGAAAATATCAGTATGGCTTCAGACCAAAGGTCGACCAGTGACCAAATATTCACGATCGAAGTTTTTTGACGCCCTTTCTGCACTAGGTATCCCAGCAAAGATGGTCTTTGCTTGATTACGCTATCACACACACAAATCGTGATCATGGTTGGAAGGAACCTCTTCGACCCCTTTAATACCGAGAGATGTTTCAGGCATGATGATCCGCTGTCGTGCAATTTCAATCTACTGATGGAAGATATTCTCCGCCAGTACATACAGTAAAAGGAAGTGATGCTCACGTACACGGATGATATTGATACCGTCAGTACACAGGAACGGCGAATTATCAAGGCTTTCTCGGATATTGAAAAGCAGTCTCGGCTCATGATAGTGATGAATGAGAACATGACAAAGTACTTCGTGTCTTCTCTCACGCCGTCATCGCATCTTGAACGGAGAATTTCAACTTCAGTGTTGTAGAAAACTTCGTCTATCTTGGAACAGAGATAACCAGCAATAACAAAGTCAGCTTGGAGATCAGGCGAAGAATCACGCTTGCAAACATATGCTTTTTCCGGCTGAACAAGCAAATGAGAAGCCCTCTCTCGAAAGACAAAAATTAAGATCTATAAGACACTGATACTCGCGGTGCTATTGTATGAGTCAGATGAAACAGCGTTGGTAGTTTTTTGGAGGGGATGATTTTCGGCAGAAATTTCGGTCATATTAGATTTTTACCTAATCATATATGTTGAAGTGTGACAAAAATACCATTAAATTAAACTTAATTTTTGTAGGGTATCGAATGTACATTCCGACACATATCAAGAGACATATTAAATAGGTGCATTTGCCATATGCATCGAACCAACGGAAGTAAACAGAGAGATACACTCGTACATTGAAACAGCTGAAGCCGGTTCCGGGCAATAGAAATGGGTTGATGGGTTTGATTTGAAATGGAGCAGTGCGTGTGACTGACTCTGGTGTATTGCGTTTGCATAATTTGTGCACACCTTTGTAGAAATCAAATATTGCAATTGTGTTTGCACTTTGCTTATTTCGGAGCACAGCTTTATTTATATGCCACACACACACACACAGAGAGACACAGATACACGCATACACACTCAACGAAACGATATGCAGTTTCAATTGCGAAAAAACAAAAAACAAAAACGAAAGTTGGAAAAACATAATTTACATGCCACGCAAAAATATTTCGTTCAACGTGCAACGGATCGATCATTTAGCATTTTTCATTTAAACGCGATGAAATTGTTCCTGCTGCCGCTGCTGCTGCTGCTGCTGCTGGTACTCAAACTAATTGGGTCAAAGCGGACGGATACGCGAATTTTCCTGTGGGTATAAACTAACAACAACAAGAACATCGACAATAAAATCAGCAGCAAAATCTCCAAACGTACTGAGCGACAGCGGCAACAAATATTGAATAATATATGTATCTGAGTATCTGTATCTACAGCTATTGACAGTTAATTAAGCACGCTGAAGCTCAATTTCAACGAAGCAAAATAAATGAGAAAAAGTATCTACGTTTGTCACGAGTTTGACTTGCCAACATTTTATGTGTTTTTCATGTGCATCTCTTTAAGCAGTATTCTTTTTTATATCTAAACGTTTTCTCTACACTGTACTACGTGTTTGCCAGCATTAAATGCAATAATATATAATTTAAACTTTTTGTTTGCGCTTGTTTTAAATGTCATTAAGTACATACTACATACTCGAGTATATGTGAATTGAATTATACTTGACAAAAACCAAAAAAAAATATATTTTAATTACTATGTTATTGGGACAGCAATTCATATCAACAGCTAAATAATAAATATACTCTTGTACTCTTGCATTGCTACAGATACAGATACAATACATGGAACATACAAATGTAATACTTTTTAGCCGAAATGCATTTTGGACGAGGCCAATTCTATGAAACATTTCAATTAAATGCATATTGAAAATGCATTTGAGCATAAATTTCAAACAAATGCAGCAGCAGCAGCCGCGCACATATTTAGATACAGATACATTTATATCTATACGAATGTATGCGGATTAGAAAATGTTTACATTCGGCAGAGAGAGAAGGACGATTTAGCAAATTTAATTTTTACTAATGCATAATTCTCTAATATATATATTCAGAAGATAGACAACATTGTTCGATAAAGAAAGAAAAAAATAAATAAATACAAGATAAAAGCAGTGGAACTGATACTCGGTAAATAAAAATAAAAACAAAACCGAAAACCTAAATACACAATGGCGTCGAAATAGAAAACACAAAACCAAAACAATTACCGGAATTCGAATTTGATTATATAAAAAATAAATAAAGCAATAGTTGCTGCATTTAAATTTTGGTAAAACCGAAATTTTCAAACTAAAACTGGTGATTAGGGTTATGTGTATGTTATTAGCTTTTTAGTATCACTAAATTAGGTAGTAGTACTCCTATTTACAGAAATATGCAAAATATTTAATTTATTAAAAGTTCATGTTTTAGTATAAAAGGTAATTTAGCAAAACTGAGACTTATAGGTTTACTCGATTTCAAAATACCCTCGAGATAATTCTCTATCGATAAATTTCTGTAGCTAAACTAATCCATAAACAAAATGTGTTCCTTATGAAAAACCAGAAGGAGGACAGTTTAGGACAAGTATCTATTGCGTAGTCTGTGAACAGCCGTTCGGAGATGAGCTAACTGTAAGAAGGCGATAGTTGCTGGCCTTGGTACCCGCCACCGTAAATAAATCTCTCCGATGAAAAAAAGAGGAAGCCTCGCATAAAACCCTATGATGACGACCCCCGCTAACCACTATTTACGCATATTCACCTGGAATATCTGCACCGATTGATTGGTCAGGTAGTGCGATTTTTGGAACAATGCAATACATCCTACTTTAGAGATTAAAAAACAGTTTCGGGTTATGGGTCTAGCGGTGAATGAGGACAATACGAAATATTTGGTGTCACGCCGCACGCCGTTATTGCGTGTTGGACGGTCAGTGACGATGGAGAATTTCAATATTAAAGTTGCAGAAAACTTCATTTATCTTGGATCCGAAATGACCAGCAACAACAACGTCAACCTGGAGATCAGGCGAAGAATCACGCTTGCAAATAGATGCTATATTTTGGCTGACCACCGAAATTAGAAGTAAAGCCCTCTCTCGAAAGACAAAAATAAAGATCTACAAGACGCTGGTACTCTCGGTCCTATTGTATAGCGCAGTGGCATGGATCGTGACGAATCGACGTTAGAAGTCTTTGACAAGAAGATTCCCCGCAGGATTTTTGGCATTATAAGAATCGGTTTAGGTGTCGTCGGACCGCGATCTGTATGAGCTATTCGATGCTGTTGACATAGTCTAACGCATAAAATTTCAGCGGCTGCTCTGGGCTGGTCAGCTCATTCGAATATATGAAAGAGCTCCAGCGCGCATGGTTTAAATGGGGGCCCGAATTTGATTGGTGGACTCCGAAAAAGAGGACAACCGAGCACGCGTTGGAATGAGCAGGTATGGAGAGATCTCTCCGTACTTGGCATTGAAAACAACTGGCGCTAGCGCGCACAAGATTACAGAAGCAGCCGAGCCTTTATGAATGCGGCCGTGACCGATAGACGGTTGAAGATTATTTAAATAAGTAATCTATATGTTAAAATCACAGAATGAAATTTGTAGATAAACTCGACAGACACTTGGGAAATGCAAATATATCCAGTGGACAGAGATGATTTGACTGGTAATAGAACAGCTCCACCAACTTGCGAAGTAACATATTTCTTGATATCAGCTACAGTGGTTGTTGCTGTAAGGCGAGAAATAAATAACGACTTGCGTGGATCAACGATCGTAGGCCCAGTAGGCTTCAGTGCAATTAGTCTCATTTCAATCGCATATAAAAATATTTGGCTTCAGTCCACAGAGGTCGATCAGTGTCCAAATATTCACTCATCAACACAAAACTTCTTATACCAATTTTGCGATGAATTATTTATATGTTCTAAACGCTTGTACATAAAAACCTTGTGAGCACGTTCATGCAAAAAAATGTTAAACTTTATTTTAGTATTGCCAGATTTTACCTTTTCACATTAGTATTGGGACTTCCCGAAATATAAATAGTGTTCCTTGTACCAAGATTTTTAGAGTTCATTTAGTAGTTTTATACATCACTCAGACTGCAAAACTAAATTTATAGTCATACTAACTTGTACACCCATACTTGATCAGTTGATAGAAGCGAAAATAGTTGATGAATCATTGCAGATGAAGTTTGAATTCTTGAAAGATACTGAAATAATTTTGTTTGTACATTGAGAAATTTGTGGTTAAATATCTGCTTTGGGAAGGGCGATTGTTGTAAGTGCGTCATAGTCCTGCGTACGTATTCTTTTGCTTGCTTCGATTTCCGTTCTTCAGAAAGGTGGAGCAAGTTTTTATGGGTACTACATATTAGATAAAGGTATGGCACGTTCATTCAGCTTGTTCCACGACAATTCGATATAATCATTCCACTTGGCGGAAATTTTAGTTTCAGTGACGGAAAATGTCTTGCGAGGCGACAAAATATAAGCACAGTGCTTGAACGATGATATTCGAAGCATTCTTAAATTCAGTCATAATTTCTGCCACAAAATACACGAATTGTTTTTCCAAAATGCTGACATCTTTTTCTTTTCTTTCTCACGCACAGCTTCAATACATTTAAATGGTATATTTAAGAGCGTCTGTTCCGACTTGCTGCTTTTTAAATTACAAATCCTTTTACCCTAAGGGTATGTGGTGCATTCCAGTTTATTCGATTTCAAAAATTAAGGCATTAATTGAACAAAATTTAAACAAATTTTATTTGCAACTAATTGCTTCCTGTGGTGCATTCCAATAAGAAATCCCAAAGAACAACTGCAAGACAACAGCAGCAACAACAACAAGAAGAAGAAGAACAACATGCAGCATGCACTTTACTCTCTCTCTCTCTCTCTACACAGTGTTCGTTGTTGGCCAATTAGCCTATGTTATTTATTGTATATTGCATTGCCCGACCGCCCTCTGCGACGACCAACAACGACAATAATGACAACGACGACAGTGACGAACAAAGTCGAATAACTTCGGCTGTTTAAATTTGGTTTCGTTAATGTACCCCACCCCCTGCTGTTATTGTTGGTTTTAGTAGACATTGTTGTAGCTGCCGATGTTGCTGCTGCTACGGCTGTCGGCTGTCTTTCGTTGTTGTTATCATCATCGCTGATAAGAGTCCAATTTGTAAGCGGCAACATATGTTCTCTCTAAGTGGTCATTCTCATTTTCCCCCCAGCTTAACGCCTCACTGCGCTTGCCCGTTTTGTAATGGTGTGGAAGCGAGTAGCATCGGTCGATCGTTCTTTTAGTCCACTTATTTACTTAAGTCGATGATAGCACTACTTACTCTACGCTTACCATCTCTTTCTCTCCCACGCTCAAACTGACACTACTCTTCTTTTATTTGGTCATGTGCACTTGAATCTGAAGTCTGCTGATTCTAGTTAACCCATTTGTGACCTGTGGAAAGATTATATTTAATAGCATAAAACTAGGGAAATTCGATAACAGTTGCCGAAGTTTCCATGCAATCTACATGAAATTAAAGTTCAAAGAGCTGCTGTACATATTTTAATAAAAATAAGAAAGTGTATTTGCAAATGAAAAAGATAAATTTATATTTCACCTTAAGATACTCTGGCTACAATAAACAGTTTACCTTTGAGATATACCAACCAACGAACCGTACCCATTTTGAAATCTTTAAAGTAGATATTATATTAATTTATTGTTTCAGTACCACATCTGGTCTATAGTATGTACATATAAGCAGTATATAGTGTTGAGATTTGATGGGACTAATTTTTATGTGATTCTAGCTTAAAGGAAAACAAAAAGTTGCTTGCGCCAAAACCCGCTAACCTGGACCACACATTTATACAGAGTCATATGATATGAGGGTCTGATGTAAACAAATGCTAAATATTTTATGGGGGTATACGAATTATATTCATCATACATATTAGCACTAATCCCTATCGCCCTGCTGGCGCTATAAAGGCCTTGTAAATATTAACCTTATTCTTTAAGAATAATTTCTTTTTGACATTGAGGAGCCAGCTTGGCTCTGTGGGATCGATCTTACCAGGTAGCCTATGTGCTTGCTAAACGTGAGTGTTCAATAAAGGTAGACGCTAAGGTTTTTGTGTCCGGGACTTAGGAAGATGCCCGGACTTTCATCCAAACGTAAGGTGTGAGTGGCGCTAGCACATTTGCTCAGGTTGATATATATATTCCACTTCTTTGCCAGGACAGCTATGCCGTCGGCAAATCTGGCTAATATCAAATCTTGTGGGTCTTTCATAGGTATTGAAGAGCCCGGAGGCATGTCGTGTGTGAAGAGCGAGTACAGCGTGTGACCCAGCACACTTTTTTGAGGTACTCCAGCTCGGATAACTTTAACACTCGACTCTAGTCCATACAGAACAGCAGAACAGGTTCTGTCCCACAAATAGCTTCGCAGTACTAAGTACAATTGTGGCGGTAAATGACTTTTTAGATTGTACGGGAGACCATCGTGCGTTATATCTAACAATAAGTAGGCCGCCACCACTCCTTGACCTTAAAACCTTTGAGAATGAAATTGACCACTCAATTTAATTGCTCTGAAGTTCATGGGCTTTCCGGAATCCAAACTGAAAAGGTGGTATCCGTTCTTTTACGTCAACACACACTTTTCGAACAGCTTGGCTACCGCAGAAAGTAAGATTATTGGTCTATATGAATCCACTGCCGACGGGATCTTTCCTGATTTATGGATAACCTCAGAATTGCATTGAATATTAGATACAGGAAAGTACTGTTTTGGCTGGCATGAGTTTTAGCGAAAAGTTATCCAGCCCATTTTCGCCTGAGGTCTTCTTGGTCTGGAGACTAGGAGGACAAGTTTCCCTGAGCTAGCGACAACTTCACTTCCATTTTTGATTCTGCTGAAATCGTGTTTCAAGGCTGGAATCGTGCTCCAAATTTTAAGCACATTTCTCCTTCAACTTTTTTGATGGGGTGCTTTGGTACAGCTTGTCGTTTATAGCGCTCCGCCAGTGACCAGAGAGAGTAGTTTGTGCCATGACTTTTATATAAAAATTGGTTAATTGCTTCAGCAACAACAACTAAGGGCTGCAGAATGTATTTTGTTGAGAAAAAAATTTGTGGGCATCTTCAATATCCTCAGCCTGGAAAATCTCAATATTCACATCTAGTAGTCTTCTCTTTGGATCCGAGAAAAATTGATTATCCATTGTGATACTTAGTTCGTTAGATCTCAGTTCATTGTCGACGAAAAAATCGATTGCACTCGGAGCGTATTGCTACGCAAAAAGAATAAACGTACTATGCCCAGTGGCCAAAATTTGCGCTCTAGCATTTACAAGGACTAATTGTAATTTTCACCCTCTCATATCTTTAATGTAGTTTCCCCAGAAACCATGTTTTGCATTAAAATCCCCGTCAATCAATAACCAACTCCCAAGCCTACTAAAAATATTCTCAAAGTCGACTGCACACTAAGGAAAATGCATGGGAAGGTACCCCTGTTTACCGGAATTTGGATGATAGTCATTTACATTTTTTTCATCCTGAGAGGTTCGTGCTAAAAATAGTATAACTGCTGCTTACACCGTCGCTCCCCCTTTGGTTGGTTGCTTGGGTGGTTTGCTTTATAAATTTGATTGCCAGGGTTATATACGGAGGCTCCACGCTACAGCCAGGTTTTGATGATCAGCATTACATCAATAGAACAAAAACAGCGGACGTTCCACATATATTTTTTTCTTGTAGTTTCTTAAATATAAATTGTAATGTATCGACTTTCGCCGTTAAGGTCTCAATAGCAACCTTTAGCCTGTTATGGTCGCAGAAGAGGTGCCCTCACCGACGATCCTTCTAAGAGGTTCAATCCTTTGGAATAAAAAAAAGACATGTTAAGAGGTTCCATCAAATCTATAACTTTTTTATACTCTCATCTAAAATTGTACGACGTTGGAAGACTATTTCGGTCAGAATTGGTTGGACTTCACATTAGTGATATGTGTTCCAGGAAGATGATGCATAAAATTGATGTATAAAATTGACAGATGTACTCACAGTGAAAGAACATTAGATAAAATAATCTGGCTGAAGATTTTAATAGAGCTATGGACTCATTAATTTTTTCTAAGAAAATTATTTGGTTGTGGTTATGCCAGTGTACAAAAACAAGCCAAGAGTCACGAATGGGTTAAGCACAAACAAAATGTGAGTGAATACAGCTAAACAGAACTGAGCTCCACTCAGCTCAAACTCAATTTGCGGTCAATGGCCATCTTCTGCGTGACCATGTCCCCGCCCAGACCCTTTCAAGAGAATTTACGGCGGCTTATCATCAACACATTAACCCCGCACTGCCGCCGACTCGTTTCATATTTTAAGTCAAGCCATATTTTTAATATTTACCTTTGCTATCATAACATTTTTTCCTTAATATCTTCCGCGCCGCTGTCCCTGCGCCTTTTCCTTTCTTTCTTTCTTTCTTTCACACTTTTCTACTTGTATCTGTTGCGGCTTGAGGTTAATTAACCTGTGTTAATTTTTCTTAAAAGCGAAATGTAGATTATTTTATGTAAATACACGATAAACTTTATCTGCTGTCGCTCGTCGCTCGTTTCTTTTTTTTCCCCCCTCTGTCCATCTGACAACCTTTGACTTTGTTTTATGGTTCCGGGGCACACAAACGATCAACGGACGGATTGGACAGCGCACGTCATCTACCTCACTCTATCAGTCAGTCAGTCAAACCGATCAACTGATCGACTCGATCGGTTCGGTTCGGTCGATGATTGTATTTAGAATACTTACTGCAGCATGATGAGTCAGTTTGTGTGGTCTCCGCTCACTGATCATCCTTTACTTTAATTCTGTTGGCTTTGCTCGCATTTAGCAGTGAATTTTTTAGTTGATAATACCCACAAAAATGCATATTTGAACTGCGGTTACTTAAGCGATAATGAACTTGCATGATTAATTACTTTCATGGGTGGAAAGCCGTATCGAAACCATTTTCCGGCGTAGATAAGCCAGTATGCAGTAAAGTGCATTTGACTTGTAAATAAATTTTAGCTAAGCTGATTGGAATATTTCATTAGTTTACATTAGAAAATGCACCCGAATATTAAAGAACCATTTGTTTCATTTTTTTTACGGACATAAAAAATTAAGATTCCACAAGTGAACAAGTGACCGACCTAGTAGAGTAGTAATTCTGCTGGAGTACATAATATAATTATCTTTGAAAGAGGTCACACAATCTAGAAACAAATTACCGTTAAAAAAACAAAACATTTTTGGATGACTTGAAAGAATTTTGGATATTATTGTCGAAAATGGGTGATGTTTCAAGGTCGATTTTAGAATAACTGTTGCTCAATCACACATCCACTTAACAGAATATGTTTAATAGCAAACTTTGATTTATTATTTGATGAGCTTGTTCCTACACTCTATCAGAACAGGAAACATTTACTAGCTGAAGAGATAACTGATGTGTAGTTATCTTCAGCAAAATAATTTGAGGCATCCTGTTAACAGAGCATTAAAACCAATGACTACAAAGAGAAAATTCTATATAAATTCTATATAATCTATAATGTCATGGGTAGCAGTTAGAATTAATATAGCAGAATCATTTACCTTAGACGAACTAAAATCGCCCAAAACGGAATAGGAAGGCTATAGGATACAGTGCAGTTGCATGTAGCTTATATTGACTTGTCTATGAAGAAGTGAAGGATATATGAGCACGTATTTGAATATGTTTTTTATTTAAAATACTTTTTTTTATTACAAAAACTGGTTCCTTCAGCCACAAGAAATCAGTTCACTATTGTAATTTTAGGACACCTTTAGGAGGAATTTTCACAGAATAAGTCTGCATCAAAATATGTGGTTGAAGCCATTTTATCGGGTGGACAAGTTCTCCTACGCATCGAACACACCACACCACCCCACCCCAATAATGGTGTACCACAAGGAAGCATAATGGGGTGAACAGTTTATTCGCTCTTTACCAGCGCTATGTCCACGAGCTCTGCGCTCCCTACAGATGATGCACAGGACATTATGATTACTACATTTACAGACGGTATAGCCATCCTGGCAATGGTCAAATATATCTAAAGTACCACTGATATACTCTAACTTTATCTTCGCGAGGTGGAACATAGACATTAACATAAACAATGCGTCAGCGTGATCCACTCGCAGAGATGACTGCCCGGGATCAGCCTGGGCATGAATACCTGGGGCTGTATCTCGATAGACGACTCACTTTTAAAACCCATATTAACAAAATACTAAATCCTCTATATAAAAGGATACTTAAACTACTCTGACTTTTCAACAGCAGAAACCAGCTGGCTCTGTGGAATAAGGTGCAAATATACCAGACAATATATAATTGTATCAGCCTTGCACTACGTAATACAAGTATATGGTTTGATGCTAAATCGCACCTTGGCATGACCAAGCGAAGGTCCTCTGCAGTTTGTCTGGCATACTTTGGTACATGAGAACGGCTAACCTTGAAAGGGACTTAAATGTTCCCAAAAATGGAGTTGTACTCAACCAACAAGCAAGTTAAATTAAAGTTAAATTAAATAAATGTTAAGTTTAAAAAAAAAGTTATACAGGATTATGGATTCTTGGAGTTTTGCTCCAAAGATGAATGGCATACGTCCATTTCGGCATTAGAATAAGCGAGCAGTTTAATCTTAAGACTCAGTATGCTGCTTAGGCGAAGTAACCAATTCATCTCCTTTAAGTGTTGTTCGAATATGTTTGTGTCAACTGCATCTGTTCCGAAGAACCGTGGTGATTTCAAAAGTTAGAGATAGCATTCAGGACGTCCAATGAAGATAACATTTAAAAGAATATTCGTTCGAATATACGTATTTAAAAGCGTAGGTAGCAACTTTATTGATCTAAAAGACCCGAGAAGGTTCCCCGGCTTAGCTGAACACTTCCATTATTGCATTATTTAGAAGGGCCTTTGCCACTCTGCCACAAATTTCATAGTATTCTGGGGCTTTCTTTTACTTAAGTACTTTAATCCACAGACGAATTACTTGCGGAGAGTTAGGATTAATGGACTTCATAGTTCTGCCGATGCCTTTCAGAAAATGTCACGTTTCTTACACATCGGCAGCATTAGCTAGATCAAATAGTGGAGAGCCTGCTTCGAGTTCATCACAGCTTATACACTTTTTAGCTCCTGTGTACTTCAAGCAGAGAAGCAAGAGTACGCTCTTGAAAATCGCAAAACACATGCGCGAGCCAAATGATTTAAAAAGATTTTCACTTGGCTCTTTCGTGTGCACATACTGTCCGAATTTGCTTGAAAATTAAGACGACTGTAAGAGGCCCTGTACCAGTACAGGTCGCCTAACAAACACATTAAATGTTTCCCGAGCTTATGACCAAGCTTATGACAACTTCTCACTGCACGAATAAGTGCCTTATAAAACATTTTTTTATGTATGAAAAGAAAAGGGGGGTCGTTCGAATTCAATTGCTTATAAAATCGTCATTTATTATCCGATTTTTATGATCTTTTTGGATTTTGGCTTAGAATGACGTTATCTTTATACTTTTTTTGTGCCGAAAAAATTGTTTGCCATGGGGGTGATTTTATAAACTTGTGAAATTCCGGAGCAGTCCTAGCCGAATGCAAAAATACAAAGTCTCTATCTATTACCTTTTCCAAGATCCTTTCGTTCATACAGACGGACAGACGGACATGGCTATGAGGGTAACTTTGGGTGGTCTCCGACCATTATTTTTACCTGTTACATACATTTGCACAAAACCAATAGGCTTTTGTACCTTCGGTACAGGGCCTAATAATGAAAGTTTTCATTGTTGAATTATAAAGGTGAAGTGGTGCAACCACTTACCACCTTACTACTTGTCTATATGAGCGCTTCTAGTATGAAAACTAATTATTTGTGTTGAACATTGTTTATTTTGACTTGTTCCTCTCTGCATTATGTCGATTTGCTAATATTATTCGGGACTACATCTTAAGAAATCATGTCAATGACATCATTGTCATCAGTTGATAGTCGAGCACATTATTTATACAATTCTAAGCTCGAAGAGAAATCAATGTTTCAAGCGATTTCTTCTGACTCAGTCATTCACAGCTTGAGCTGCCTCAACAGCGACAATTTGCAGGTATTTAAACGAGTCTTCTTCAGTGGCATCAGTCACCATCAACCAGCATATTTAAGATATGTAATTTGTTTAATCTTTAAACTAAGTAATAGGTGCGCCAGCGTAAAGTTCATACAAAGACGTCATTGCAAACTACCAGTGAGCAATGTTACTAAACTTGTATTTTTTTCCAAAAAAAATTTTAATTGATTAAAAATTAAATTAAGTTAGATGCTTTATGTAAATCGGTGTATTTAGATAAAATTGATTGAGATATAAAATTCTTGAAATTTTTGCAATTTGTTGATACTTCACTTGCATTTTTCTATTCCCATTCAAACTTCGAACTAAAAACCCCAAAAAGTCATGAATTCTCTTTGTGGACTTTAAAAAGAACAGCGAGTGTTCGAATATAGAAAGTGTTTAGAAAAATATCATGCCAAACCACTTTAGATCCAAGTATTGATTCTTTAAAAATTAAACTAAGTAATAGGTGCGCCAGCGTAAAGTTCATACAAAGACGTCAATGCAAACCACCAGTGAGCAATGTTACTAAACTTGTATTTTTTTCCAAAAAATAATAAAATTGATTTTCAAATTAAGTTAGATGCTAACTTCAACCAGAATCGAAACGCATTTACCCGAAAATTGTTTTTCCATATAATATAAAGACTGTATTTCTTGTGGGAGTTGTTTGTCTAGTTGGAGTTGTAGAGACTTAAAGGATTTTAGATTTTATGTTATCGTTCCAAGAAAATAATAGAGCAAAAATAATGGATGTTTTTGCTATGTAAATCGGTGTATTTAGTTAAAATTGATTGAGATATAAAATTCTTGAAATTTTTGCAATTTGTTGATACTTCACATGCATTATTCTATTCCCATTCAAACTTCGAACTAAAAACCCCAAAAAGTCATGAATTCTCTTTGTGGACTTTAAAAAGAACAGCGAGTGTTCGAATATAGAAAGTGTTTAGAAAGATATCATGCCAAACCACTTTAGATCCAAGTATTGATTCTTTAAAAATTAAACTAAGTAATAGGTGCGCCAGCGTAAAGTTCATACAAAGACGTCAATGCAAACCACCAGTGAGCAATGTTACTAAACTTGTATTTTTTTCCAAAAAATAATAAAATTGATTTTCAAATTAAGTTAGATGCTAACTTCAACCAGAATCGAAACGCATTTACCCGAAAATTGTTTTTCCATATAATATAAAGACTGTATTTCTTGTGGGAGTTGTTTGTCTAGTTGGAGTTGTAGAGACTTAAAGGATTTTAGATTTTATGTTATCGTTCCAAGAAAATAATAGAGCAAAAATTATGGATGTTTTTGCTATGTAAATCGGTGTATTTAGTTAAAATTGATTGAGATATAAAATTCTTGAAATTTTTGCAATTTGTTGATACTTCACATGCATTTTTCTATTCCCATTCAAACTTCGAACTAAAAACCCCAAAAAGTCATGAATTCTCTTTGTGGACTTTAAAAAGAACAGCGAGTGTTCGAATATAGAAAGTGTTTAGAAAGATATCATGCCAAACCACTTTAGATCCAAGTATTGACTCTTGAAAAATTAATTGAATAAACACAAACTATTTGAGGTTGGAAATAATTTAGTGATAAGTTGTTTCATTACGAATAAATATTGAATAATGAATTCCAACGAAGTTCGTACTCCTATCAGGAAAAAAATCGTGTGTACGGCAAATGAGATTAAAATATATTTTGAGATAATAATAGCCTGAGGAAATCCATAAAACCAGATGATGTTTGTAACGTGGAACATTGATTTTGCGATATTAAAGTCAATCTTTCTGTGTTTGGTAAGATTTTATATAAAAAAAACTTTAAAACTCCTTAAATTAATCATTTTCAGGGTAAACGGTTATCAGTTGAAAAAAACTGAATCCAACGGTTATCCTTTAATGACTAAAGTTAGCTGGAAATTATCACAAATTTGGCGATAAATATTCACTTCTATGTACAAATCAACAATAAATTATTCCAGATGGTAAGTTTTTTAAACAATAAGTTTGGATAATGTCTGGACTCCAATGCTAAACTTCATTGGCAGACTTCATTGGGACATGAGATCGAAACTGAGCGGTGAAAAGAACACTGAAACATTTTAGCCAAGGCACTTTATAGGAACGTCAAATCCATAATCTGCTGTTTAGACATTAACATAATTAAATGCAATTGAACTATCGAAGATTTGTCACCAAATGATTTAACGAATTTTCAAAGAAATGTTTTTAAAATTCTGCTTTCTGCATGCAGAAAACATTCTTGTTTGCAGACAATGTATACAAAATACGACGAAGAGGATTCTGGAGAGAATTTCGACATACAATGTTGAGTTGTATGTACGTTAAATTAAATAAGAAGAACCAAAGCGCGGTAGTACTGCTACAAATATAACGGACATTATTTTAAAAAAGTAGTCGGTCTGCAATCGATAAATGTTGTCTGGCACTGGTATTTTTTAGTGTATTTCCTACTTTCCAAATCATTTGATAGGGTATATTAATATTAATGGAGCATGTATGCTACAAGTTTATTTGAAGCATTAATATAAATTTCATAGATGTTTAAATTTATATAAATATAGAAATAAATATGCAAAATCTAACGTTTAATCAGTAAACAGATTAAAGTTGAATAAAGGAATATATCTTCATTGGTGAAAACCAAATTTAAAACAGAAGCAATTTTATTAAAAAATTTAATTTAGCTGAGGTATCTGAGCGAAATGGCATGGAATATTGCAAAATGATCTGATATCCAAGCAAAAATCTGCCCAATAGGTTCCAGATATTTCAAATGCTGTCCAAAAAGAAGCTCGAGTTCGATTAGTTTAATATTTCCTAAGAACATTTTAAAACGTATGCTGAAGACTCCGATTATCTTTCATGCGACTCCGACAAGGTCGCGGCTTAACTCACCACACAGAACTATTTAATTACACAAGTTTAACAGGTGGAACATTGTCATAAACAATGATAATTCATCACAAATGACTTTTGCTAAAAGAAACGACCACTGTCCCTCAGATACTTAAAACAACCACATAGCCCTAGAAACCAAAGTTTTACATGGTTATTGCACAAATGAAGTAAGCTCAGCTTATCAAACAAGCTGCTACCTTACAAATCTATAATTGTTCCGGTGTGGACGTACGGTTTGCAACTCTATCGAACGACCTGTGACTGTTATCTTATTAGAGTTCCGACTATGCAAAACAAAACTGCGAATTTTTGGCATAACAGTGTCTTACATAAATATTTTAAAGTGTAAACTGTGGTTGATCGCATTGATTATCATCCAAACTGTCTGTCTATCGAGTGGCTTGTCAACTGCGTTGCACTTCAAAGAATTGAAAGGAGGCACCCTCTCGATCGCCTAGATAGATACCAAGGGTTATGTTTACATTTCAAAAATGACATCTGACTTCGTAGCTATTTGCCACTTGCAGGCATTTTTAAACATTCTTTGAATCTATTATTGTTGCATACTTCAATGTAATCGTCCAAATGTAATTGGAGATATATGTCCGGAAACAATCACCAAAAAATGTCGTTCCTAATATGATTAATTTTTTTCTTGAAAACTTTTTCTGGACCATAACGATCAAAGCAAAAAAATATCCATCATTTACATCTTGAGTTAATACAAAAAAGTCATATAAACTCTCTTGGTTCTTAGGGCTAGAGTTGACGAACAAATACCCATATTTCTAGTGAAACTTAAAATTCCTAATACTATTAACATATATAGAAAAATATTATAAAAAAAATCTAGATTCCCATCACACCACCTAATTGTTCAATTGTGAATTTAAGCCATCCAGGGACCCAAATGTCAATGCTTAGGGGGGTAGGCCATCGCCCCTCTGATTTTGACGAAACTTAATAAAAAAAAACTTATTCCGATCTCATTAACGTGTATACAAAATGTAATGTCTGTACCCCAAACTGATTAAAAACATTTGACAAATTTTTTTATCGCTTATATGGAGCGTGGAACATCGCCCTCCTTCAATTTTGACGAGATTAAATAAGATTACTTCACCCAATCCTAATAACATGTACTCCAAATTTCATGCCTTTATCTAAACGGACACAAAAATATGACGATACGAATTTTCTTTTATGGGCGTTGGGGCATCGAACCCTCCGATTGTGGCCAAACTTAATAAGATTACTTCTCCGGATCTCATTACCATCTATACCAAATATTTATCTCTCTGCCTTAAATGGATGCAAAGATATGATTTTGTCAAAAAGTAGCCTATGTTCTTTTCAACGTCCCGTCTATTTCTATACAAAAAGTCATACCAATTAGTTAAGCATCCATAAATCCATCCTCACAAACGTTCCCATTTAAAATATTTAGATGATGTCCAAAATCATTCAAAACAATTTGTTTAATACTTTCCACTTAAACTAATGATATGCGCCTTAGCACAGTGCAGGGTATTTTCAAGCCGAACAACAGCATTCGCCACATTTTTGATTGTGTCTTGTTTTCTCCGTCATTCGCTTTATTCGGTTTTCTCATTCGTTGATTGTGTGCCGCCTGCAGTGGACGTACGGTTTTGCCGGCTGTGGTCGTAGTTTTTAATTTAACAATGAAAAGAATTTAAAAGTGCAAAGAAAACGTGTGCCAATTTAAAATATATTGCATTACGCAGCTAAAGAAATAAAATATAATTAATCAAATATGAAGCAAGTGTTTAAAACAAATAGCTTTTGCCTGTTGCTGGCGATTTCTTGTTGTTTTTGTTTGACGGGTATGCATTCTATCAAATTAAAATAAAAGGGCATAACTATTATAAATTCAAAACACGAAGAAAAGTTGCCAAAGTGCGGAATTAAAGAACAGAAATATTTAAATTTAAATAAATAAAAGCAAAACAGCAAAAGAAAGTTAAAGAATTTTAAGTTGAATGAACTTGTTTTGTTTTTATTGTCTGTTGATTTCTTTGCTTCACACATACATGCACAAACACACGCTTCATTATTTTTTATCTCGCCTGCACTCATGCAGAATCGGCGACCTCAGCTGCTCAGCTGTTTTATTTGTTGCTGTGCCATGCGTTTCTTGTTCTTCCTTTGCTTGTATTTAAGGCTATTTACTGATAACCTTTGAATTTAATCAGCGCTTAGATTTATTTCTTAAGTCTTGAGAAAGTTTTAATAACTTAATAATGACGTGTACTTTTTTCTATACTTTGGCACGCCTATACAGCATACGGCGCAACACTAATACCCGCAGGAAGCCAACAACATTATGAACTACAGAACAAAGTAAGCATTGAGGAGCTAACGAAATCAGCCGCTGCAGCTAACGCCGAGGAGGCCAGTTACACGCTACATGCACAGCTGAAAATAAACTCCGTGTGGCATGCGGGCGATGCGCAGCTGTTGCAGTTTTATTTAACGGAACCTACAATCAGTGCACCGGCAAAGCAACAACGTCAAATCAAACGCACCATCGATAATATACCGGATAGACCATTCTATGTTAGTTTGGTTGACGGTCGCCCACAAAAGGTTATCGCACATACTTCGCGTGATCAATCACTGCTAAATTTGGAACGTGGCATTGCTTCACTACTGCAGCTACAATATAGCGATGGCGCGGTCAGTGAGATGGATGTATCCGGACGTTGCCACTCATTCTATGCAGTTAAAACTTCGACGCGCATTGAGAAAACTAAAACGGACTGCTCACATTGGGATCTACGTGTTAATTATCGTGCAGAGCAGCCACTCAGTGTAGCACAGCATTCCAAGGAGCTTGTCAGCTTTGAACTATCAGCTGATGGCTTGCTGTTGCGTGTGGCATCCAGTGAAAAGCATCGCATAGCGCTGGAGTCAAAGCCCGATGTAGGTAGTGAAATAACCTCACAGCTGTCGCTGAAGCATGTTGCACTGGGCGACGAAGAAGTCGAGCAATTGTCATACGAAACGCTTGATGCAGCAATAAATAGTCTACTTGAATGGTATCGCATTTTCGATATTGAGGCAGATGTAGATGGTGCTATCAGTGAGTTGAAGCGCGAAAGTGTAAGTTTATTTTTTGCATAAATAAAATTCTATATATAACAACTTTCATTTACTCGACAGTTCCAAAAAGCGGTTGCAGCAAGTGCTACACATTTGCAAAGCGAGTTTGTCGGCAAATCAGACTTAGCACTGGAATTTGTAAAACTGTTGCCTTTGGCACGTATTGCCAAACAATCGGACTTTGTTGCTGTACTCAATACGCACAAGGATTTACGTCCACAATTGGTGGATCTACTCGGTGCAGTACAAACTAATGATGCGCACAATGCCATCAACGAAGTATTGCAGTATGACAAAGAAGACGATGCAGAGTTAATAGAGAAATATCTACAATCGCTAGCAGTCGGTACACATCCGGATCGTAGCATTATTGAGCAACTTTTTCAACTACTCGAACAAACCGAAAATGCTATAAAGAATATTAAGCTACGCGATTCTATAACACAAACCGTTGCAGCTTTGACACGTCAATCCAACTTTGATCCAAATGATTTGCTGCTGCAACAAGTGCGCGCACATCTGCTATCTAATCTTGAGCAGCACTGCCAAACTACAGATGCTGAGTGCAAAACTTTTTATGTACGTGCTTTGCAGAATCTACAGGATACAAGTACTATTGAAATACTGCTAGATTATGCACTTGCTGCCGATGCTAAGGTTTCAGTTGCAGCACTGCAAGCGCTTAAAAGTTTTCCGCTGGTTAATTTTAATGACACACATCGTCAGATTTTTGCACAGATCTTTTATCAACGCCAACACAAATATGATAGCACAGCGCGTACGCTGGCATTGGATATACTGCTGGCGCTGAAACCTAGTCCGGAGCAGTTGGGTCACTTGTTGGATTATCTAAACTCAAACGATCGCCATTTTGAAATTAAGACTTATGTCATACAAAAACTGCGCATGCTTGCGGAGAAATGTCCACGTTTTAATGCGCTACTGGCAGCACAATTAGCTGCACGGCCTACGGTTAATAACTATCATGTAATTGGACAGAAGGGTAAGTGATTGAATGTTTGTTGATAAATTAGTATAAGATAGTATGCTAGTAGATAGTAATATTGTGTTATAAACATTGAACCGTCGAGAATGTATTTACTTAGTGTCTCCGTTGAAATAATTTTATCGCTAAGTGGAAAAGTGAAACGTTGAACACTGAAAATTTTCATATTTTGCCATAAAGCTATTCACATCTAAAAGATAGTTTCCGATATCATATCAGCAATTATATAAAATATGTATCAGGCAAAATTTTCAAAGTTAGATCGATCACAATCGAGAATTTAAACATCTTAAGATTTTTTCAGATAGATGCGATTGAAATGAACTAACGGAGGGTAATGCACTACAAATTTCAAGAGTTTTCATGAGACTTTGGTTTTATATAATCAAGAAACACCAATCGCACCATAGAAGAAAAGAAACTCCATAGCATTAAAGATCCTGCAAACGACTTACCGCGATTTAATCCAAGCTATTTAGGTTACAATAGGTTATTTGTTTTTACAAATCACTACAGTCTTTTAGAAATTATTTGGTCCAGAGTCTTTGATACACAGTTATTAAATAAGATAGCTCGGTATGAGTGTATTTCTGTTTTACCGAGAATAATAAGACTGGTTTCTGTAGGTTTGAGATATTATTTAGAATGAGCTATTTTTATACTTTGTTCCCATAGAAAAGAAGGGTATTCATAATATAATTAGATTACAAAACTATTTTCACGAATGAAATGAAACATGATCTGCTCGATGAGACGAATTGAACAGTCTTTATCCTGTCTATATAAATCAAAACTAATTTCTCGGTTTCTAAAATATCGATCTGAGGTATGGAGGAATTATGTCCATTCGAAACTGCACACTTGTTGCCTTTCATGTTACTATGTCTTGGAATCCATAATAACGGAATTTTGTTTGGAGAGTTCATGAGCACTTCTCTTTTAGTTTCGACGAAATATTTGTGGATTGATTTTAGATTTGACAGATGATAGAGAATTAGATTGCACGGACAATAATTGGATAGCTTCGAATATGCCTATTTTTTTTTACTTTATACATACATGTGTAGCTTGGCATGATGCCGATTTTAATAACTCCTTCTTCAGTAGTGATTGAGTATCAAGTGACAAGTATATAGATTTGAGCCATTTGTGTAAATGAACTGATAGTTTCTATGGGTGTTTTTTTACGTGCAGACATTTATTTTTAAAGATGGTTGGATTGGTGTTTTGTTTTGTTTGTTCATGTAGACTTATGTTGATAATTTCAGGCTCGAAGTACCAGAATGGGGTTTTGGGTTTCTTTGGTTTGTATATTTTTTATGGAGTATTCTTTAGTTAGAAACGTTGGATGGCTTTTGCTATTATTGAATGGCTTTTTTTTTTTTTTAGCTATTTTATGGTTTGTTTAGTATGTTCTGTAGAAGTGAGTTGTTGGAGAACACTAATTTCCGCTCAGCATCACTCACTGATCTTGACTGTCTTAGTTGTGGAACTACTTCTTCAACGCTTTCAACAAACAATATTTAATGCAACTTTTCACAATTTAGTATTGAAGTTTCCGTTTGAACAATGTTTTCTTGGCCTCTTACGATACTGTTGAGTATTCAGTGTCACTCTCAAAGGACCTGCCGTAATAAGCTAGCAATCTCAGTTGGTTCTTTCTTTAGAATTATATTCCGATATTACTTGATCGAATCGTTCACTCTGGGAAATACATGTTATAGACATGTAGACATGTTGCATTACATATTTTCAGGCCTTAAATGTTTATTTATACAATTATTTATTTCTTATTTTATTTTATGTCGCTTACATTTGATACTAATTTCGATAAAAATTTTTTTTAGGTCTAACTACTGCTTTGGCACGTCAACTTTCGCAAGCACCCGGTTTCAACGAGAGTTTGTTGAGCATACAAGAAGTCTATAAGGGTATTTTGAAACGCGGTTCTGTTGAGTTAATACTCAATGCAGGACGCAGCGAAACTAGCACATTTAAGGTAATTAAACTAACATTTAATACTATTAATATACATACTAAAAATCTAAATTTCTTTGCAGTTGGGTCTATATACAAGCGGTCTGAGTAGTTTTGTCGGTGACAGTGATAGCGATACTGATGCAACTACTGAAGATGACGATACCGACGAGGATAGTACGGTAACTGCCGGCATGGAAATCTCTGTACAAGGTGTTTTGCTGCGCCCACTGGTCTTCTTTACTGGGCAAACCGAATTGATGAGTCATGTTTGGACGGGTACTGCTTCGGATACAACGCCTGCCTATCAAGCGACTACATTGGCGCAAGATTATGAACACTATGTCATACTATCATCGGGCGCTACAATCTATATGCGCGTGCTTGGCGCACGTTCTGTTGATCTGAATGGCAAAGTGAATTTTAGTCTGTGGAATCGCAATGCTCAAACTGAAATACAGCAAAAGTGTGTACTAGAAATCATTCACATAGTATAGCATAACTAAATAATTATACAAATTTCATTACAGCTCCGGCAGCGCCATAGTTGGTCACGTAGCCGCAGGCTTTACTTATGCCAAACTTATTAATGAGTTCACAGTAACGCACGAACCTAAATTAAGTCTGCAGGCAGATCTTGATTTTTACTCAGGCATTAAGCTCTGCATGCAGCTGCAACGTCCAGATTTGAGCGTGACGTAAGTGCAAGAAATACATAAGTTTAATAAATTACAATTTTATTATTTTTTCTAGCTATACAAATAATAAATCCGTTTTCCTGCAAGCTGTGCACAAACCCTACACAAAACGCATCAGCAGTAAACAAAGCCACACATCGCCCGGACGCACCTTAGCTTTAAATCAGAAGAACAATGAAATGTGTAATATTATTTTCAATTAAGTTTAAGCATGCGCAACTGTTTTGTTAAGTTCTTTTCATGAAATGCTAAGCAGCGCTGAAATAATTCCTTAACAGTTAAGTTTCTAACTTTTTAAAAAGCTTCATGAAGTTATGTGTATATTTTTGATATTTGCTGTTCCAAAGGTTTATTTTTATGAAATGCTTTTTTATAAATTTGATACAGCTACATGCAGAATTTAAATCTTTAAAGAGATTAAGACTATAGTGTAATTCTATAAATTGAAATAAATAATGCTCAATAGTGAACGATCAAAGAATAACATGTTATGTTATAATTGATAATGTTTTTGATAGGTCTTATTTATCGATGCTGGTTTTTAAAATAAACCCAATTTAGATGGGTTTCATTTCACCTCATATATTGGATTCCTGGTACATTTGTCTAATTTGTTTATATGTATTTATAAATCGCAAGAATTAAAAGTTTGATGAGAATAATATGTAATAGTTTAGCTCTACAAATAAACACTGTAAGAAGGATCTTTATGCTATGACGAGTTAAAAATTAGTTGGCAATATGATGAATATAGTTAAAACGAGTTACTTTTGAGTCATTAAAATTGTTATTGTTTAGATATTTCCGGAGCTTATTCCAAATAATATCTTTGGTTAAAATTTTGTTCTGTATTAAGCTCAAATTTTTGGTCACTTTTTGCCATTTAGGCTGTTAGTTCGTTGGCTGAAATCATGCAGTATCCTGGAACCCTTACAAGAGACAGTTCATTACAACTTTTTGGTATTATGTTTCTAATATCTGTAGTCTAAAAGTTTTGCTGTTGCTGTTTTCTATTACATATTACAAATTTTCCTCTTTGACAGGGCGTCATGTGACATCTACTGTAGCTGGCATCAAAGTAGGAATGCGGTTTCGTGGTAAATAGGAACATACTTGAAGTCCAGGAAGCGCACTATTCCGCCGATAGAAAAATATCACCGGAACCACCAGAGCCACCGGAGTCGTGTTTGGTTATAATGTAGGGTTAGAGATCTTGCTAGTGGATTTTAGTGAGCATTGGGTTTGCCTTCATATTTCTGCTTGAAGCGGTCTATTTCAGTTGTAATAGTAGGGTGCACCGGTTAGAGTGTTAAGTACTTTCCATTGAGGTCTGTGTACTATATCCACATTACTGACATTGCCCCATAATAGTGAGCCGTACGTCAAAGTAGGCTTTATTACGGAGTTGTAAAGTTGGACTTTTTAGTCCAAGCTTAGTCAGTATAGGGTTTTGGCTTTCAGCTTTACGACGACATTGGTCTGTGTGATCACAATGTTACTTAGAGTCAACGTTCGACAAGTAACTCTGTTCAACGTGAATGTGTCGAGTTTGCTTTTTGCTCATTGACTTGTATACGCCAGATGGTAATATACTCATCGAGAAGAGTGAGTTGGTTTGCTAGTCGGTTTTTTTGTTTTTATTGCGCATCAAGATCTGCTTAAGAATGATGTATCTTCAGCAAATGTGGATCTTGTGAGTCTGTGATCCGTTGGTATGTCTGATGTGTATAGAACATATAACATAGGACCGAGAACACTGCCTTCGGGTACACCAGCTTTTATTTTAGACTCCTCAATCTGTCGTACTGTGAATGCTCTATTGCTGGGATATGATCTAAAAATTTTATCTGTGTTTTGGGGAAGCAATTCTTTAATTTTGAACTTAAGCCCGTCGACCTTAATACCATCAAATGCGGAACAATATTCGCAGAGCTCAAACGCTGGTTATGACGAAGCCCAAATTGGTGATTGGTTGATTTTTTATAAGAACCAACTTACAAAAAGTTTGGATAGTCAGCATTGTAGACTTATGAGCCTATATGACGCAGCCGGTGTTTTAGCCTTCCAGGTTTTCGGGATCATGACTATGACCGATATCTTCCATTGAGTTGGAAAGATTGTAATATTTTATAATAAGGAGGCCCATATGATATCTGATGGTGATTGAGAAAATGGAGCCTAAGACTAAGTCGGACAAGTTGTCGCTTAAGATTTGGTTCGAGTCGAGTGGGTTGCTTGGGCAGTGTATGCTGTGGTGGCTTTTTAATCTGTTATTAATGGATATAAGGGTTTATTTCCTTTGTGAATTTCATCTTTTAAGTAGTGCTTCAGCTCTCTTTTAGATTAAGATAAGGCCACCTAAGTACTTAGGTGGCCTTTAACCGTCGTTTGGTTATGGTCGCATTTAGAAGGGCGTTTTAGCTTCTGTAGTCTCTTGTGTGCTGGAACCAGTTGCTTTGAATGCCAAGTGCGCGAAGATTTCTCTATACATGACCATACATGATCATTCCAATGCGTGACAGGTCGTCCTCTCTTTCGGCGTCCTTCAATCAAACTTTGTCCTCTATGTTAACCATGCGTGCCGGAGCTCTTTCATCCATTTGTATGAGATGCTGGATTTTTAGCTGGAATCTTTATTTCAAGGACTTCCAACGCCATTCTGTCTTACTCAATCACGGTCCATGCCACTGCGCTACACAGTACCCGGGAGTATCAGCGTCTTGTAGATGGTAATTTTTATCCTTCGAGAGAGGGATGTACTTCTAATTTGCTTGCTCAGCCCAAAATAGTATATATTTGCAAACACGATTAGTCGCCTGATCTTCAGGGTGAAGTTGTTTTGTCCTGGTCCAAGGACTATTTTGACTTCGCTGGAGTTGAGGCTACGTAGTCTCCCACTGACCACGAAATCGCACCCAAATTCGTGCTTACTCTCTTGGCAGCTATAGTAGATGTCACAGGATGCTTTTTTAGAGTAACCCTGTCTTATCCGTCGGATTTCCTGGATTGCACCATCCCAATTAATAGTGCGGATAGTATAGATGCATATCCGTAAATCGTGGTCCTTATATCGTCGACATCGTAGTGTTTCATCAGAGGGTTCCTTGTTGTTTTTATTGAAGTTTAATTTTTTTTTCCGGTGGCCCAGCGCACCAACTCTTAATCAAGGGGTAGATTGTTAATGATCATTCGAATTTAAAAATGATAAGAAAAAAATACCTTAAAATGGTATTCAAATATCTATCCAATGACATACAACTTATCATAGTTCATCGAGTTTAACTTTCTTCTTTTACACAATATGGAACCTGGTTGTCGCCTATCTTCAGCGATCGTACAAAATCGGTTCACGCGTTTGGACCCTACAGTGGAACAAATATACATACCTTCATAGACATACAGTCCGGCAGGCAAACAAATCACCCTTTATCTTATTTCTTTTTATTTAATTTCTCTATTCAACTTTTTTCCAAAAGAAACGAAAAATTTTAAAATTCAGAGGAATAGTTTAGGATCCAAACAAGTACAAGCGCTTAGAAAATATAAATGATTCTTCGTAAAATTGGTATAAGAAGTTCTTTGTTAAGGTGTGAATATTTGGACACTGGTCGTCCTCTTGTAGTCTGAAGCCAAATACTTTTATATCCAATTGAAAGGAGACTAATTTCACTTAAGCCTACAGGGCTTGAAGCCGATATCAAGAATTAAATTATTTCGGAAATAGATTCTGGTCCTCGCACCTTTTTTTGACCATGTGGTGTTGTCGTATATAAAAATTAACGTGCTTCATAGCAATACGCTGTTGGATTGCCCAGTACATCTCTTCTAAACCATCACTGTGCCCTAAATAATATACGAGGGAGTAACCAGCTGCCTTTGAGGGGATGCAGAATTTTTTTTGTAATCTAAAGTGCACAGAACCCTTAGAACCCATTTACTAATTAAAGCCAATAATTCTGTGCAACAAAAATATTTTAATAATAAAAAGAAAATTATATTAAAGTGCGAAAATAAGTAATTAAATGCATTCTTTGAAGAATGGCCTCCCTTGACCACACCTGGATACTCCCTTGGTAATATATTTCTACAATTGAAGCTAATACTTTTTTGATAGGAAAAGCATAAATATATTTGAATAATATTTATTAATTTTATTTATTTATTATTAATTTAAATTTTATTAAGATTACTAATAATATTTGCCCAACGAAATGCATTTGGGTTAAACTGCATACATTTCCCCACTCAAAGAGCGCGATAAAACACAAACGGTTCATATATTTTATTTCGTTTTAATTGACGAGCAAATTGCATATTCGTACAATTGTTTGAAATAGAAACATCTAGCAAATTCGATTGCTCCTTTCATTTAAACGGTTATGCTCTGCAAAAGCAACCAATCAAAGTAGAGCAAAACATCTGAACGTCGCTAAACAGTGTTACCGTTTTTTTTTGCTGTGCTACTCTTTTCTTCTCCTAGCAAATACTTCAACACTGATTCCAAAAAAAAGTCATTCAGTCAGTCAGCTGTGTTGTGTGCTGGAATGCGCGTGAATTGTTTTAGCGGCGGAATTATGCAAAAATTGAATTAAGTGTTTGTCGTTTAAAATTGTTTATTAAAACAAAATCATTTAGTTAAGTGACAATTACTAAAGAAAGTTGTAAAATATTATTAAAACGGTAATAATTAAAGTGTATGTGTAAGAAAAAAAATCAATATTTGTTTTGCGTTGCTAAAGGAAAATAATTTAGGCCAAATTTTGTGTGTGGCGGCTTTATGAGGTTTTTTTTTTTGTCTGCTGCATGTTTATTAATTTAATGCTTTCGCATGATTAAAAAAAAAATTATAAAATAAAATTGCTAAAGAAATATTTGTGTGTTAAATTGCAGATTAACATTATTAAATTAACACTTTTATTGTTGCTGCTATACTTCTTCTTCGGTTTCGCCGATGTGCTAAGTGCCGCCGCAATAAAATTTTTTTTTAGCGAATTCGTAAAATAGTACGAATTGTTGTTGTTGTCGACGTCGTCGTTTATTATTTTCGGCTTTCAAGAAGTTTAAACAAATACAAAAAAAAAAAAAAAAAATAAGTGGTAAGAAGTAGAAGTAAACGCACACACAAACACCCCCATGCACAATAAGACACGAGAGTTTTGTTGCTATGTTGTGTCACGCTTGCACTAATAAAGAATTTATGTCTGTACAATGTTTCTTGTGCAGCGTCATTCGCACCCACAGGAATGGCAAAGTGTGGCCAGACTGTTGCATTTGAATTGTATTTAATGTTTTAAATGGAATGATGTGCAAAAGACGGGGAATTACTAGGAAGTTAATAATTTACAAAGCAAAATAAACTTTTATTTAGTTACTTAAAAATTTCAAATTTTTTATAAATTAATTAATATCAATGAAATTTCTTTAGTTTTGAATTAATTTTTAAAGGCTAGTTGAATAAAAATTGTAAAGAACTCGCGCAATATGCTCCTCAGTGATATAATTAAAATAGGTGATTTTTTTATTTAATACAGTGCGAGATCAAAAAAATTAATTGTTTTAAAATAAATAAAATTGAATACAAAAATTTGATCCATTATTCGCTTATATATATGAAGCAGCCTAAGTGTCTGAATTTCATTTACCAAAAATCAATTAAATAAGAATAAGTAAAAAGAATTTTATTATATAACATTAATATTAATTTAATAAGCTCGAAACTTAAATACCTCCAGTTTTTTTTAAGTATTCTATAATGCTGTATTAAGCTAGGCCAAGAAAATTATGTATATTTTCTTAATTTATGTTTATCCGTCTGTCTCTATAAAAGCTTAGACCTCGAAGATCAATAAATCCAGTAAAATATTCTACATATGTACATATCGGGTTACTAAAACGCATAAAATTTATACAAATTTATGGATTTAGGAAATCTACAAGAAAAACCATTTGAACAATGTTTTTGCTTTTTTCTCCAGCCGATTTATGTGTATAAGATGATCGTTGTAGCGACTGGAAAAAAAAAGTATTTGATCTTCAACAAGTGCAGGGTTGAGTTGCTGGGGGAGTGTTGATTTACATACATAACAGGGACAGTCGGTTATCATTCGCAAGGCTGTACTCGTTTAGGATTACATCCTGCTGCGATATCCCAGATATGAATTCCATATCTCCAAATAGGGGCCACAATTCCTTGGTCAATTTATTTTTTTGTTTGCATAGAGAGAGTTTGCTTCGACAGCAGATTAGCCACATTCTTTTGGATCTACATGTTTGAACAATGGTTCCAATGTTTTCTTTAAAAGTGAGTTTCCGGTCAAGTAAGAGTCCATAGTACTTCACCTTATAAGCATGAAGAAGAGGTTCATTATTGAAATTCAGTTATGATGAATTGTCTCTTCGCAGTGTGAAACATAGAGAAAACTCTTGCATACGATGTCAGGAATAGGAAAGTCTGCTGTGTATAAGTTATAAAGGAAGGGACCAACACGCTGCCTTCGGGGACACCAGCCTGTAACGTTTGATTTAGGTCAGCAACTCAGTATGATTCACTCGTTCGAAGTCTTGCATATCTATGAATTCTGCATTAAATTCTGTGGAGCTGCTCTGTAGTGCTGTGTCTGTCACGGAAATAACTTCTGGACAACGATCAGTCGTTCCCAAAACTTCGATAATGAGGGTAACAGACTGATTTGCCGGAATGAGTCTGAGTCACTTTCCAGCTAACCAGGCTGGCAGACCCCCCTCGTGTCGAGGTGGTCTGATGTTACGGTGTCTTGATTCAAGTCAATATGATAAGTCAACTTCAAATCCAGTGGCCGAGAGCAGTTTCAATAATGATAGTGGTAACATGGACCTGAATACGATGTGTTGGATGAGTGGCAAAATGTTTTATATCTCTCTTAATCACATGGTTAGCTGTATATGTAGAAAATCCATGTTTTTTTTTTGTCTGGCGGTTTGTGGATACCATTCCAAAAGAATTTCTCCGGCTTGGCGACCAAATAGTTTTTAACGTGGCCGAGCGTTGTCAACGCATATTCTGGTCGTTTTTGCACTTTAGCTCTCTTCAAATGAATCAATTGTGTTCGGTTAAGGTCCCCTTTGATAGTCTGACCCGATTTCAAGAGCTCATAATACAACACAACCTTGTGCACCCACCAAATACAAAGCATTACCTTGGTGCCATGGATATTCGTCTATGCCGTGAATGTTGATGGTTGGCCGGGCTTCCCATACTATTTCATGCGCTTGGGGTTATAGTAATGAATCCATTTTTTATCACCAGTGATAATCCCATGCAAAAATGACTTCTTTTTGTAGCGTTCAAGCAATATTTCCGACATGCAGATTCGGCGTTCGACGTCTCTTGGTCTCAATTCATACGGCATGCGATTTCTAAGCTTTTGTATGTATTCCAATACACTTAAACGTCTGGAAATGTTTGTTTGATGAACTCCCAAAGCTTTTGCAAGTTATTTTTCATCGAGCAATGCCTATGATTCTTCATCTTCAAAACTTTTTGGCTGTTCTGGTCGATCTTCGTCTTCTAAGTCGGAATTTTAAACCGTGCAAACTTCTTCTAACACGTTCGTTTAGGTAGAGCATGGTAAAGTAATGAGGACCTTCCCGCTAAAACACTTTCTTTGGCACAAAGTTCGACATTTTCAAATGAATAGAGAAAAATATTGTTTACGCTTCAACTAAATGACTTGTACTAAAAAATACCCGCAATGACAGTAGCTTCCAAATGAATATAGTCACGGATGAACACGACGCGAAGTAATACTAGTAACGCCCTCTCTTTGAAAATCGAACGAATTAATGCATACATTCCAATAATAAAATAATTTCAAGAAATTGAAAGAAATAGTTGATTGTTGAGTTTTCCTACAGCAATAAATAATTAATTTTTATTTAAGGTTTACAGAAATGTCTTTATACATCAAAAATAATTAAAAGATTTATTAAATTTAGAAAATATTTCAAATAGTTTGCTTATTTGCACATAAAAATATTTTTTCTCCAATAAAGTCAAAAAGCAACAACAAATCAACAGTCTGGCAACACTTGTTCACAACTGTGCTGCAAAGAGAGTACAACAACATTCAATGTGTGAGGATGCGCATTAGAACTCAGCGCGCCACATGCTATAATTAAAACAATTATAATTTATGAATATTTTAATTACACGATTTATAGTTATTTGTAGATTAACACATAACTAAAATATCGGCTATTTAAGTCAAAAGAAGTACGAAAGTTTGCACATTATGTTATAACTTTCTTACATTTATGCTCTCTCAACATGCTCTGCCAACAATAATATTCACAATTTGCAGTTTGTGCCATTTTCGGCAATGGGCATCCAATTAGAATTGTGGCATTGCAACGAACGAAATGCATTTGCAACGAAATAGGCCCAAGCGCAATAGCAACAACAAGCTATAAGAAAAAAACGTGTAAGATAGTGCGCCAGTTTTTATGTTGTGTGTGTGGCTAGAGCAAGAGAGCGAAAGATAAGAGAGTCAGTGATTTACTACTTTAAAAAAAAGCAACAATATTTAATAATGACAATAAGAACAACAACAATGTTTGCATTAAACGTTAAACATGTAAAATATGTTTGATAATTTAATTTAAAAAAAAAATTTTAAAAAAAAAAACGTGCTTAACATTGCATATGCTGTCTCATTCTATGAGTATAAAAACAATGCAAGAGCGCAAATGCAGAAGAGCACAAACATTTGCGCTCTTGCTATGACGTAGAAAATGAGCGCACTTTAACCCATTAAATACAATAAATACAATTTACAACAAGAATAATTCTTTCGCTTGTGCTCTCAGAACAGAACCATTTCAACGTTCGCCTGTGAAAGGTGGTTCCAGATTTGTAAAAATTTTGTGGTGCGTCATTTAATAAAAAGAAAAAATTTAAATAAAAAAAAAATTATTAAAGTGAAATAAAAAAAAGTTAAAAATTTATTTACTTTTATTTGCGCATAAAAGAAAGTTAAGTGCAAATAAATATAAAAAAGAATAAATTTAAAAAGATTTATAGCAGCTGCATAAAAAAGCATATAAGAATGCATATGCAAAAGTAATAAAGTAAAAAATAAAACATTCTCTTTTTGTGTATTTGAAAGTGAAACCGAAAACGAAACAAGCAAGCAAAACAAAAAAGTGTATTCTTTAAATAAAAAAAAAAAAAAAAACGTGAAAATAACAACAACAAGTTCTGTTTCTGATTAACTGATATAGGGCGAGAAGGAGCGTGCGAGCAGTAAAGTAATAAAAAGCAGAGACGACAACGCAAGTGCAACAAGGAAAAAAGTATAAAAATAAAAAGGCAAATAATAAAAAAAAAGGCTTAGCTTAAATTGCATACATAATCACGCAACAAGGCCCAATTCGACAACAACGAAAGCAACAACAAAAATATATAATAACAAACAAAATTTAACAACAACAATAAGGGACGCACAGGTATGTACACGCATCTATGTATGTGTATTTGTTTGCTTTGTATAGCAATTTTTTATGCAATTTCGCACACAACCGAACCAGCATTTTGTGCAAATTTATTTATGTACTACGTTTTGGAATATGATTTTGAAATAAAAAACAAACAAAAAAAAAAACCTGTTTCAAGGTCTTATTTTACCCTTTAAGCTGCTGTGTAGAGCATTAGATTTTTTTTTATGTCAGTAGAACATACATTTGTTACTTTATAACAGAGCTGCTGGACTCTTGATTGGTCGAAATTCTGTGAGGAACAGTTTAGAAAATAGTTGAAATTCGTTTGTTAAATATTTACCAGATTTTGCATCAATTGTATATTTTATAAATTTAAATAGTAAATAGAAGTTTTCTGGCTAAAGAATGAGCACTTGGACAGTTTTAATTCAAGAATGGTGTGTGCGATGTAGAACAATTGATACATCCTCCTGTAATATGGGTCAAAATATATGGTTAGAAGAAATTCGATATCACTGTGGATGGCAGTCCAAGCAAGTAATAGAAAATTTTATTTACTAGAAAGTCGAATTGAAATGGTCTTGAAACATAAATTCAGAAAATTATAAAGTTTGTGAAATCAGTTAGATTCAAACGGTTCCAAACTCCTTCTATAGGGTTTATGTCTAGGCTTTGCGCAGGTTATTTCATTATATGTAAGGTTTGCCTAGACAGCCTACTTTGTCTTGACAGTCTTTGCTATGTGTTTGTCCTGTTGGAGAAGTCATTTCCTCGGGATAAACGCTGTGGTCCACAAATTCGTGGGTTTAAAGAAATTGATGGTAGTCCTCTTTCTTCTTTATTTTGAGTATTTCTTACAAGTAGTTCCAAATGCCACCAAGTGAAACAACACAAAACCAAAAATAATATAAAAGCGGTTCTAAAATTCTGCAAAAAGTATTTTTGAAGCAAATTTAATGAAGTTTTTTCTGTGTGTTAATTTGTTGGAATTAAAGTTTTTTTTTTTTGCTTTATTTAAATTGGGTTAACTTTATTTGTAATCTGTCTATATAGGCCAAACAGCCATGTTTTGTGTGATAGAAATAAGAGAGTGTTGGGGAGATGGGGAAGAAGTGAAAAGAATAATAAATATTTGATTGCCTCTCATGATGGAGATCAAGCAGGTGACAACTTTTTAAGCCTTCTTGTAGTCGAGCTGTTATCAAGTATGTTGATGGCAAGGGTGTTGGTGTGCCTGTTAAGTTGATTTAGAGAGGAGTTGGCTTAGTCTGATAACTTCCCGCTGTTAGTATGGAACAGGTGCGCTGTTTTGAAGTTTTTGAATAATAGAGCAGTTGCTGCTGCTGGCAGTGCCCAAGATCGTAATTCCATAGGTCCATATAGGTTTTATTATCGCTTTGTATTTTAAGAGCTTGCTCTTCAGCGTAAAAGTTGACCTTTGACCGATCAGCCATTGCTTTTTTAGCCTTTCATTGAGTTGAGTCCTTTTGGTGAGCAGATGAGGACGCCATGTTCTCCATCTATCCAGCACCAGTTTTCATTTCTCAGCAAGAAAGTCGTTTGAGGGGACTTCTCGGTGTTCACCACAATGTACCACGTCTTAAGCCAATTATTAGTGGTATCGAGCTGACTTTGAAGGATGGCTGAAGCCACCTTTGGGGAGACATCGGATGCCAGATAAGTTGTGCCCTAGCTGTATAGAGTATATAAAGCATGGGTCCAAGTACGATTCCCTTTGGAACTCCAGCTCTGACTTCTTTTATTTCAGAATATTCTTTTCCACATCTCATAAAGAAGTTCTCCGGTCTCAATGTGGTACCTGATGAAGTGGTAGTTCGGTGTCTTTAGCTTGTGGAGTAGACCAACATGCCATATCCTGTCGAAGGCTTGCTTTATGTACAGAAAGACGGCCCAACAATACTTTTTCTCTCCAGTGTCACCTGGACTAGTCTATGGCATTGTTCAGGCGTTTTATGGCATTCTCTGAAGCCAAAATGAAGATCAGGGATCAAACTTGCCTTTTCCAGTATTGGTCGGACTCTACGCTGTATCTTTCGACAACTTTCAAAAGTACCGTTAATGAACTGTTTGGGTGATATGAGGCGAATGAGTATTATTTCGGCACAATTCCACTGGGTGGAAAAATTGCTTGCATTTATTGATGAACTTATTTTTTGACAAACGTCAACTTCACAAATCAGTTTATCCGTCTAAACTGCAGGAATATGTAGCGCCATTTGGCAAGGCACATCTAGAAAGTTAAGAATTGACTCTGTCTCCAGTTTGGAGCATCTTTCAGCGGGTGAGAATGCTTCGTATAGGTGGTAAAGGTGTAAGAGAAACAAAATATGTTAATTCAAGCGAAACAAAACCACTATAAAATATTTTTCTCACAAAAACCCGGGGCAATTCCTTCTACTGGAGACATAAATGGAATATTTATTAGAATTGAAGTAAGATACATCCATTTTAGCGTTTTTCGCTTAAATAACAGATCCTAACAAACATTTTTCCATTTCAAAACTCTGAAAGGAGGGGCAGGTTTTTATAAGTATTTCACCTTAGATAAGAGCTAGAATGTTTAATAAATGTTACTTCTCTGAAGATGGAGTAGAAGAGACTTTATTCAAATTTGGAATTCTTTTATAGACTCCAAGTTATTGTTGTTCATTGACAGATTGACGGATATGTCTTTTTGTAGAGCTGGTCAGCTCTTATAGTGGTCCGATTTGGACACTATATTTTGAGGGGATTGGGTTCGAATTAAGAATGAAAACTTTCAGTTAAAATTTTTTTATATACACACAATTTTTGTTTTATAAGGGAAGAGGTTGGAACATCGATTTTTTTTTTAGTTTCCGATACTACGCTTATAAGAAATATTATCAGTAAACTTTTTCTGGAAACTTTTTTTTTTTAAGTCGGTAGTCAAAATATCTCGAAAACCATGGAACCGATTTTGCTCAAATTATTTTAAAAACTAAATACTTGGTTCTGAACGATGAAATTTTTTTAATTCAAATAAAAAAAAATTTTTTTATTTAAAAAAAGGGTAAATTTTAGGTAAAAATCTAAAGTTTTTGATATTACCTTTACCAAAAATTTAAAAAGGAATATTTTGTTTTTTAATGTCGGATGACGCAATCATGAGGTATCCTGAATATATTTCAGGTTTGAAACATTTAAGAAATAAATAAAATTGTACAAAATTTTGGTTATACAAAAACAAATGTTTGGATTGATTAAAAAAAAAATATTAATTTACTTCGAAATGTTTCAAGCCTATAAAAATTTGTTTAGTCAGTTATATAAATATTTCCAAGAAGAATTTCGGGCTATATATTGATAAAACTCTACTCCAGAACTGCATGTATTATTTTTCCAATTCCATGAATTTTCTCCAATAGTTTCTACGAAATCGCTAAAAAGCAGCAAAAATATTGTCAGATGTTTTTGATATAAATATTTATTTTATATTTTAAAAATGTATGAATGTATCTACCTCCATATTTTGTTTTAAAATTTGTCATGATAGCTTTAATTTGTATCTACTAAAAAGGTGTTGGAATTTCAGTGCTTTACACAAATATTTAATAATGCCAAAGTACAAAATTCCCGAAAAAGCAGTGTGACTATTAAATCAAAAATATAAATTTTTTAATAATAATTTGCAACATCATAAATGATTTGCCATTTTTTACAAGTTCTACTTGACTTTATGGATTGAAAACATGATAAGATTACTTTAAAATATATTAACTTATCTATGACTATTAAAAGCTTATTTTGACGTAACATTGGGAGAAGTCAAACAATTGTCTTGACTCACAAAGTTACGCTCTATAATTTTGCTATCCAAAGTATTATTTCTTTGTCGCAATTTTCGGACAAACATTTCTCAATTTTTTTTTAGTACTACGTGAATTGGCGAATGTCTATATAGAATATATTGCACGTTTTATCTTATCAAACACTCAAACATAAGATAAGCTGCTGCGACCTAATTTAACAATTTATTTACTTTAGTCTTTCTATTTTTTTCTAGATTTTTATTATTATAGAAATATATTTATAGGCATGTTTTAATTTTAATATTGGCAACCTACCTCAAATATTGGCTAACAAAATATTATGAAACAATATTTGATTTTATTTAGCTGACTTGCTTGCTGCTGGATATATAATATAATGGATGAGATATCGAACATCTGCGACTTTTAGCGTAGCTGCAGAACTTTTTAGATAAGAATTTTAGTTACTTTGGGGGATTTTTAGGCTTTTATGGTGCTTTTATATGATTGACAACATGTGGCTTAAATAACTTGTACCAATATTTGTTCGTTTTAACTAGATAAAACGAGTAAAAAATTGTGCGTCACTTTTCCTATAATTAAATTTAGGCAACTAACTCTACTATATTGAAGAATGGTACAACATTAAAAATTAGTTTATTCATTTATTTAATTTTTAAATATTTGATAAAGATGTTATCCAAAAATTTTTTTTTTTTTTTACCAGAAATGGCTCTTTTTGCCACTTTTGAGCCAAATCGGTGGCTACCGACAGAAAGTTTTATGTAAAAAATTTTCTTACAGTATCAGAAAAATCAATAAAAACAATCGACTTTCAAACTCTGTTCCGCGCCTTAAAAAAACCGAAACAAAACAATCTAGGGGTTGTGGAATATATAAGAAAATGTATGTGAAACCGCCGTCAATACGAAACCATCTTATCTACTTTTGAACTCAAATAATAAAGGTTTCCATACCAAAAGTCATATCAGAGCTACATGAAAAGAGTTTAGACACGCCTATTAGTATATGTATGCAGGCGCCCATAAGACGTCGTCATATCGACGTTTAACTAATATTTACTTATAGATGTTTTTCATACCGGAACCCATAAGTGAGCAGTTGTTGAATACTTTATGTGCTTAGTACAAAATATGTCTCCATACCAGAGTTCAACTCCAATTTCTCATAAATGTATATAAAAATATTTAGTTTCGCTGAAATAAAAGCTTTAATACCCTTCACAATATGTTCCAAATTGTGTACTTCGCAGGTATATAGAATGTTAGATTGAGGTCTACACTTAAAAGTGGTTTGGTTCAATGAATGAAAGCTATATAATGAAAGAATTATATAAATGCCACCGGTTTAGTATTTTGTGCCTGTAACCAAAATTTTTGATTGCAGTTTTAAATCAGCTGTCAATACCGGGCATGAAAGTCCATATTACTGGCTTATTTTAATAAATAAATCATTTCATTTTGTGTTTGAGAATGTCAAAAAAATGAAAACGGTCTATTTATGCCATTGATTCGGACAAGGGGTCCTGTGCCAGGAAAATGAACTGCATAACACTATCTTTTCTTAACCATGTTTTATGCAGCATAGCCCCCTCCGATCCGCACCAAAAATTATAGAGTTACTTTTGCCGAACCCATTAACATGTAGACCAAATTTCATCTCTGTATCTCAAATGGATGCAAGATATCACATATTTTGTATATCGTTCATATGAGGGCGGGACATGGCTCTCTCCAACTTTGGCCAAACTTAATAGTAATACTTACTGCGATCTCTCCAACTTTGGCCAAACTTAATATGAATACTTTCCGCGATCCCATTGACATGTGTACACAATTTCATCTGTATACTTCAAGTGAATGCAAAGATATGACAAACAGAATTTTAGTTTACGTTTACCGCTTATGTGGAGGTAAGGCATCCCCTCCCCGATTTGAACAAAAAGTATCATATGTTATTTTTCAACGTCCCATCTATATCTATACCAAAATTCATACAAATTGGTTTAGCAGTTTAGGCGTGATGCGCGCACAAACATTTTTTTATTAGGTCAAATTTTTCATACTATGTATTAATGGTATAAAAATATTTTGTTGTTATTATTTTATCTAGAATCACGAAATTTAGCATATATAACCTCAATCTTAATAAAATAACCCACAAGGGTACACATATTTTATATGTATTTAATACCAAACAAGATAGAATATAATTTTTTACAAATATTTTATTGTGTTCCATAGGCCATATCATAGTATTAGAAATGTACTATACCAAAATGTCTATGGATCATTCCAAAGAAAATAATCCAAATAATGATGTCAAATGATTCCTTAAATCGTGCGAATGAAGTGAAGTAGAAGCCTAGGCTATTTCAATTCGTTGACTACACCGCTTGAGAGCTGTGTGGTGCCATCTTGTTGGAACCACTTGTCGTTCAAGGCCAATGTTTTAACCTCCGGCATAAAAAGCTCTTTCGATATCTTATGGTAGTATACTGATTTGACCGTTTTGCGTCTTCATCTTCAGTTAAAATTAGGTTCAATGATGTCGACTACCCATGAAATGCTACAAATAATGTCATGTAGTTGATGAAATATGTAAAAGCTTGAGAAAAATTCTCGGAGGTGAACTTTTTTACGTACCCGCTAAGATGAAAATTAAAGTCATACGAAAAGATAATTTTTTTTAAATCATTAACTTGCGCAAGCATTCTGAAGATGCAGTTTCTTCAGTTGATCCAGTTGATAATCCAGATTTCAGTCGATAACAAAGAAGCACACTTCTGAGTGGGAAACTTTTTCTATTATTAGGCCCTGCACCGAAGGTAGAAGAGCCTATTGGTTTTGTGCAAATGTATGTAACAGTTAGAAATAATGGTCGGAGACCCCCCAAAGTTACCCACATTATGGTCAGGAGTGATAGAGGAGTCGATATAGCCATGTCCGTCCGTCCATACGTCCGTCTGTATGAACGAAAGGATCTCGGAAACGGTAATAAATAGAGACTTCGTGTTTTTTGCATTCGACTAGGACTTCTCCGGAATTTCACAAGTTTATGTTAATGGAAAGCTGAAGAGTTTGTTTGTTTATCTCAGGAACTACTGGTTCGAATAAAAAAATATTTTAGTGTTGGATAGGCCATTTATCGAGCAAGGCTATAGGCTATATCACATTATGAGTTTCGTCGAAATCGGAGACAGCGATGCTCGAACACCCTTTAAGCTATACACAAAATTCTTTATATCTTTACATATGTACATAATGGGATCAGTAGAAATTAGATTCATTGTAAAAGTGGAGATGATTCGGCTGTCTATAGTATAATATATTCTTGATCAACTCATCTAGACTAGTAAATTCAATCATATTAATATGTCACATCCAATTTTTTGGAGTTCGTAACATAAAAACACATCAATCAGTTAAGGACTGTCCATAAAAATGACCCACCGAATGGTATATGTAATGTTTTGAAGGAAATTAGCGTTACAATGTTTGTGGATGGTCGCTTATGTGTTTTTGTATGAAAAATTTTCTTTAATTAATTCTATATCAGCTTAAAATTTGATTTGTTACTTTCCAACGGTCGCTTTGCATACATATACTAATTGAATTTTGGGATTAGCTTGAATACAAATTCAAGTCCTTTATTTCTGGTTTTTTTGTATGAAAAACTTAATCGTAGCACTTGCTATTAAGTTTCTAATAAGCTTAAAAAAAAAACGAAATAAAGCAATTTCGCACATTTTTTTTTTTTTAACTTAATATTAACTTCTTGTTTAAATCGTTAAAAAAAAATATCTAGATTTCATCAGACGGCTTTACTACAAGATATCGTTTACTCAAACTCGTTAGAACATAAATCTTTCAGTTAACAACATAAAATTTTTCATGTGATTTATCACTCAATTACGTACGACTTTTGTGAAATCCAACGAAACTGTTTAGCTTTTTCATGTCGACTTCATGGGAATTCACTACAATAGCAGCTGCTTACTCATGAGATTTCGCTAGAAAATAAAACACATTATTAAACTATCAATGCGCGATAGATAGTATATCTAAATTCACTTTGTACATAGCTAACTACATATGTGTAGTATGTATAGAATGTTATTTTTATTATCTTGAGTCTAATTAGGCACCATATCTAAAAAAAAAATTCTCCATTTTATCTTAATGCCATCGGTCGGTACTGGTGGTGTGCATATAAATAGACCAACAACAATTTGAGTTAATTGATAAGAATTTTTTTTTTTTAGTTTATTTTTATGCTGCCCATAAACAAATTGTAGACTTTCAAAATTGTCATATTTCATAGACAACGAACGACGAATAGTTATAGGCAACAACAACAAATTGTCTGTAAAATGTCTACATTTAACGCTCGCACTCGCGCTAGAAACCCGAGCTCGACTCGATACAGTTTAGCTTTATTCGGTTGAGTTCAGTTTGCAACGCCTTACAAACATCTCACGTGACTGAACGACTTTTAAAAGTTACGTTATGGGGTTTTTTTTGTTGTTGTATTCGAACGATCGACCGATCGATCGTTTATTTGCTGTTTTTTTTTTTTTTTTGTAAGACTTTTGCCATTTTTTTCGCTTTCAAAATATGCGGAGCGTATAATCCAATCGGCAGCGAAAAAAGGCAGTCGTCGTATAGAGACAGAAATACAATGAATAAATTTGCTTAAAATGTGCAAAATTTAAAATGAGATTTGCACGTTTGCACGTTCGTTGCTGTGCGCCTCAGTAACTTAAAAAAGTTCCAGAATGTATAAAAATCTTTAATAAATAGACGTAATAAAATTTGTGTAGGTACAACTGTTCAATTCTAATTTCAAAACATTTCAATCGAAACTATATACATTATAGTTTGGTGTATTTACTTCCATTATTGGGATTCAATTCGGAAAGTGGATTTTGATTAGAAAGCATCCTTTGTTCTCCTCATATTCTGTGTACGTTCTGTCTGGCTTTTACAGGTAGGTGCCTGAGACTGTTTTCATTTTGTAGACAACTCTAAAAATTATCTCGTTTGGCTTTCCGTCTATTTGTATTATATTCTGTAGGACTGTTTGTGTACTCTATCCAGTCTTTAGTGCGTTTGTTTTTATTAAAAAGCTTCGGGACTAAATTCTTTAAGCTTTCTTAATTTCTGTTCCACCAAAGAGTGTGTCTGGCAGTATTAATTTCTTTCAGATTGCAATCTGCCATTGATTCTAAGCTTAATGGTGAGTTAGTTTTCACATAATTCTATAAGTCCCCTCAGTTGTACTTAAGACGAATTTCGTAAATTACCAGTTATCTCATCTAGGATTCTTAATACATTTCTGAAACCCGGAGACCCCTGTTGTGCTGAATAGTATGATCCTATGATCTGACATATCCTATCCTATCCTGACATAACCAATGATCTTCATCGGATATCCTACATTATTAACAAAGTTATACATAAGTGTGTTGCAGATGGTAATCTAAATAAACTCTTGTATAACTCTTGTACGTATATGGTCTACTTCAAATACATCTAGCTCATTTTTTAGGAGGAACTCCAGTTGGCACTCACCAATCTAATTTCTATCTTAGCTTAGATCACATATTCTTGCGTGCATTTGCAGCATATCTAATGAGCTCTGGTTAACCTCGTCTTCTGCAGATTTTTACGATATTCTCTATCTTTCTGGCTGGCCGTAGGTTTTGGTCGCCTGGGAGGTAGCCAGCCGTAAATACCAAGTCCCCTGTTAAGCCTTTTGAAAGACAAGTATGGATAATGTCCTTGTCTGTTCTGACATCCCAAATTATCTGCATGTTTAGAGTACCAAGTCCTCGTATTTAAACTTAACATGTCCAAGGTCCAAGCCCTGGCAGTCAACTTAGTGAGCACAACAGCAGCTTCTTCCGCGTGGTGAAGACGAGCTATCAACATGCTTGGCATCATGTCGCTATAGCAACGGGCCAATCGACCCCTCATACCAATCCAGCTAAAAGACAACCTTTTTTCGACATGAATCAGATGGTATGTTCAACTTTTCAATCGGTTGGTTGGCATTTTGTCCAAGACATTCAAAATTTGTACCAAGACATTCAAATTCGATACCACTTCTCCGAGCCAGTTAGCCAAACCCTTATCGTTGTAGTCGATCCATTCCGGTATGGAGTAGAGCCTGTTAAATTTTAGCGGCGAAGATCAGACTCGCTTCATCGCTTCAATCGAGCATAACACTAGGTTTTGGGGAAGGAACATGTAAATTAAAGGTGAAACATGTAAGTATTGAGTGTGAAGAGAGTTAGGTGGTAGAAGATAGGAAAGGTAATGAGATGATTACTTTTTAGGGAAGACCACATGTGAAGCATCTTGTCAGCGCTAGGGAGCCCGCTTATTGTTTGGGCTCTCTATTTGCTAACACTGAATTGCGTCCTGGCACAGGTTCAGCCTCGTCTAATACCTCTGTCGTTGAAAAATTGTGACTGCAACATTTGCTGCATGATGTCTAATAACTAGCGACATCCTCTGAATTATTAAATTCTAGAAACACTGAAAATAGACGTTTTTAAGATTATTCGACCGACCCAAATATTTTCCACAGAACAATTTTTTTTCCTGTTAAGAAGGGTACTTAAATATGTACCCTTTAGTCTTTTACATGATGCGTTAGATGTGAATAACAGACGCACCAGGGTTTTGGGTTTTTAAATATTTCATAGTATATTAAAATAGAGATAGAGAATAGTTTTCCGAAAAAACCATGGGGTATACCGTGATTCATCTCAAATATTTCATTTAACGAGCCTTTACCCTCCTGATATTGTATGCAACAGTAGTTCCTTTAATTTGTATGGCTTAAAGCCAAATATCTGCCAAACTTTTTCGGTTGTATGTAATAGTACATCACTTTGTACTTTACTTGAAGGTTGTTGAAGATTGTACTTTACTGAAAGAAGGTTGTTAAGTTTATTGGTCCATACTCTTGTTTAATAATCAGAAAGACTGGAACAATAATGTTTGGTTTTGAGCCTATTAAAGATGTGCTGGACCTCTCGTTGCAGTTGCTTTGATGTACCATGTTGTGCCATAAAGCAAAAGTGATTGTTCAGTATGGATCGTTCCACTTCCATTGGTTCGGTATGGATCGTTCCACTTCCATTGGTTGAGCCTTAAAGCTAAACTGATGGTTCGGTATGGCTCCATATTCAAGGCGGTCTACTAAAAAAATCTTTCCAAATATTTTGAAGAACGTCGGAAGCCGGCATATCTGTTTATAAGACTGTATTATGTTGGTGAACAGTGTACCAGTAACAACACTTCCTTACAGCGGAGACCTTTCGGCACTTTTGAATTTTGTCATAACCAGGAAAATTTTTGGATTTTTCTGTGTTTACCTCTGTTTGGGAGATGTGTTTTAAGGGATTTAGTTCCGAGTCAATATTGATTTAAGGAATAAAATTTAGCCATTTTTCTTCTTCTGTGTTGAAGAACGATTATATATAAAGTTCTTGCCGTTCTGCACCATATATGTGTTGCATCTTTTATGGAGGTGTGTCTATGATGCAGTTACTTAACATACTTCTTTGTTCACCTAAGTTTAAATCATTTGTTTTTAGTTAGTATTCAAGTATTTGAGCTAAGTACCAGGTCATCAAACACAGCGGATCGCACAGCTCGTAACTGGTCATTTCATTCCGTAGTTGTAAGTCTTCAAGAAGCTTTGTCACGTTAAGAACGTGTTCAACAGTCCTCATATCTCAGTGAGAACAAGGTCGATAGTTTGCAAATGTGGCTGTTTCGTGCATATTTTGGTAGCGAAAATTCGCTGCATCTATAAAATATCATGAGTCACAGAGTGAATTAAAGTAAAATCTTATCCTTAAAGAAAATAACCTGGTACATTGGCGATGACATATGACACTGGGATGCTGCTTCGGTCTTCTACAGCAGGAATTGGCTCCTAACATCTCAATCAATTATTTGCCGTGGCATGTTGTAGCCGCTGGTGTGTGGTGATTAATTTACTTTTTAATCGTAGACTTGAAGATGGTAAATCCGCAATGAACAGGAAAAGTCCCTAGGGTACACCCGTTACTACAGATCGAATGTTGCATTGGTTCATAAGTGGCGGCGAAGCAAGTGCGATCCAATGAGGAAGCACAGCTTATAGGTGGTAATTAAACTTGAAGCGTAATCCTTCATACCAGCCACGATCCAATGCTAGCTTTACAATCAGAGCTGCCCCAGAAAACATAAAGACCCCATAGACTCGAGTGCTATTGTGTTGTCTGAAGTCAAATATCACTCTGTATACTTGGAACTCCCACAAAAAGAAATATTATTTAAAATATCTTGGAAAAACTAAGTAGGAAGTTTATTGATCTTTGAGATTCACCACGTTTATCCGAAACATGCTCAACTCCTTCGAACTGCTAATAATAGAAAAAGTTATGAATGTGAGCTAAGGCGTTCAAGATGATGCTGCTCTGTGGATTGAAGAAGAAAAAAAATCATGGGAAACCAACATCGGAAAATGTTTTTTCCGATTTACTTGATATAGAAAATAATATTGTAGAATTTGAGTGAAGCCTCCATGGTTCAATTATGATTGAATTGATTTAAAAGTGGAAATTTTTTTTTTTTGAATCATTCTTATGGCTTGTATAATGTATAACATTATTCTAAAATGTTCTTCTGGATTTAGTTTTCGGTAGGTCAATAAATCCGACTTCGCATAATCGGGTTTTGATACGCTTATAACAAACTTCTTCTTGGGTTTATAAAGAGTTGGTTTAAACAATTTTACGCCACTTGTACCACTAATCTTCTATTCAATTCACTTGTGCGTCTGATCTTGGAATTTGCATCTTGTGTTTGGAATCCACTTTATGAAATTTACCAAAATCGTATGGAGCCTTCTCTCAGAAATCTCAATTAGACTTTTGATATACATCTTACTATATATGTGTATCGCTTGAAACTTATGGATCTACCAACTTTTCAGTTTTTCTTCACAAGATTCTTTGTTGTGAAATTGATTTCCCATATTTGCTTCTAACACTATTTTGAAATGTCCTAAATTTAGAACAATTGTTCAACATCTTATGAGTAGAAATACTCCCAGAATATACCTCTGTGTATTGCCTTTAATTAAAATATACTTTTATTCCAATACCGGATTTCTTTATCTGCAAATTTTCCGTGCAATAACGGGTATTATTTAAACAAACATTTAAAATAAAAAAACGAATAAGTTTGGTGGGCAAACAGTCAAGCAACATGCACACAATTCAAATCTACATGGAGGGAGACTGTCAAACGTAGAGCTTAGACTTAGACAGATGACTAGAATCGCGCATAGACTTGTCTCAGACTGCTACGACGAGTATTTATATACAACAACACAAAAACTCAGCGAAATCAAAATCAATTGCTGACGACGGCAACGACTTAGAATTGAGCTTGCGTACGTGCCGCTTTATACTAAGCATAGCACTAAGCAGAGCTGACGTGATTTATTTGAATCATACAAATCAATCGAATCGTATTGGAATCAATTCGATACAAATGTGTGAAGTGTGTTTTGTCACAAGACACAAGTTATGTAAAATTTATGCAAAAGTTAACAGCTGTTGATGATTTTTCTAAGAATTCCCCAGATACAAACACGCACGACCTTTTCTTTTCTTTTCTACCTTTGGCATTTATTGACATTAATATGCTATATAATCTGGTTCATTCAACTTTTGAAATCGAATGCGTGTCAAATCATGCACCCGCCGCCCCTATCTAGAACACATATACATACTTGCAAGTAAATCAAAGCTACAATCTGATAAATTTTTAAACGTTAAAAACTGTCAAACTTTTGACTCGTACAAACACATCAAATTGAGTTGAGAGGAGATTGCCGCCGCCGCTGCTGCCGCCACAACCAACTGAACCGAACAGAACTGAACTGAACTAAATGAACGCGTTTTGAACTGACCTACTTGGCTGTAAACGTACAAAATTTATAATGTGCTGGCTGTAGTATGATATGGTGGTGCTATTTATTTGGTTTGAGCGACAGGTGAGATATTATTTTTGGCTTTGTTACGATTGAAAATCAATAATTTATTTCGCTAACAGTCGAAGTTGACATAAACTTGGCGTTGAAACGAAGCCACATGTACATCAAATTATGAGTGTTTCAAAGGATATCGTGCAGTTTGAAAGATTGTATAACATCGAAAAATATGAGGTACTTTAGAAGTTATTATATATGAATTAAATATATTTATGGTATCTACCTGAATATTTACAATTTGTATTATTTACAGTATTATCTGTTTGGTTTGGTTGTTACTATAATCAAGCAGTCTATATATCTTTTGCTAAAGAAGCCTTTAAAGTTTTTATGAATCTCAGAATGTGATAAAGCTGTAAAATTTCCAAGGTTGAGGTGTTAACTGTACCGCAAAAGTTTTAGCGTAAGTCCAATTGACCTTTTCTTCCAAATAAGTCAAGATAAGTCAAGGCCGTCAAGACGAAATCTAAGTCATTACCAAAAGTCGCTTTGGGTGATTTCGGAACCTTTTCACCTAACAAGCGGAAGCAGTTTGCTTTCCATTCACTTTTAAAGTTTTTCTAAATCCGAAAACGAATTTTGTTTAAAAAATAGCCCGGTACTACCTACTCTCTATAATGAAATATCGTTAGACATAAAGAAATATGCCTCGACACCACTTTTCGATAGAGAGGTTGTTTTTATTAAAGTTCTCTCGGATAATATCATCAACTATCCTAAATGATTTTGGATTGACTTAAATTAGTCGCACACTTGTGACATTGGGACGACAATCGGAATGATAATTTTTTAATATTCAAGGATTCATCAAGGTTTTGTATTTCCATGATCCTTTCCCTCCGCCTCTGATACACATTTAACATCCATACATTCTGAGCGTGATACCGGTGAAAAAGTTAAATTGGAATGAAAACATTAGAGAACATAGAAAGTGTTCTTCTCGTATTAGAGGAACATCTGTAGAAGACAGGAACTCTGCGCATCTAATATTTACAGGCTATATACAGCAGTGATTAGGCCAATAACAGTCCACAGAAGACACAAGCCAACAGAAGCCAACTTTACATACATGAGGCTCTACGTAATGCATCGACGGAGTACTACTTCATGTAATTGCAAGATAGAGAGACGCTAAAGAAAAAATAGAAGCCGAAGGAGAAAACAGGAATCACAATCTTATGGCTCAGCAAAACCTTAACCCAGCGCTTTGGTAAATTCGGACACTCAAAGATTTCCAACTCCAACACTCTCTCCGATCAAGTAAGATTACTGAACACGATAAAGATTTTGATGTGAAATTGGGAACATATCATTTAGAAGATGATATTAATAATTCACTGATGGATCAAAGCTCGATTTGCCACTTGGAAGAAGCATTCTTTCTCTTGAAAATTCTATCAGACTGCAATATTTTTAGTGATACAAGAGGCTGCATACATTTTCAGTGGATAGTCAAGAAGCCTTCAAGGTGTTGAACTTATACAACTTTAATACTGAATGAGTACTATGAAGTTCAGTTCAATAATGGCGTAGACACCAGTACACAAAAGCAGAAACTGTGAAGTAAATAAACAAACCATAAAGACACACGGAAATGAGGCGTGTAAACTAAGAAACCAACTAAACACTCGTAAAAATTCTAAACTCACTTGACCGAACTAAAATCTTAAGCACACAATTCCCAGAATCGGCAACAGATCTCTATGCTCACTGGTTATTGCCTCATGGGAGGGTTAGCTTCTATAATTTTTCTGGAAATTGTTGGAAAGTCGAGGTGGTAGTGACTAGCTTTCATAATACATCGGTTATCCAAGATAATGTGGATTAGAAGTTGTTTTATTTCTGTCGACCACGAATTGGGTCCATGAGGCTGTGCAAGTCTGCAGTGTTATCCGTTTGATTGGGTTGAGTGTTCAGATTTTTTGAGATGCAGAGTCAAACAATCTAATCTCTGACAAAGACTTTATCGAGAATCGTTCCAAATCCAACACCATAATTAGTCAAATAATATATCAAATAATTCCTCCTCTATGCAATGATTCCAAATTATTTTCTTTTGTTTGTTGAATTCTGGATTCCTTAATTCAGTCAGGTAGCGTTTAGAAAACTATCAGTGGCTGTTTAAAAATGTTCCTCGATGTCCATATATGGTTATAAAAGGTTTCATCCCAATCATTTTACCCTCATGAGTATTGTTCATACTCCTATCCGTGATGTCATAAAAGGTGTATATATATCACAATTTGCACCTCAATCCCAAATTGTGGAGCACCTCTACATATTCGTTGGGGCTGAATTGTAGAAAAAAAAAAGCTAAGGTAAAATATTTTGTTTGGTAAGAGGCTGTAGACAATTGACAGCAATGATTGGTCCCAGAGGGCAGTAAATCAACGCATAAAACGACACACCTCTTCAACTGTCTATTCTGTCCGACGCGATTGAGCAGGGTGGTTTTAACTGAATGTATATGGTACACGATACAGCAATTTGCTACAAATATATGAAAATTCCAGTTCGATGGGTCCGCATACCGTAATTACAGAAAACGGATTCATTTGGGTGGAAGTCTTTCAATTTTAACTCCATAAATTTAGTCGAAGCGATTAGATTTTTTTTCTGCAGTAGGTTCTTTATTTCAGATTCAACGTCCGCAATTGGGAATAGTACAATTGCACTTCATATGCAAAAGCATTGTCTTCGTTTGATTTGCACCAGAAAGTTTCTTTTCGCAGAGCGATACAAGTATTTAGTAGCTTTCCAAAGACTATGTTCATTCATAGTCGTTTAAAAGCGGTGTTGCGCAGAAATTCTGTAGTAGATACATTTTTTTAATTCAGTCTCTTTTTAAGTTCATTTGCTGTTCTTTAATACAATCTTTTATCAGTTTTAAAGTGAAATTAGTTGAGCGAAACTTCTTTAGTCACGAAAATGTGAAAGGTTTTTAAGTGAAAGTGCTTGATTGCAAATCAGCGCCGTATACAACTTTATATCTAGAATGCATTTACTTTCCGAAATTATTTTGATCATCTACCTAAATCTCTAAATATTTCAATGCAATGCAATTTTATAAATCTGTTTCTCTCCAGTAGCTATGTATATAATTAAAATTCAAGCTACTCATGCGCCTCGAATTTATACAAATTAACACAATTAAATTTTAAAACGTACAATTAAACGTAAAAACATGTACACGCTGCAGTAATTAAGATATTTTAGTATGCATTCATAAAAACCGACGTCAATAAACGTTGCTAATTAGCTCGAAAATAAATATGAAACTAAAACGAGAATCACAGACGCGCTCGCTCATAAATTTAAGTTAAAGTTTATTTAATCATCATCAAATGTATCTGCAATTGTGCGAGATACATAAATAGTTCAAAAGAATAATACGAGCAACAAAACGCCCACAATTTGCTCCACAACAGAAAGAATTATGTATACGAATTGGTTACAATTTAGTTATCTATGCTGCTATCTCTTTTTTTTATAAATGCATCTGTCCTTATTTGACGCATTTGTTGTATTTAGTTGTTAAGCTAAAAAAAGAGATTAATTTCAATAAAAATTAATAACTGCGCGCAGTGAAACTGTATAATATTTTATTTATTTAATTTTAGTTTGTTCTTTTTGGGATTTAGCACTTGATTAACCTTGATTTAAGTTTGGGGATGGTTTGCGTGATAACGTGGTGGCTTATCTTTTTAGTACAATATCGTAAAACAATCGATTGTCGGTTTATCCATTGGTGATGATAATGCAGACATATGAACTAGAATTTTTTTTTTTGGGTTAGTTACAATTTAATTAAAAAAGTGTTATCAGTATTACCCATAAAAATGAGAGAAGTTTACTTTAGTTAGAAGATCGAATAAAACTTATAAGTTGACATTTGAGTATTTCATTGTCATACTTCATATTCAGAAAGGTTTCAGCTAGTTGTGTGTCTACTGTTCCGCTGGAGAAACGTAGGAAGATGAAATTTAAATTTGTCTTTCAGAATATTTCAAAGAATTGAGCAAAATCAAACGCCGAAAACGAATGGTTCTTCATCTCGACAATGTCAACTCTCACACATCGATTCATCATCGAATTAACGGCTCATCCGTTTTACAATCCCGACAATCGGCAATCAACTACTTCTTTTTGTTCCCGGCAATCAATCCGGTACCCAAAGAGGTTGCTAAAGCCTTCGAAATGCTCATTTGAAGGTACACCTTCGGAGTGGCCAAGTTTGAAAATTGGTTCAATTGTGTATTGAACTTCATGGAGAATATTTCGAAAAACAATGGAACCAATTTGAATGATGCTTCTTTGTTCTTTAACTATTAGGCTAGTAATATATAAGGCAGCTATCGTTGTCAGATAGTCAGACGAACATGTCTAGAATAATAATCAATATGGGATATAGGCTCCTTCTGTCTTTAACATACATTTGCGAAAACTTAATTGTCCTTTTAGCCCACTGGGACAGATTATAAAAAATTTCAACAGTGCAGATTTATGGTTAAGACCTATTATAATTGGTCTCTAAACCATATTTTTTTTTTAAAGAAAAGGAGCTTAAATCTACTTTGCGAGGGCGTGACGTCAAAGGATTTAGTTAGCTTTTTCAAAAACTGGAGCAAAGAAGATCAAGTCCCAAACAACCTTGTCCACTTTTCCAGTACATAAAAAAACTTCATCTGCTCCACCCGTTTCTCCCTATGAATTTTTGCCATTTTCTGCGATTTCATATGTATCTTGCGTAACTACCTTTTCCTTTTCGAAAGAGCACGAATCTTCCTTGTAAGGCTATAAGTTCCACAAGGCGGACATGGAGATCTGTGTGTGTGTGTTCAAGGTGTGAGTTTCTTTCGCTGCGGTATGGATTTCACGGTTCAACAACTCGAAAGCAAAGTCAATGTTATGACTAGAGTTAATCTCCATATTCAAATAGATGGAATTTGAAAGACTTCTCTGAAAGACGTCAAGATTTGTATTACGATTGATAAGTCGCTCTTCAGTTGGGAAGGTAAAACCGGCTGCGTCTAAAGTTAGTATCAATGGCAGGTGTTCAGAAGTAAGATCGAGTCGTTACTGAATAAAGATTTTTATGTGGTCTGTACCATGGTGTATGGCAAAATCGATGCATACAGGCAAATTGTGCAATAGGGATATCTAGTGGAACCATCGGTTGCCAGCACGTTGATATTGGAAAAGGTGATGCTGTCGACCGATTCAGGTTTTCTTTTTTCACATCTTATAGGCCCCCCTAGGTAAGTTTGTGTGTAGACTTTCAATAAATATAACAAAAAAACAATTTGGAATGTCAGCGATATGGCCACTAGCAGGTACTGCTCCCAAACTAATTTCAGGTTTTAAATAAAAGCAAAATTTAAAAAAAATACACAGAACTTTGCATCCATTTGAGGTACGGGAATGATATATGATATGCATATGGGATCAGGAGAAGATCACATCATAAGTTTGATCAAAGTCGCCATTCTCCATATAAGCGATGAACAAAATTTGACATATCTTTGCATCTATTTTATCTACGGATAGTATTTTGTGTAGATGTTCACATCACAGATCACATCATGAGTTTGATCGAAATCGGAGGGGGTGATGCCCTACTAACCATATAAGCAATAAAAAAAATTTTCATATCCTTGCACCCACTTGAGGTGCAGGAACGATATTTTTAATAATGTTAACGGGAAATTTGGGATGGTTTGGCTGTCTATAGGAAACAGCAATATATAGAATCTTAATTTTGAAAAAAATTTTACGGGCCGCAGCGAAGCGTGCCGGGTACATCTAGTACTAAATATCAGTGTGTCCGTGTCAAGGGCAAGTCTGAAGAGTCTTGAAGCTTTGGTTCTCTTGATTTGATGTTATATTCTGAGTAGATAAATAATACTCATAACTACATAGCGCACTTTCATAGAAACTCACGAAAAAGAAAATCTTTAGAGGCATAGTTTTTCTGACATAATGGAGACATATCTCCACAAAATATACAATTATTGTATACCTAAACTTTCTTCTTCGTGAAAGATTTATATTATTGTTGAAACCCTAGTGGAATACATGGCAGTAGTTTCTGAGTTATGCGTGGATATACATACATAAATTTATTATATTGTATATCTAGACTATATTACTACCCTTAAAACATTTTTTTATTATGTTAAATATAAGCAAAATTACGTAAACGTATTGTGTTCTTAAAATACGTTTGTGCAGTGCACTTAATTTGCCATTACAGATAAATAAACATATGCAGTTCTTAAGTGGTACTCAACAACAACAGTAGCAACATCAAAAAAAAAAAAAACAGCATCATTATCAACAAATCTTAATGATCACAATGAAAATTGACTTGCAACGGGGGCTCTTCTAGTACATATTTCATATGGTTCGGTTCCATAGCTGACTGCTGCAACTAAGTATGCCGTCATTTCATTTGAGTTTTATTCGCGCATTTATTGACTAGATTGTAGATACTACCCGTACTCGTACATAAGCGCACATAGATACACACCCACTCAGGCAGTCAGTATCTCTTTTTTAACAACGAGTATGTTTTTTATTAAATCTGAATCTGAAGAGTCGTTGACAGTGGTTGTTGTGTGTTGTGAGTAGTGCAAATGATAAAAACCATTTAATATCAACTTTTAGCTACAATATTTATATAAAGTCACAGACATATGTACATCCGGTACCGAATGATGGAATGAAACGCTTTAAACTAGCCAGCAAGCAGCCAGCCAGCATAGGCATGAATGGAAGATTTAACTCGATCTGCGTAGTTGTCTGATCAAGCAAAAGCCTGCTTACAATGGCGTGATCGCATTGTCCACTGCAGCAGCTTATGATTATTTGTATAAATGAATTATTTTATTGTACTCTCGTACAAAGGAGCACCAACGCCGAGTGTGCGACAATAATAATTTCACTGTCCGCCGTCGTCCACATTCCGTGTACATCGTCGGCTACACCAGTTGTTTAATTCAATTGAACTGAGATCACTTAAGATCATACGCGCGCGTGAAATTCGCGCGGGAATCTTTTATTTAGTTTTTTTTTTTTTTTTTTGTTTTTTTTGTTTTGGAATTCTTTGGAGCGTCGTGCTTTGATTGCTTAAAAGCATTCGACGGATCAAGCGAGCGATTTAAATTCTTTGCCCTGCCTCGGGCGGTTTCAATCATGCCAGTGAATTTTAAAAATATTTTATATAAAAAAAAAGTATAAAAATACTTCTTGACTTTAGGTTCTCAACAGCTTGTGCAATTTTTAGCGCTGTTTTCCCATTTTGCTATCGCTATAAATCGCATTAATATGTATGTATCTTTAAAAAGAAATTCAGTTTGTGTCTTTTACTTTATTTTCGGAATTAATCTAAGCATACAAAAATATGTGTGTGGGCTGGCCGCAGCACGCAGTTAGTTGTCTACTCTAGATACATTTGTATCTTATTTCCATTTTCATGTGTAGACTTGATTATGTGATAGGAATAACTTGCCGCACGCTCGTATTTCAATGCCGCCTACAGTCCTTTCTTACATTTCAATGTACGCTTTTCGTTGAAATATGCTTTTTGTCAAATGTCACGTATTCATCTATACCAACCAAACAAGCGTATTCATTGATCCAATTCAATAATCGTCAGACAAGTGAAGAAATAATTAATTTGAATTGAATTATAAATAGACTTCAGACGAGAAATGTATTTAGTCAGTTCGTGCTGAACGTTCATTTTGTGTGTGGAAAGATTTCTTTTTGATGTTTGCCATTCGTTTAAAATGGTTAAAAACGCCCACGTGTGTATAAATTAAATAAATAATTAAATTCTTTGTTATTTAGTTCTTATTTAATTATCTTTATTATTCCTATTGCAGCACTTGTGCTTGCAAAGGTTATATTTTTAATTTTCTAACAATATCGCGGCACTTGTGCTCGCATAATGCAGGAGTACCAATTTTAGACTAAAAGTAATTTATAATTGTATTCTTATTCTAAGTTCGGCTACCACTGCTGCCGCTGCTAACGTTGTCGCTGCGTCGCACGTGGAACGCCACTTGAGACGCTAGGAATGTTGTTGCCGCTGCAGTTGTTCGTAGGACGTTATTCGAGTTGCTGGGAACATTGTTGTTTCCGTTCGAGTATGCAGACATTAGGTCAGCATAATTCGAATGGAAACTTTTCAGAAATCAAATGCTATGTTTGATTCCGAAATATGTTCAGTCAGCAGTTTTATCATGTGGCCAACGGCCCATGATAACTTATACAGGCATTCGACGACTGTAATTTTATGATTGATACATGTGTTTCCAATTAGTTTAATGTTAAAAAATTGATTTAGATTAAATTAAGTGGACTGCACTTTCTACTGATTATTTCGTACATAAAAGGTTAAATTCTTTTCGTCAAAGGAAAACGTTTGAACTAAAAATATTGAAGTACGCTGCTGTCAAGTGAGGTCGAGATATGCCATACCCCCATTGAACCTTAAAATTTTATGAGACATAGTGATGCAATGATCTGGATCCGTTTTGTATTGTACATTTGCTGCTTTTTAAGTTGACCTTTATGATATACCTGCTTTACCCGCGACTTCGTCCGCTTATCTTCTGATAAAAAGTAGGGGGGGGGGGGGTGGTGTACCGCCCCTCTAATTTTGACCAAACTTAACCCATTGTCATGATCCAAGTTTCATGACAATGAACCAAGTTTCATCTCGTTACCTTAAATGGATGCAAAGATATGACAAATTTTGATTGTCGCTAATAGGGGTGGTGGAGAACGCTCCCTCCGATTTTGTCCAAACTTAACATGTTGACTTCTCCTCATCCTCTTAACATATGTACCAAATGTCATCTCTTTACCTTAAATGGATGCAAAGATATGACAAATTTTGATTATCGCTTATATGGGGGGTGTTGCAACACCCCCTCCGATTTTGTCCAAACTTAACAGGTTGACTTCTCCTCATCCTCTTAACATGTATACCAAATTTCATCTCTGTACCTTAAATGGATGCAAAGATATGACAAATTTTGATTGTCGCTTATATGGGGGGAGGGGCAACGCCCCCTCCGATTTTGTCAAAACGTAGCCTATGTTCTTTTCCATCATCCCACCTATATCTATACCAAAACTCAGACGAATTGGTTGAGTGGTTTAGCCGTCAAAGAGGAACATCCATACATACATCCATACATCCATACATACATCCATACATACATACAAACTTTCGCATTTATTAGGCCCTGTACCGAAGGTACAAGAGCCTATTGGTTTTGTGCAAATGTATGTAACAGAAAGAACTAATTGTCGGAGACCCCACAAAGTTGCCCCCATTATGGTCAGGATTGATAGAGGAGTAGATATAGCCATGTCCGTCTGTCCGTCCGTCTGTATGAACGAAAGGATCTCGGAAACGGTAATAGATAGAGACTTCGTGTTTTTTGCATTCGACTAGGACTGCTGTGGAATTTCACAAGTTTATTTTAAAAAATCATCCGCGTGCATAAAATAGATGTGAATATATTTTGAATTTGGTTTATCGCTTATATGGGGATGGTGCACCACCCTCTCTGACATTGTCCAAACTCATGAATTGATCTTCTTCCGATCTCATTAACATGTATACCAAATATAATGCACGTAGCTTAAATAGATGTAAAGATTTGTCGATTTAGGTTTATCTCTTGTTTGGGGCACCGCCCCATCCATTTTTAACTAATGTAACGCAGAGATAATGTAGCATTCTAATGGTAAAATTTTTTTGAAAATGGTCAAGTGATTTTTGAGTTTATTCGTTACAAAAAAAAAATCCAATTCGTTTCTCTTTGTAATATTAGTTTATACATATAATAAAATCGTAAACAAATTTTTGTTTGTTTGTTTGTGTGAGCATCACGCATTAACCGCTAAACTAATTTGTATGAATTTTCATATAGAAATAGATGAGATATTGAAAAAGAACATAAGTAACTTTTTGCTGAAATCGGAGGGTTCGATGACCCATTTCCCATATAAGCTACTAACAAAGTTTATTATATTAATGCATACATTGGAGGTACAGAGTTAAAATTTGGTATACATATTAATACAATCGAGGGAAGTATTCCTATTAAGATTGGTCAAAATCGAATTGTGCGATGACCCGTCCTTCAAAAGAGATTTAAAGAAATTTGATCATATGATCAATGATATTTAAGGAGCTAGGGAATAGGGAAACTTCGTTTTTATACTGAGAACTTGTAACGCATTAAAGGAGGCATAGTAGACCTCGTGAACTTTGTATAATCTTGATCAGCTCAACGAGGCGAGTGAACAGTCTGTGCTTTTTTTTTTGCCTATCAGATAGCTTTTGATCATATTTGACAGACTTATAAGATATACAGCTGAAACCCACTTTTACGGGTAGTCACTTAAAGAACGTTGTTACCTACACAATTGGAACTTCGTGCGAATGGTATTAATATTTCCTCCATAAACGAAGTCATGTAAAAATCATGAACTGAGTAAAACATTTTTATTTTCACGTTTGGGCTGATGCAAGAAATGCTTTGGAACGAATATCGCTTAAGAATAGTAATGCATCCCTAAGGTTTTTTAGGCCCTGTACCGAAGGTACAAGAGCCTATTGGTTTTGTGCAAATGTATGTAACAGAAAGAACTAATTGTCGGAGACCCCACAAAGTTGCCCCCATTATGGTCAGGATTGATAGAGGAGTAGATATAGCCATGTCCGTCTGTCCGTCCGTCTGTGTGAACGAAAGGATCTCGGAAACGGTAATAGATAGAGACTTCGTGTTTTTTGCATTCGACTAGGACTGCTTCGGAATTTCACAAGTTTATTTTAAAATTTTGCCCCTCCCCCCTTCCCCATAAAATCACCCCTTAGGGTAAAAATTTCTTCGGCACAAAAAAAATAGAGTACACCAGTATAAAGTTAACGTTCTTAGCCCAAATCAAAAAAGTTCATCAAAATCGGATAATAAATGATGATTTTATAAGCAATTGAATTTGAACGACCCCCCCTTTTCTTTTCATTCATATTCGCGCAGTGAGAAGTGGTCATGTGTTTGGTCATATGCTCGGGAAACATTTAATGTGTTTGTTAGGCGACCTGAACTGGTACAGGGCCTCTTACAGTCGGTTACGCCCGACTGAAATTTCCTTACTTGTTTATGAAGAATATTATTTCATATAATTTTCCGTGTAATGGTTTTATCAGTTGATTTAAGCTTTGCAACGGATTTAAGGATATATGGACCTGATTATTATTAAATATTAAATATGAACTTTTTTCCACAACTATTTTTTCACAACACATTTTTGAGCATTTATACAACGTATTTCTTCTATTCTAAAGCTTCAAATGGCAAATAATGGTTTCTTAAAATGGCTTCAAAAATCTTGGATTAATATCGGAGTTTTAGAAAATTATTTTTTTTATTTTTCTTTCCATTGTAAAATGTTTACATTATCTTCATATTTAAAACGTTTTTCACAAACACTTTACAATAACAATTTCTTTTTTTTCATTACAGGTGAGTGTCAAAACTTCAAAACCGATTTGTAAGTCCAAATTCGACAACCGGATTATCAATAACTCAGCAATAAACATTCCACAACTGATAAGTGCACAGTATTACTATTATTAATAAACCTCCTTATTTAACCTTGATATAATTGATAAAGTATTAAATGAAATTTATTCCTGTTCATGGCTAGTTAAAATATTAATTGTAACCTTGGTAACAAATTTTTGTTAAACAATTTTGGCATATTTTTCAAATGTAGACCCAACTATTCAATGCTGAATTCTATATAAGTTCACCTTATCTAAGCGACCTATTAGATAAGCTCGTCTTGAACCTCAACTGTCTGTCAGACAGAACTCTGTGCTATGAAAAATGTGCCCATTTTGACATATTGGTCCGGAACTTTTTTCTGGTTAGGACCAGTCAACATTTAGATTTCTCATTGATGTCTGTTTACATCTTAAAAAATTATTTTGAACTATTTTGAAATACTTACAATGGAACATTGCAATTGGAACTAAAGCAAAGGTATCAATATCAGTGTCAACTGACAATGGGGAGCTTGGAGAACATTCATTCAGACTGGGAATCCATTTCCTTTACGAGATTTTGTATGTTAATGTTTGATAAACATCTTCAGCAAGATTTCTTAGAACTGAAGTATGCTTTCCATTAGTCAAAATTTAAAACAAACCATCGCCATAGCCATGTTTTGTCGCGTTTAACAATGTTAGTCGTCTCTTTTTTCATAGCTGAGCATCCATTAATTTGATTTTTTGTTTCTCACAAGCAGACAGCAGCACCTCTTATCTGTGTGAACACTCGACAATTGCTCAGCAGATCTCAAATCATGTGATAGATGTGATGGATTATGAAGTATGTTGTAGATTATGTGAACGAATTTATTGTACTAATTTGCTATTTATGTAGTTGTTTGGGAGATATCACTTTTTTATTCCATACAAATAACCTACTAGACAGATATGTTTATTTATTTATATAAGTACTCTTCTGGCGTGGCTCGCGCCATAGATTATATTTGTATATACTCTTGTTCGTTATTTGTACGTGTGAACAACGTCTGCTAGTTGCTTTTATTGAACAGTAGAAGGTACAACCATTGAGGACTTTTGGGAACTGCAGTGGCAATGGAACTAGCCAGCCGTTTAGCGTGATCCGTCAACTGAACATTAAAGGTACTATAAAAGAAAGATATTTGCTCCTCAATGGTAGGCAAATTAAGCTCATTAAATAACAAATGGACGATTCACAAACAATGATACAGTTTCCTTAAGTTGAAAGTGTGGCAATTACCCAAGATCGCTTGGGTGTTCTCCCTAAAAGACAAGCTGCTGTATCATCTATATTTCCATATAGATTTTTCTCTTCTGAGTGAAGCAAACTTTTACACACTTATCGCTATTCAGTTTGGTATTTTCACTTTTGGCTTCGATTTCCAACACTTGAAGGTATTTTTAAAGACATTTAGTTGAAATTTTCGTTGAAAGCTACTTGATTTCGAAAGCACCAATGATTTAGTGAAGATGTTTACGAGTGTCAATATAAAGGTGTGATTTAGAATTATATACCAAAAATCCCAAAGATCCCAGACAGATCGACCAATTACATTAAAAATTTTTGTTCCTGTCTCCAGGCATGGGTATTATGGAAATAACCGCAAACTTCCAATTGGAGAAAAGTGTTCTACACTTATTAAAAATTAGCAGTTAAGGCTGGCTTAAAATTTATACAAATCGTGTTTGAATATACTGGATAATATGAAAAAATATCTTATGGTACTTATATCTCGAGTTTTGGCACATCAGCTGGTTATTAATTAATATTCCTTGGCCGTACGTCAGGCATAAGTCACATTAGTACACTTATTGGGGCTGTCCAATGTGTTCCATTGCTCAAGTATTGCTGCAGGATACACAGTTGTCTCTGACCAGGATAGCTGTATCGTCTGCAGAAATTGCGATGAATTTTCAATTGGTATTCCATAGCCAGTGGGCATGGCATGAGTGAACAGTGTGTATAATAGTGGATCCAGCGCACTGCCCTGTGGATCTCCCGCACGTAGATTCTTAAGTTTGCTTAGCAGCTCATCATGATAAACTCTGTCAAATGCCTGTTAAATGTCAAGGTAAGCGGCAACCACGTACTCCTTGGCCTCGAATCAATTAATGACGAAATATACAACCTTAAAAAGCTGTTCAGGTGTTCCATGGAACTTACGGAGTCCAAATTGATAGGTGTGTCCTTCTCCTGACTTAACACACGTCAAGGATTTATGTCAATATTTAGCGCTCAAAATTATACACCTGGCATAGGCATCAAAATTATACACCTGTACAAGTTCAAGATAGAGTGGTTTTTGCCAGCCTTATGAATCATGCAAATCTTTGCTTTCTTCCATTGCTTAGGAATGTGTACCAGCCTAAGCACAGCAATAAAGATGAGCACCAAAAAGAGATCGGTTTTTAATGGCAATACTTTTTAAGTAAAGTTATCCAGCCCATCTTCTCCAGAACCATTTTTGGGTTTCAGAGCCGAGTCTTTAATGTGAGCCGAGATGGGAGCAAGTGAAAGACATAGTTGGCCGGGTCTATCAAGCACCGACTTGATCTCACGTGCTCCGGTCGTTGAGGGTAACCCAAACGGTCGGAAGCGATTTTGTAAGTCGTCAGCAAATGTCTCTGCTCGTTTGCTTGGAGATCTTGTCAGTCATTCTGATTGGGGATTTTGTATGCGCTTGACAGCTTTCATAGAGATGTTTTGTCGAGTCATCCGGGGAGACATTAGCCAATAACCGGCCAGAAGTTTTTTCATACTATTTTCTACTCTGCGGTATACTCTATTCACATTGGGATCCCGACTGCCACAGTACATATTGTCTTCTAAGTCTTCTATTGATCAGCAATAGTGCCTCTAGCGCAAATGGCAGTGCGCAGGGTATTTCAATATTGTGTACTCATTACTGCAACATTTTCGTTCATTATTTTTAATGAAATTATAAAATATTATTATACACCCTAACTACTAATTCCATACCAAGCACAATGATAGAAAATCATGCGCTTTGCTACAAATAATACTCAATAATTTTTTATGTTCACGGCACTTTGCAAGCTGACAGCATAAAATCCTAAAAGAACTTAATTTGCATTTTGATATTAACTAAATTAAAAGGCGGCGAAAATTTGGCATGCTCTGCCACCGTGAGTACATGGACAAAAAAAAGTTATTCAAGCGAAAAATAACATTCAAAGCAAAGAAATCTTATCAAAATCAGCAAAATTGTTTGACATTGTTTTTTTCCCCTCTGGCTTGTTGTTTTTTCGACAATTATATGACATAATACATGCGTACTTATGAACTATGAATAAATTTGTTTGATAAGATATGAGAAACAAACAAAATTTCTATGCAATCTGAATATATACGTGTAATATATTTAGATTGCTGATGGAATTGTATATACGTGAGAGAACGTTAAAATCGATTGTGCACGACTTCGAGATACCCTGTGCCTTATGATTGTATGGAGGATATATACTTAACTGTATTCGAGTGATATATTTTATTGGGATGGGAATAAGATAGTTCAAGTCGCAGACGCAGCATTTGTATTTAGCACCTGCAATAATTTATTCAACAGCTCATTAGTGCATTTTTCTATTTGACACTGCCTACATTGTTTGACTGTTTGATGTTGGTTATTTGTTGTCAGACAAGTGGTCCAATATGGATCTATATAGAATAGTTTATACGTATTGAAGTAAGATAGAACATATTTATGAGTACTGCACCTTAGAGCGATGTTCATTAAATACAATTTATCTGTGGAGGGAATAGTAGCGACTCATTAACCAAACTCGAAGGCTCTACTTTTTATAGACTCCAACAACATGGCATTTGCTGCTGTTCAAGCATATTTTAATTTTATGAACTCTGTCTGACTTCCTTCAGCCTGTTACATACATTTGCACAAACTTAATATACCCTTTTACAGGTTAAAAAAAAATTATCGATATTGTTGATAATAATAATTTTTTGGATTATATTTTTCCTTATTGTTTTTTTTTTTTTTTTTATTATACTTTTTTAATGTTGACGACATTGGTAAGTGCACTCAATGCCATTTTTGGCTTACTGCCTTCATTGATTCGCACTCGAATTCGAAGTCGTTGTTGTCATCGTCGTCGCCGTCGCCGTCGTCAGGTTACTGTGTCATGAGTTTTTTAATATCAGGTTCGGAACTGATTGTTTCACATGTACTATCCAACTATTTTTAGTAGATATTGGCTGACAGCAACACGCTTTTAGAACCTGTTTCGCTAGTAGTAGCGTACACCCGTGCGTCCCACAATACACGGGTGTCTGTTGCTGCTGGCATTGATTGTAAATCTCGACAATGGAATTTAAATGCATGCAATATAATCATCATCAATATAATTATTATCATTATGACGCCTGAATGTCAGCCTGAATGTGTTGGCCAGAAATGCCAACGTTTGATTGACGTCTTGGCTTAAAATGTTCGATTTTTTTTTTGTAAATTTTTTACAAAATTTATAGTTCACGTCGTCGACGCAGCATTTGTATTTAGCACCTGCAATAATTTCTTCAACAGCTCATTAGTGCCTTCTTCTATATGACACCGCCTACATTGTATCTGTTTGATTTTGGTTATTTGTTGTCTTTCTGTATGTCTGTCTGTCTACATTTGTTGCTTTATTTGCTAAATTTAACACTTTTCGCATATTTCGGCTAAAAAATACACAAATTACTTCATACACATTTGCATTGTATTTACAATATTTGTATCATTATTGTATATTAAAAGTGCTAAATAAAAAATTTAACTGGTTTTTGTATTTCAATGGCTTTTTAGTAAAATGAAGTTTTTTTTTTTAGCAAATCGTAATATCAGGGCTGGAACAATTGGTGGTTCCAAGTCTTAAGTTGTTCATGATGGCTTACGAAACCAGTAGTCGTAGTAGTAGCTCGAGCAGCATAAAAATAAAACTTTAGAATTTCAAACAACATTTTTTTTTTGCTTCCTATCGATTACTAATAACCCAATGTGATTAATGCTCGAATTTACTTATTTGCTTAAATGGCCGTCAAACGTCGTCCGGTCATGGCCGCATTTAGGAAGGCGCGCCAGCCTGCATAGTCTTGTGTGCGCTGGCGCCAGTGGTTTTCAATGTGAAGTACGGAGAGATCTCATTCTAACGCGTGCCCGGTCGTCCTCTATTGCGTCGTCCACCAATCAAGTTTGGGCTCCCCATGTAAACCATGCGTGCTGGAGCTCTTCGAATGAGGTGCCCAGCTGGACTATGTCAAACTCATCGAATAGCTCCCACAGCTCGCGGTTCATACGAGACCTAAACTCGTCGACGACTCTAACAGCAACAAAAATGCTCCCAAAGACTTCCAATGCCATTTCATCTGACTCAATCACGATCCATGCCTCTGCGCCATACAATAAGACTGAATGTATCAGCGTCTTATAGATCTTGATTTTAGAGAGAGGGCTTTACTACTCATTTGCTTGCTCAGCCCAAAAAAGCATCTGTTTACAAGCGTGATTTTTCGTCTGATCTCCAGGCTGACGTTGTTGTTGTTGGTTACCTCGGATCCAAGATAGACAAAGCTTTCTACAACACTGAAGTTCCACCGTCAATGACGCGTCTTGTCCTCATTCACCTCTAGACCCATGAGCCGAGACTGTTTTTCAATCTCTGAGAACGCTTAGCTGACTCGCCGTTCCTGCGTACCGATGATATCGATGTCATCGGCGTAAGCGAGCAGCATCACTTCCTTTTGGACGATCAAGCCCGACATACTCTGTATGTTCAGGAACTGGCGTAGGATGTATTTTATCAGAAGATTGAAAAAATCGCACGACAGAGCACCGCCCTGTCTGAAAACTCTCTTCAAAAGGGTCGGAGAGGTTTTTCCTCACCCTGACAACGCTTTTTGTGTTAGATAGTGTCGACATGCAAAGACGGACAATCTTTGCCGGCATACCTAGTGCAGACCGGGCGTCGGAAAACTTCGATCGTATCGGCGTGTCGATAGCGGCTTTATAATCGACAAATAGATGGTTAGTGTCTTTATTGAACGCACGGGCCTTTTCCAAGATTTGGCGTAATGTGAATATTTGCTCACTGGTGGACCTTTTTGGCCTAAAGTCACACTGATATAGTCCTATCAGTGAATCCGTATATGGTTTCAGTCTATTATACAATACGCGCGACAGAATCTTATATCCAATGGAAAGAAGACTTATTCTGCGGTAGTTGGCGCAAACAGCGTGGTCTCCTTTCTTAAAGATAGGACAGAGAACACTAAGATTCCAGCCATTGGTTATGCGTTCATCGGACCATATCTTGCATAAAAGTTGGTGCATTCTCCTAACCAACTCTTCGCCGCCGGTCTTAAATAACTCAGCTGGCAGCCCATCAGAGCCTGTCGTTGGAGAAATGACTTCTCCATAATTTCAGTGATTCCTGTTCATCCGTTACCAGATTTCCATTGTCATCCTTACAGAAATTTGCTAATATCTTACAATATTGAAATATTATGTTTTAAGTAGTTCTAAAAACATTTTGTTTGCAGCCCTGCTTCTTTATTATGGGTTGTATAGCTTGAGCTGCTCTTCAACAGTTCGTATATTATTTTTTTTTTTATTTTTTTCTTTTTTTTTTTGCAATATCTTCCATCACAACATCGCATGACTCAACTGGCAGCTGTCATCGGTCTAAGCCGTCGATATCGAAGTTAGAATGTTTTCGTCGACACTTGTTTAAAATTTCAATGAAATTGAATATTTTTCGCATATAATTTTGGTCGTATTTCGCCGTAGCTGGTAGCGTCACGTGCTCTTTATATTCGATTTAAATACAATATAGCCAGCTATATATTCATATTTTTTTTTTTACATTATTGTCTCAGCTATTGTTGTTGTTGATATAGTAAATTTTTGTTGTTGTTTATGTGTTCGTTTATCGAGTTTTTGCTAAAGCTTGCTACTAAATATTTATTAATAAAATATTATTCCGACAAAATTTCGTAATTAGAGACTTTGCTGCCGGTTTTTGTTCTGCGTATATATGTGGCATATGGCGGGCGGTATATCTATTGTACATAAATGGCTTCGTCGGGTGGGCTCTCTGTTGCATTTGATCTTATGTTTATTAATAATATTTGCCTTTGGGTAGGTGTGTCGACTCAGACATTGTTTGCTTGAATTTGTATATGAAATCGGAGAGTCATCTAAGGAATGTGGGCATATTGTGAAATTGGTTTTATTAGCAGGAAGACACGTTAGCTAAGTGTAATAAATTAATTTGTATCATCTGCAACGTTGTCTTCAAAAGATTTGTTTGTATTGATGCGTATCGTATGTCTTACGATTGAGAAAACTTTAAGTTTTATAAGGAAAGAAAAGCCATACACATATATACTAAGATACTTCAAGAAAATCATGGCACTATACCTATATAGAGTTTGAATGTTCATTAAAGCGAACCAATCTAATAAGTTTTTCCCCTAGCACTGTGTGTGTACATGTGTGCGTCTAATTAAATTATATTTTTATTTTATGAAAGCATTAGTGTCGACTGTGTACGTCAAAATAATTGCAACATTTATTAAATTTCGCTGTTGTGTTTGTTCGAGAAAGTTTTACGACCATATGTGACGATGAAAAACAATGTCGGAAATGATGTAAGGGACTTGGGTCGTTCAATATGATGTAGTGTAGAGCACTATTGCTGCATATGTGGCATCCATTTACAATGGCGGCGACGGTAACGACGTCGCACACTATTACGTTGTCGCTGTAAATGGCGACAGCGGCCACTCAATTTCATTTAATAGGTCCCTAGCTTCCGTTTGCTACAGCTCATTTCTATTGCCCTCGAAAGCTGTCCGGCTGTCCGTCCATCCTTGTTGCTAGTATTTTTTTTCTATATAATTATGGTTTTTATATTGTTTTTAGTTGTTTTATATTTGTGTAAAAACCCAAAAACAGGCAATAGCCAAAGCCAAAATAGACAATTCTACGCTTAATTGCTGCCAAAATGTTTGCGGCTTTTAAAATTGAGAAAAAAATAATAAAACATCATCTGTAAAATTTGCTCGAATATTTTTGCTTTTTGGTTTTTGAAAAATTACACACGCTGCTGACAACGCAAAACTAATAATTTCGACAATAAAATTCACATTTGTGGTGATGTTATTTATGGGAGAATGTCAGTGGCAGTGGCTGTGAGAGTTTGTGGTCGGAAATTGCTTTTGAGAAGTTTGTGGAGTGAAAATTGCGTTGTAGTATAAAACGACGACATATGTGTATTTTTTCTTTGGTTCTTGTTGAAAAATTAATATGAGCTATTTTTCAATATAAATTTCAGAAATATTTAAAATTTTGTAAATGTGGGAAGTTTTATTTTCAAGACATAGGTAAAATTATACAACCGTCAGCGTGATTTAGTGTATTATTAGGTGTGATGACGAAGGCGAGATGTTACAAATTTCAAATTTTGTAATCGTTTTCAGTCGAATTTCGGAGGTGTCGTGTGAGTTTTTGCGTAATAACAAATTTGTTTGGATGTTGTCAATGAACTGAACGATAGGAAAACTGTGAATGAGGAAGACCACTTACTACCTGCTTATATGTCAGCCAATATGCGAAAACAATAGCTGCAGGAATTGGTCAAAACTTTGCCAGCAACATAGCAGAACCATATCGTTGTACAAAAAAAAAATGTAGCTAAATCATCTTAAGCTTGAAGACGAATTTTTTTGAAAAGGTTTATAAATTGGACAAGAAGTACCAACTTTCTTTACCAGCCTTATTTGATAAATGGATCTACTTTGTAGATCCAACGAATGAGACACCTTCTTGGAAGTACGATTAGAACTTAAAGAACGAAGAAAGTCCCAAATTTATAGAAGCACTGAACATATTCAATATAATCTTATCGTAATGATACGGACTTTACAATGAAGTATCTTCAAGAACACTCAGACACACTTGGGTTTAATTTTGATAGTTATTTTGATAGAAATTAATACTTCTCCAATCCAATGTTGACTTAGTACTTCCTCAAATCAATTTTAAATGGGAAATAACCAATTGCTTTTGTAGGTCCTGAAATAAATACATGCAACTGATAGAAGAAGATTAACTTAACTGTCAAAACTATTAAGAAGAAGCAAAAGCATTAGGAGTGAGGGCCGCTGCTCGCACAATTGTTAAGAATGTCCGAAGTGAGTCATTCTTCAACTGTTTGGATTAGTTTGAAGTTCCATTCGAAGGTCCATTCGACAAAAATGGGATTGATGAAACATCTCAGTGAATTTTGGCAAAAAATTTTGATTTGTCACTTTCTGAGTGTTCGAATTATTTCGCAAGCCATTCTCCTCTAGTATACAGGGGCTGTTAAAGATGACAAAGGTGACTTTGAGTATGGTGAGATGGGAGAATAATCTGAAGATAAAGTGCCAGACTTCAAAAAAGTATCAGCTGGCAATAAGAGAAAACATCCTACGAACGTTTGTCCAAATCAATATATTATTTCATTATTGATTCAAAACTGTGACAACTGATATGGGATAAATTATAGAAGAATACACTTTTTGGCAAAATTATTTTGACAAAATCTTTTTTGATTATTTTTTAATGTTTTGGTTAGTAGTGTCATATAATGAAAAAAAACTTATTCACAAGTAAAGAGCGCATTTCCACCGATGCGGTGGCATAACTATTTTGACAATTGCCAAAAAGCACGTTAACAGGCCTAAAAAATCTATTGTAATCTATATAAATTCCTTTAAAAAAAAGTGTACCTGTATGCCACAAATTAAGCCATGAAGGCGGCTGTGTCATGCTTTGGGGATTCGTTTCGTTTAATGGACTTAGAGACTTGGTTTATCAAAATTTGAGGACAGTGAATAATTTTGTGTTTCCATCTGGTGATAATCTATATTAATCGGATTCGTTCTACAAAGGGAAAACGCTCCTAATACAAAATGTGTGGCTAACATAAGACGAGTACGATCCGCCGATTTGACAAGGATATTGAATGAAACCAGGCATTGAGATAGCAAACACATGGAAGGCAATTTCAACGGAGTTTCTCAGTTGGTGGATTAACTTCTAAAACGTCTACAAAAGGTCATAAATTCAAAGGTAGAATATATTTTTTATTAACTTAAAAGTTAAATACGTTAAAAAAAACCAACCAAAGACATGTCAAAATACTTATGCCATATACTGAATTTTTATATTTTTAGTTTTTATTAAAGAAAAAATACAAAACAAATTACAAATATTTGAAATTCTTAAATTTCCGCAATTGGTTATTATACAATTATTAAAATTTTAAATAACATATAAGGAATGGGAATGTTATGTCAAAATAATTATGCCGACTAGTACAGATCAATTTTAATTTGGATCGAATAAATGTTGAGTACCCACCCAGAAAAGTCTTACAATAAAACTAAACTTTGAGATTTACTCGTCCAAAATATAAAATAAAATCAAAGCATTAATATTTATAATTTTATGATTTTTAGTTCTATTGACTTTATAGCAGCTCAATTAGATAAGGTTTATCAAGCCTTACATTTGATAAGCTTGGGTGTGGAGTTTTCCGAACTTGAATAGATAGCGTAGAATCAACAAGTCACCTACTCTAGTGGCAAGTTGTGCCGCCTTTTCAGGTCTTCAAAAAATGGGGTCCCGTGAGATCATCATCACAGCTACTATAGACGTCTTGATAGGGAATATATGCATCTGTTTATCAATTCGGCCAATTGTACAGTGTTTTTGTAGGACTCCGGTCAACATTCTGATGATGAGGATGAGGAGCTAAAATGTTCGATTCGGTAGATATTACGGCCAGATTGCTTGTGAGATATGACAGCCCATATTTTCGCACAGACTAGTTAATCCTGAGAGGATTAGAAACAAAGACTGCAACCTGGTACGTTCCTCAAAGTTTTCTGAAGATTGTTATTCAGTTTAACCGACTGCATATATTCCTGCCTGAAACACGCTACAGCTGTTAAGACTCCAGCACCAGTGACTTCATCCGTCTTCCATCTGTCGGTATAGTTAGCAAGTTCGTTCCGCTTCATGGGGATTACTTGCTTTCAGTGTTAGCTCTCCGGGAATCTTCTTATAAAGTTTTCACTTCATTTGAGCTCTAGTGCTCATGAGTAAATGAAAGAGACGTAGCTCTTAGAGTTTAGATTCTGGCTGCCAAGCGCTATAGGAAGAGGGCTATAAATTCCAGTATTAATATGTTGCCTAAAGCAGCTTGGGGTTAGATTGCAAGGACTCAAGTACTTCCCAAATTTTTTATGGAAGTTGATTGGAAGTTTGGCTTCAGTTATTTTTCATCAGACAACGGCTTTATAGGTTAGCATAGGTCTGACAACTGCAGTGTTAAACCAATGCCAGATGGTTGTAGTCCCCAATCGTTTTTAAAAGTTTTCTTTTTAACAGTGTTTATCCTCAAGAAGAATTTTGAGTCCAGAGCTTATTTAGTTTTTTTGAGCTGCTTTACATCTAGGAAAGAGAGTCTGATGCAAACTCACAGCAGTTATATATCAAACGAAAACGGTCAAGGCGCACTAAAAAATATTGTAAAAACTGAGGAAATGTAAATAAAAGTTTTTAAGTATTTGAAAAGATATAAAACCATTTAATAAAGAATTTAATAATATGTTCGTAAACCCTTAATTGATTGCCGATTATGCGCTAATTTTGGAGAACGATACCGATTTGATCAGGGAATTGTTGAAGTTTCTTTCGAAATCGTGGAACACTGCCAACGCTAAGTTCTTTTGTTTGCCGAGTCTTCTCAATGTTCCATTTTAAATGGGGGGTTCATCTTATTTTTTAGATAAATGTTTAATAGTCGTTCTATTGAATATTTTTCACAAAAAATTATGGATCTAAAAATCTTAAAAGCCTATAAAAAAGAAAAAAGTTAGTGAAAGGTTGATAGACATAAGCGAGAGAACAAGTTCAATTTAATTAATCAACCAACGTGTGCCATTTAGACGTGTAGAATTTTGTTTTTTAAATAAAACAAAAATGGCTTAGAATTCGGCAAAAAATTTTAATGCATTCGAAAGTCCATACATAGGATTATTTATGTATAACAACTTCCCAAATATGTTCACCGTGACTGACTTGTAGTAGCTTAACTCTTTCGGCCAAATTTCGGATGACATTTTGTAGCAATGCGATCGGCATTGATCGTATAACAGATATAATAATCCGTTTCAAGGCTGGAGTTGTTCTTGAATTATCATCGGAGACTTGGTTCTTCGTGTAATAGGTTGAACATTTTCAATACTGAGTCGAGTTGTGTTTGGTGAGGCGAATATTCTTTTGGCCTTATGTATTCTCACTACAACTTTTAGCACATAAAACTCTTAATCGAAATCTAATGATTTCGTTGGCCCATGAACTTCACCATAAGCTATCTGATATGCCATTGACACATCGACTTTTTCACGAACTTTTGCATATTTTCAGTGACTCATATGACATATTTTTTCTTTATTTACGTACTCGCCGGTTGGAAACATCATTTGAAACGATGAGTTTTCGGGAACATGGATCTGTAGCTTAGCTCCAAAATCGGTATTTTTTCGTATGGGGTTTTCAAGTAAAAGTGTCTTGGAGATATTGGTGGCAGTACATGCCAATTAAAGCAGTAGATTTCAGTTGACATTTTCTATTTCTATCGACTTTCACTGACGTTTTATGAAGTTATTCGTTGTTCCATATTACTCACACAAAACATTCATCTGCGTCATTAAATTTTATAACATATTTCATATTTTCCACACATAAGTAAAAATACTTCAGCTACCAAAAATGTTGTTCTTGAACTCATTCATTATATAATTTTATATCGTTTACTGTTATATATTTTTTTTTTTTTTTTTTTTGGGTTTACATAAATCCCAAAGTGTCAAGTATGTTTTGCATTGTGCATAAGTTTTTATTGGCCTGACTTACATTACCGTGTCAGAGATAAGCTGAATTTTATTTTTTTTTTATTTTGTTTTGCTTCAAGCCAAGTGCATTTCATTTTTTTGCGGTCTTCCTTTCTTTATGGCACAAATTTTTCGCTGTGGTAGCATAAGATACTTTATTTTTTTCTTTTAAGATACATTCATACACACTCATATATATGTATGTTGAAAGCGCAAGCTTACATAACATTGAAAAATATTTCGTATTTCTTTTTTTTTTTTTCGCGAACTGACTTTTCTTTCTCTCTTTTCTTTACTATATGGTTTTTCTAGTATTTTTCAAACAGTGGCTGCATTTTTTTCTCCAATTGTGTGTGGCACTCACAATCTTGTAGATACAAAGATACATTCACAGCCACAAGTGCTTACATGTATCTACTATAATTTTGCAGACGTTATGGCCTAGCGGACCAAGCAAACATGCACATATTCATGTATTTCTTATATTTTATTTCGCCTTTTTGGATTTATATACACGTACAAGTGAATATATTGTATATGTTGGTAGTTGTTTTTTTTTTTTTTTATTTTTTTTTTGTCTATTATGAAATAGCAGATTTATTTTTTCTTTTATGCCAAGTTATTTTGTTGTTGTTGTATTTTTGCAGTCGTCGTGATTATTTTCATTGTTGTTGTTGTATGTTTTCGAGTTCAATGAACGCAACGCTGAGCATTACAAGTGCAATTTTTTTTTTCGGTTTATCGTTTTTTCTTTATGGATTGTGCAAAGTAATTATTTGTTGAATAAATAGAGGATTTTTTTTAATGAAAATAAAGATACAGTATTTTTTTTTAATCTCTGAATAAGGCAGTTCGTTATTTATTAAGTATTAAGTATGTATTTTATTTTTTGGTGTTTTTTTTTATATTTTATTTATTTTGTTTAACTGTTGCCTTTAACGAGGTTCTCAATTAAGATATATTAATAAAAAAAAACTTAAAAAATAGTTCTGTTGGTTGGGATTTAACAAATTCATCTCAAAATTTTGTAGAAGTTGTCTATTTTCCCCTCAGCCAAACATCTTAAATTGTCAAACAATAAAAAGCATAAAAAGACATGTTCCAGTCCAAGCTTCTTAAGCTATCTGGTAGTTACTTCATAGCTGGTGACTTAAACTGCTGGATTCGTCCATGGAACTGCCTTCGAGCCAATTGTTGGGGTAATATTTTAAATTAACTGTCATTTCAACTTAGATTTGTATCCGATAGACCTAACATATATTCCAGCCAAATGCAAAGTTAAACTGTTAATCTGGAATCTGTTTATTACAAACTTAACAACTTGTTTCACCGAACCAGTTCCTTAAAACAACAATTCTCTGATCAACTTCCAATTATCAGCTAAAGGCGAAAGTTGAGCATGCTTATGAAACGTACCTATATTTCGGAAGAGCTGATTGAAAGTTGTGTAAGAATACCAAATAATTGAAAATAGTCATAAAGGCCAAATATATATTATTAGCGAGGTTCTTAAGCAGAAACTTTGCCTTACACATTCTCTCGAAATACATGTCATAAGTTCTCTCCAAACTAGATAATAAATTACTAATATTAAAACCCATCTAGTTGAAAATATTGGTTAGAGATAAGTAACGATCTTGAGAACTATTTTAAAATATTCTCGAGAGCAGGCTTATGAAACTGTGCTAGGGCATATTGCTGGGGTAGTATAATAATATTGGATGAGCTATCATACAATCTTTAAAGCTGTTTAAGCTCAACAATCTAAGCTGAAACTCTAAGCTTTCTAAACTCGATAAAAACTGAAAACCGTTCGGAAAACTTATTAAAATTGGTAATAAGAAAAAAAACGGTACATTAAAAAAAAAAAAAATTACAACTGGTGAGAAGAAGGTTAATATCCTAGAACATGTTTTTACCGATACTTTAACATTAGTGCAAATGTCACTATAAGGCTTGCTAAATCAGGAAATAGGTACAATTTAAAACAAATATAAAAGTTATTGATATTCAGAATATTATTCAGTTCCCAAAACTGAATTAATCTCCGATCAAATCTCTAGTATTTGCCTTAAAACCTGTCATAGAAAGCACATATTTTCTTACTTACATGGCCTTCAACCGTCTTTCAGTCATGACCACATTTAGGAAGGCACACTAGGTGCTGTAGTCTTGTGCGCTGGACCTCTTTCAACCCTTCGAAAGAGTTGACCAGTGCAGTCGCTGGAAATTTATACGCTGGACTATGTAAACCTCATCGAATAGCTCATACAGGTCGCTCTTCATACGAGACCTAAACTCGTCGCCGACTCTATTAGGACAAAAAATCCTGCGGAGATTGTTTTTCTCGAAGACTTCCAACGCCGTTTTGTTTAACTCAATCACGGTCAATGTCTCAGATCGCAAGACGGCTTTACTTCTAACTTCCTTTTTGGTCTGAAGCCACACTGATATTGTCCTATAAGAGAATCCGTATATGGCTTCATCCTATTACACCAAACGAGCTACAGAATCTTATATCCGATGGAAAGGAGACTAATTCCATGGCAGTTGGTCCAAACAGCGGGGGTCTCCTTTCTTAAAATAGGACAAAGAACACTGAGTTTCCAATCATTGGGTATGTGTTCTCCGGACCTTATCTTGCATAAACTTTGGCCTTGAATAACTCAACTGACAGCCCATCAGAGCCTTCCGCTTTGTTAATTTTAAGATTTTTTTATAACAGTATCGACCTCGTTGTAGTCCGGTGCATCTACAATAGTGCCATCATTAACTGGTGGTTCCGATGTCATTTCTCTATCGGCGGTATTGTGCGCTTTATAGCCTCCACATAGGTTAAAACATGGACACGAGGCTACGTAGTTTCCTACTCACCACGAAACCACATCCAAATTCGTACTTACTCTCATGACAGCTGTGGTAGATGTCAGAGTTTGCTTTTTTAGAGCATCCCTGCCCTATCCATCGGATTTCTTGGATTGTATTAAAGTCAGCCTTGTATCTCTCGTAGACATCAACCAGCTGCATATTTGCACCATCCCTATTTGGGATGCGGACATTCTTCATCATAGGGCTCCAAGGCTTCCTTGTTGTTTTCATTGGAATTTAATTTTTTTACGGTGGCGGGTCCCAACCACAAATCATTGCCGCCTTCTCACAGCTAGCTCACCTCCGTACGGCCGATATTAGTATCGATTCTTCACTCGAATCGGCACAACTGCTGTATAGATAGAATATATTGTGCCTTGAGGAACACCCTTTGCTATAGGTGTGAGTTCAGAGAATTCGTCTTGGACCCGAACGTAAAACGCTAAGAATGTCAGACTCTATCGAATGTTAATATCGAAGTTTACCGCCGAAGAGTAGAGCTTGTCTTTAAATGCCGTAAGGACTCACCCACATGCCGATAACATTGCTTTTTCGTTCCATAGTTACTTTGGAAACTAAATTAAATGTATGGACTCAGACTTCCATCCTCCAACATTACTCGTATTATTTTGGAGAGTATTGCTTATAGGCTTATAGATCAACAGCTTAAAGGACGCAGCTATATGTTGTGTTCTAGCTTTCCAGGCTTTGGTATATAAGAACCACTGCAGCATTAATGACTTTTTCGTCTACACCGTCATTGAACCCAGCTACTTTGTTGCTCTAAGTTTATCATCTGTATCTCTTCGGAGTGTACTTCCGAGATGACAAGATCCGTCGTTTAATATCGATATTGAGTGACATTGACGATAACTTTGGCATTTGGTCCACCAGTTCTTGAACCGCAGCATACAGTGTACCGTAGTAGATGGGCTACCATTGGATATTCCTTATTCCAAAGGCGGCAATTAAGCTCATTATCTTAGTATGATAAAGTGGATCAACTGTCTAGCTATGAGTAACTTCAGAATTACTACTCCCCGCCAAAATATTTGTTCAAATAATCAACTTTTATTATTGAATTTTTCAAACTATAGTCCCTTCAGTCCTTTAGGTAGTTTATCCCCAAAGTTACCCCTTATTGTGATAGAGGAGTCGATATCGCCATGTCCGTCTGTCCGTCCGTATGAATTAAAGGATATCTGAAACGGTAATAAGTAGAGACTTCTATTTTTTTTTGCATGCGACTTCGCCGGGATTTTACGAGTTCATTTTAAAATTTTCTTGTTTTTAATTAATTTTTTAGAGGTTTTTAATTTTTTTTTGGCAAATACTATAAAACTTCCTTCAAATTTAAGGAGAAACTAACTGGATGGTCCAGAATACCCCCATGTTGCATTTAAAATGTAATCAATTCACAGCTGCTTTTGATCCCAAATGGCTTTCTATTTAATAGTTCATAGTCGAACTTCACTTCATTATATTCATTTTTATAGTATCATGGGTTTATGCGCTCTTCTAAATAATTAATTCTATTTAACTTACCACTTTGACCTCCAACTTGGCTACATCAATTCTCAGGTTTATTCACTATTTATATGCATATTTTTATTTACTTGGAACAAATCGTTTTTATGAAGCAGTAAAGTTTGTTTGCTTGTTGGCGGCTTTGTGGTGTTTTGTGCTGCACCAGTATTCTCCTACGAGTGCTGGTGACAGCAGCAACTGCTGCTTCTGTTTTCAATTTTCAATCTGCAGCCTTCGTTGACGACATAAAGTCTATGGCTGTTTTTTGTCTCTCGATGCCACAAAAAAAAAAAAAAAAAATAGTTGTTGCCACAGTGCTGTAAAGCTGCAGTTGAGGCTGCCACTGATGGTGTTGCAAAAAACGTAACGACTAAGAAGAGGAAAAAGAAGATGCAGAGGAGGAGGAAAAATCAGGTCAAGCCACTTGGGTGAGTGTGTGACTGTGATTGCGATTGTGTGTGAGTGTTTGTGCCTGGTGGCAGGTTGCAATACAAAAATATCTTTTTTTCCAGTTGTTTAATTTTTCTTCACTTTGACAGTTGCGCGAGGTGAATGTCGACTTGAATAGTAGCTGCAGTACAACATGCTGTTAGCGGGGGCAAGTGTGTGCTAAATACTTCATTTTTTCTTTTTCTATACATAATACTCGCACCAATTTGGCGCGTGTTAAAGTTTTTTTTTTTTTTTTGTTTTTTTTTTGAAGGGGAAAAGGTCATGTAAGTGACAAATTTACATGAAGGTAAATATATTATATAGACTCACCATACGTTACGAAGAAAGAAAAATATGCTTCAATTGAAGTATATTTCCTTTTCATTCATTGTCAATATCATTCACTTACCATTTCGTTACGTAGACGCCTGACAAATTAATTTCCTTCGTACAAAACGACCTAACAGACACACACCGAGTGATATATGTATATCTTTGTGTATGTTTCTATATATAAAGACGTATAAAATTAATAGCGCACAATCTATTTTCATAGACATGAAAAAGCCAAGAAAAGCCTACTGTGTAGCGCAAAGATATCCTGCCAGTTAAGCTAGTTAGTACAGGGCTATCTGCTTTAAGGCAAAATCAGCAAAATTGAATTGTTTTATAAAGGGTCTGCCAATAAATGTATGTGTTTTGTTATATCAAGAATTTGAAGACTATTAAAGATATAGGCCTAGTTACTCTTCAGAAACCGTTCCTCCTTTCTGAGTTTTGGCATAAAAATGTTGTCTAAAAAAATTTCGTACAAAGTATAGTCGAGAAAGTTTTTTAACTCCGTCAATTGTGAAGAGATTTATTGAATAATTCAGAGGACTAACTGTTGGAAACGCTTAACACACTGGACATCCAAAAACAAACTGGTTCAAATGTCAATATCGAAGCAGTGCTTCAGAATGTTGATAAAAATCCCAGAACATCAATTCAACGAATTTCAATAGGCCTTCTAATGCGTATACTCGTAGAAGATCTGTGTATCCATGCTTATAAACTTGAATTGAACCAAGAACTCAAACTATTCCAGACATTGCTGCTTCTACCGAATACTTTTTACTTCCATCGCTGACGTAAGGCTTGACTGCATCAAAGCGATTTGTGCATAACCTCTTCGATCGAATTCAGGATGCCTGAGGCAAAAGTAGTGCCTAGCTAAGGATAAAACTTTCCTGGAAAAATTAACAATTGTGTTCTTAGTTGAGTCATATTTTGTTATACCAAGTTCGTATGATCTTGATGCCAATCGAATGTTCATCTTCGTATGTTCTTCTGCAAATAATTATTATGTCATCAGCATTAGTAACTTACTTAAATGGCCGTCAACCGTCCTCCGGTTATGGCCGCATTTCTGGTCGTCCTCTTTTTCGGTGTCCTCCAATCAAGTTTGGGCCCCCATGTAAACCATGCGTGATGGAGCTCTTTCATCCATTCGAATGAGTGCAGCCGCTGGAATTTTATGCGCTGGACTATGTCAACCTCATCGAATAGCTCGTACAGCTCTAATAGGACTGAAAATCCTGCGAAAAATTTTCCTCTCGAAGACTTCCAACGCTGTTTCATCTGACTCAATCACTGTCCATTTCTCTGCGCCATACAATAGGACCGGGAGTATCAGCGTCTTATAGATCTTGATTTTTGTCTTTCGAGAGAGGGCTTTACTTTTCATTTGTTGGCTCAACCCAAAAAAGCATCTGTTTGCAATCCTGATCTCTAGACTGATGTTGTTGTTGCTGGTTATCTCGGATCCAAGATAGACGAAGTTTTGTACAACACTGAAGTTGAAGTTCTCCATCGGCACTGACCGTCCAAGACGCGATGACAGATGAGAGAGTCTAATAATTCATCAGTTCTAAGACTCGGTTAATATAGATGGTTAATATAGATGGTTGTCTACCATTATCTGAAAGATTTTCAGCATGTGAGGGATCCTTTTCACCTGTCTTTGGAATAAAAGCTAACTTTGCTTCCTCCAGTACATCGGTGTATAGCCGAGTGGACCTACTAAGACGTTCGATCATCTGTGAACATATCAAGCTCTGGGAACTTATACGCTTTAAATGATCTGATAGTCTATTTCTTTGCGCTGATTTTCGTGACCTTTAGGCTGATGCTTTTTGCACTTTAAGCTCGTCTGGACTAAGTTCCTACTTGAGTGGCTCACCAGGTCTTTCAAACTCTACATGTTTGGGCCGGCACAATAGAGCTTATTTGGAAGTACCAATTACCTCTTTAATGTGCTTTTGGGGCTCACTGCTTCTTGGCGTGGGTCGTTCCAGCAAACCCTCGTCTTGAACAGTGTCATCTTATCATACTACTCGTGAGAAGACTTTTTCCATAAGTCTTCCCACGAGTGTATATGTGATGAGGTGTATCCTTCATCCATCATAAATTTGCGTTGGGACCAGATATAGGAGAGGGTTCGTTTGAATATAGTCGGAGTACGGCTGCAAATCTAAAGCCAATGAGCTTGGGACATTACACACTCTGGTTTTAGGTGGGTGAGGAACTGAGAAATGTAAGGCGAAAGATGTGAGAGAAGCTTTTATGAAGGACGATATTGCAATCGTCTTGTCAGTGCTATAAATATTGTGCGGGGCTTCCATCTCGATAAAGCTTATTCAAGAACTAACCAACTTTTGCGCTTGATTCTAGTAGCTGCACCTTGTTTGGTTTCCTTAGCTAAAGGCAACCGAAAAACAATTCCTAGACAGAATTTTTTTTTCAAAAGTAATTTCGAACGTTTCTCAAACTTAGCCATACAAATTGAAAGACCCTGTACCTAATTCTTTCGTTTATACATTCATTCATTCGTTTGTTCGCTTACTTACTCATTCAGTTATATCCGTTTCCTGCTCGATTGCTCTTCATCTTCGTCTGTTTATACACACACCCCCTTTTTTTTTTTGCTAGAGCTACTCCTGCTGTTCGCTCTATAGCCCCATTCATATGACATTGTTGCTGTATTTGTCCTGCTGCTGACGTAAAGCGTCCTGGTTTTTGTGTTTGTTCAAAATATTATGTATGTGTAACTGTGGCTTTGTCCGTCCGTCTATCTGTCTGTCTGTCTGGGTTTGCGTAATCAACTACTGACATCAAAAATTATAACACCCACACAATGGCCATTGTACTGTCCCACATTTTATATACAAATATAGACACATGCGAATATAAATTTTACTGGATCATTATTTTTTTTATTTTTTCGAAGAAAATATTCAGTAAAATTTGTACTTTGCTCTGTCAAAAATAATGTAGTCTTCATTGTCGTACTCGACAATGGGCGTTGTTCCGTTCCGTTTCGAAAGTCATTGCACTCCAGTAGCACCATTTGCAAGTGACATTTAATTAAGCATAAATTGTGTTTTTTTTTTTTTTTATTGAAGCTATTGGCAATGAAAAACATTTTCTTTTCACATAAGGAAATTATATATCTCTAGCTATGATGTTTTGATTTCCTCATTAGCTGTTCAAGCATTTATAAATCTAGCTTACTAGCTTGAAATTTCTAATTATCATTTGTAAAGCATCCGTAAAACCGCGCGATCATTGTGGAATTGTATGATCTATTGAGTCTATAATTATGTTAATAAACAATATTTTAATTAGTTGTGGTTGCACTTAACACTAGAAATAGTAAAACTACGTTTTAAGCCGTTAGTTACTGCACTTTAAAGCTGGCAGTTTTGATATATCATTAATAGTTGTATTACATTAATGTATTTTCCGTAGTTTGATGAGTAATGCATGGGTAATAACTTTGCATAAAAAACTATATGCTTGGTTGGGTTAGTGTGAACAACCTTTAATTGACTTTAGGGTGAACTTCAAGAGGTGTGATCTTCAAAACAGTCAAGAGCCATATAACTGCTGGATAATTTTCTAGTATAAGTACACGCTTTCCAGAGGAAGCGTAGTTTAGCAATCTTGCGTCTTGAAAATCGAACCAACTTTTTAAAGGTACAAAATTTTAAAATAAACTCGAAAAATTCAGGCGAAGTCCTAGTCGAATTCCTGATTCCGAGATCCTTTCGTTCATATGGGCGGACAGACGGACATGGCTATATCGGCTCCTCTATCATTATTTCTACCTGTACACTTGCACACAACCAATAGGTTCTTGTACCTTCGGTTTTAGATGAGTGTGTCACAAGAAGGATTTCTCTCCTATTTACTGTTTAACCTATATTCAGCTAAGATGCTTTTATTCGGGTGAGAAATAATATGTGTTTCGAGATACAGAAGTCGCTTTCGAAGTTTTTCTGTGGTACGAATAAGCAGACTATGAACATCTATGCTTTGGCAGCTGTTGGACGGTTTATGCAAAATTATACTCTTTTGGACTACTTATTTCTGTGAGACTCAATAGAGATGCCTGTCACCTATATGAGTGATGCTCTTTGTTCGCCAACATTATGAATCGCTCTGGAAGCATATTTGGTGGTTAGTAATCATTCTTAATTATGACAACTTCAAGTTCGTTGTTCGTACTTGTATTCGTGATGGCATCATACGTAACTAAATGAGTGCATATATTTCGATTTGGTCTTAAGGAGTGCGTCTGTTTGGGCTCTCTATTTTTGAGAGACTCAATGGAGTTGTCTGTAGCCTAACTTTGTGATAACTGTCATTGGTGGTCTATAAAAGACTTACGAAGAACTAAATGCATGAAGAAGCGATGATGCTCTTTTCTTGAAGCATTTTATGCTTGGTAATAATTTCTAATCATGACACTTTCAAGTTCGTTGTTATCACTCATATTCCCGATGGCATCATGTGGAACAAATCGAGTACACATATATTTCAATTTGTACTTAAAGGCTAAATAAAGAAGAGCTTCTGTATAAAGGGTTGTATTTCGTAAAGATGCGGTTGAAGTGTCAATAAACTGTCTGTGGGACAATATTGTTTTCGGAGACCGTCCACAAGCTATTGATGAGAGTGAAATTTATTTTGCTCATAGCTGCTGGACTTAATTATAGTATTAAGCCCGGATGGACTGTCTCCCTCCACCGAAGCAATTGAACTATATGGATCTATGGACTCAGCCAATTGACATTGTCTTATTCCTAGGATTTGACACTTATGGTTACTTTTTGATTATTATATTTAATTATGAATACATAATTTTGGGTATGGTAAAGCCCATAAGTTGTTAAAACATAAACAAATTGAATGAAAAACGAATACATTTTTTTATAGTATACTCCAGAATGTCTTTAAACGGTACCCCAAAAGCTGTACATCAATTCGAGTGGTATTTTTTCTCAAAGCTGCTCTCCAAAATACTTAAGACCTCTAAGCCTATCTTTTTTTAGGCCCTGTACCGAAGGTACATCTGCCTATTGGTTTTGTGCAAATGTTTGTAACAGGTAGAAATAATGGTCGGAGACCCCACAACGGGTTAGGAGTGAAAGAGGAGTTGATATAGCCATCTCCGTATGAACGAAAGCATCTCGGAAACGGTAATAGACAGAGACTTCGTTATTTTTGCATTCGACAAGGACTTCGCCGGATTTTTACAAGTTTATATTAAAATTTTGATTTTGATTAAAGAGTTTGCGTTGTCAGCCTTCCTCGATATCAAAGAAATCTATAACTATGCCAGGATCGAATCGAGATCCGTTTCGCTGCTGAGTACTAAACTCAGAACTACAATATATTAGTCGGCAATAATTAAAAGGGTTACGAGGGACACAAGGATTCATATTTCCTACTGTGGAACCTGGCTCTCAACGATCATCTCAAACTAGATTGATGTAGCAGGTGACATTCACAAAAAAAAAGCGAATAAGAAAACTGTATCAATCCATAGTGCTTCTCTTTTCTCGCGAATATAAAATCAGAAGTTTCAGACTCCCGTCAGGAATGCAACTCAAACTATCTAAAGAAGCCAATTATTTTGGTGCAATTCTGAACTCAATACTCACCTGCAAAAGAAACTCTGCGGAATAAATGAAAAAGTTAATATGAGCCTACATTTATAGATTTTACACTGCAATCGTAAGACCTAACATATTAAGCCTTGATCTGGTGTAATGCGGCTGACATCAAATATCATCTACTCAACGTCCATACTGAACAAAGGGTAGCTTGCGTGGGTATAACAGGATCCTTGCGACCTACACCCAAGTGGCTCTAGACGCCACATTGAATTTATAGCCCAGTAAGAATCCGGAAGCTATGTGTACTCAGGCCATTTGCTGCTGGATACAGCACTTTCATACACTTAGTAAGAAATCCGGCTAGAGGCAAGGAATGTGAATGGAAGAATAATTTTGAAACTTGATTCTTGGAGAGGGATGTATAGAACCACCAAGAGGTAAAACAACCTTTCAATTTACACCAACGGTTCGATAACGGTTGAGGGTATATATCTTGGCGTGCTTTGGGTGAACTCAGTAGCGCATCTCTCATACCGCCTACCTTATTGGTGTAGCGTGATTCAGGCAGGGATGTATGATCAGCAACCTGTATAAAACTTTAAGGAGCATATCAATCTGTGTCCACAGTCAGCCTTTAATTAAAGAGCTGGCTTCGCGCACCATTAAAAGTTAGCATTACGATGGCACCAATAAAACATCTCCAAACAATACTCAATCAAACTCATCTTGGTTCGTGATTCTTCTGGTATACCAGGTAATATATTTCAAACAAGATAGCGACTGGATTAACGCTGCCAGCGACTTTTGCATATTAACAGACTTTTTTGATATTAACAGACTTTTTCCGGATATTCTCTCAGTATTAACTAAGATTATTAGTGTAGAGACTGTGGACGACTAGGCCTGGCTATCATGCAATTTGGCTGAGAGATTATCTGACATCTGAGATTTTAGACTTTAAGGAAAACAGAATCAGAAAGTAGACACATTGACCGAATGGTCTAACATGTACACGTTTTGTATCAGGGTTTCTGTTGCAGGTGCGATGAAGAAGTGGTAATGGAAAGTACATATACAACACTTTTTATATGTCTATCCTACACTTCTCAGAAAACGCAGCCGATTCTTTGAGAAATCATTATTTTCAGATTTTGTAACTCCTTCAAAGCTGCCCCACTGGTAGATATAGCACATTTCATTATTTCTACGGGATGATTCTAAGAGAACAAATGGATAAACAAAGCCAAATTGATGCATTTACCGACAAAAATAATTAAATACCTCCCCCCAGAATTCGGGGAAAATTGCATTGAAATAAAATATCGCACACCATCAGTCAAATGATTTATTTTCTATTATCTAAGCGCCACAGTATTTAATAATGATGCCTGTCAACTGCAGACTTTTATAGGAGATATTTTTTTAAATATAAATTTCTACAAAACGAATCATTAAAGGCATAAAACTTGTCATTGCTGCTGTATTAGAATTTCCTAATAACTTTGTACATAAATTAATAATAAATCAATAGCAAATTACCGCATATAATTTATTTAAAAGCCTGCAACTAACAAATTAACAAAGAGCCACGAGTTGCCGTCAGCAAAATGACTAAAATGTGATGACAAAGTAACTACGTGCCTCCATTGGCTTTTCTGCCTGCCTGCCTGCCTGCCTGCGACAAGTACGTAGAATTTTCATAGTACTTACGTCAATTCGATGCGATACTTAGCTCCCTCCACATGGCAAAGTATTGTAACTACGAACAACAATGTCGCCTGTCGGAGTAAAAAAGTTTTACACATTTCCTGGCATGATGGCGGTGATGGTGGTGACGATGATGACTTTGGTTGGGTCTGCTCGACTGGGTTATACAACATTAAATGTGGCGCGTGGTGCGTGTCTGTGACAGACGCCGCCGCCGCCGACAGGAACCCCTTTCAGCACTGCCCTTGTGTGTGATACTAGACTTTTGAAGTAGGTTAAGTATTTGGCATTACTGGCAACGATTTTGATCGATTGCAATTTGTCGCTTGGCAAAGTGAAGTAGATTAACCCATTTTTCAATCGATCACTGTGGTATGATTATTTTAATGACTGCTAACTATTATTTTTTTTTTTTTTGATTTGGCTTGTCGTTGATTAGCACTCATTTAAATTTGATGTCATTTAAAATAATTTATTTAGCACCTTGCTGAAAATTGTTAACTAATTTAAAATATTTTGTTGTAATTTTAAATTAATTAAGTTGTTTATGTTTAGGTGACACAGTTCGCTTGAGCATACACTAAACACATTTATCTAGATAGCCGTCACGTATGGTCGTCGGTCGTATATAGTAAATATCAGCTTCTGTATTGGCTCAGCATATTTGCTGTCATTTTTCGACAGTAGACGCCATGTTTAATCTGTGCAAATGTTTATAAAAATCGAGAGTTGAATTTGAGTTTAAGAGAAGCTGAATTATTTATTTATAAAACAAGTAGAGCAAACTATTACGTAAAAAAAAAAAAAATTTATAGTATTACAATGTCATTTCCAATAGGCGTTTATCTAGTATCTAAGCATGTCATAGACTCGTGCTGCTTTAACTTGGACTCTCTCTCTCTCTCTCTCTCTCTGACACTCAAACATGACACCGTGTCAAATCATTAACATAAATGATTTAATTAGCTGCTGACTTAATAGTAGTTCGTTCGTTAATTGTGTCGTCGCGAACTTATTGACTTACATGTTCGATTGATCGATTTAATAAATTATCTAAATTGGTTTAGAAAATTGAACTATTAACACGAAATCGGTTATATTGATAGCTCATTAGTTGTGCATGCATATTTTTATACAATAATTAAAATAGCAGAACTTTTTTAGTGTTGGCAAACGTATCTGGTTGCAGGAAATTTCATTGTTCAAAGTTCTGAACAGTTAGAGAAAAACTGCGTTTAATAAGAATTAATTATTAAAACAAAAAAAAAAAAAAAAAAAAGTAAATAAAACAACAAATTTTGCATCGGATGTATTCATCAGAAGATCGAAAAAATCGCACGACAGAGCATCGCCCTGCCTGAAACCTCACTTGGTATCAAAGGGGTCGGAGAGGTTTTTCCCCACCCTGACAACGCTTTGTGTGTTAGATAGCGTCGTCAAGCAAAGACGGACATGCTTTGCCGGGATACCTAGTGCAGACAGGGCGTCGAAAAACTTCGATCATATCGGCGTGTCGAAAGCGGCTTTATAGTCGACAAATAGATGGTGTGTGTCTTTGTTAAACTCATGGGTCATTTCCAAGATTTGGCGTAACGTGAATATTTGTGAATATATCCCATGACAAGAAAACTTATTCCGCGGTAGTTGGCGCAAGCAGCGGGGTCTCCTTTCTTAAAGTTAGGACAGAGAACACTGAGATTCCAGTCATTGGATATGCGTTCGTCGGACCATATCTTGCGTAAAAATTGGTGCATACTCCTAACCAACTCTTCGCCGCCGGTTTTTCAGCTTTTTTATAACTGAATCGATTTCTTTATAGTCCGGTGGCTCTTTAATAGATACATCATTAACTGGTGGTTCCGGTGTCATTTCTCTATCGGCGGAATTGTGCGCTTCATCGCCTCTGAGTAGGTTAGAAAAATGACTCCTCCATAATGTCAGTGATTCCCATTCATCCGTAACCAGATTTCCATTTTCATCCTTACACCATTGTAACGGTTTCTCCAAATACTTCTCTAAATATTGAATTACGCCACCTTTTCAACCGGTGTTAGTTGAAGTTCCGTCACATCCAACGCAAATCACGTCATCTTAATTCCAACCTTGACCCTCTAATAAAGTTGTGATCGACGTTAGAATTTCCTTTGCAGTGCCACAACTTCGCGTTGTGTGTCCCAAATAAATTGAGCCAGTTTCGGTTTAGATAGAGATATGCTCTTCTGCAACTTTTTTGCGATGGTAACGATTCCCTATTATCTCATTTATGTTTCTATGGAAGATTCACACACTCTGGATCTTCATCACAATATGCTGGGATAGAATCAGTTGCTTGTGTAGAACACGGTTTGTTTCTTATCAATACCGCTTATAATAATTTTCCTTTAATTTTTTTGATGCAACAAAAAAATTCGTTCATTGATGGCTTACCGCCCTCTCTGAATTCGTAGTCTTTAGTTTAAGAAAAATACAGAAGATGAACTAAACAATAGTCTTCTCACAGATTTTGCCTGCTATCTTCAAGTAGTAGCGAGGCTACTCTCTCTACTTTGACAGAGAAAAGTAAACTTCATAATTTTTTTGTTGTATAATCCATTACATAGAAGCGACTATATAGATTTTTTGGCTGATATTTACTTATGAAGTTTTTCATATGGTTTGTATAGAGGCTACCTTCAAAGCTGGGGACATTAGGTCAAATTTATTATTTGCACAATCATTACCTAAAAATGTTTAGATCCGAATAAATAATGAACAATACATTTTAACGATTTGCCAAAAATTGAGCACAAAATTTTGTGAAATTGTGCAAATTTTTATGTATCACACCTTTCTGTAAAAATTCTGTGAGCAGAGTTGTAGCACCGGAAACATCAGATTGTGCAGTTTTTCGTACGATCTCTCAGATATAAAACTTTCGTGGTTGTTATTCAACTGTTATACAGATATTGAGTACCTATCTGTTTAAATTTTTATACCATTATCCATTCTATTGTATCTGCTTTAGATCAAAATAAAAGTAGTAGATAGAACATATAATATTATATTTGAACTGTTTAGATTTTTTGTTAGAAACTGTAATGAGTACTTTAGACAACGATCTTTCTGAAGAGTTGCCCAAAATAATGGGTATGCTAGCAAAAATTTAAAGTTTATACAATAACAGAAAACTTTTTATTTCATTTATTGAGTTGATACAGTTCAATATATTAATAATTGGTCACCGTATAGCTCTAACTACTCCATTGTGACAGCTGCGAAAATAATGCCTTACGCAGTAAATTTTTAGTTGTGGCTTAAAGTGTGTGTTTAAATTCATATTCAACCTTGCTGTTATTAATTAATAACGTTTAAAGTTTATTGTAGACATAAAAATACTTTGTTAAAACAAAACTTTAAAATGAAACCGTAAACTATTGACAAACAATAATTGTGCTAGTTCAGTTAACAAAGATAAACAGTGTTGTACAGTGCGGGGGGGAGAAAAGTATAAAAATACATCTCAGCAAATATTTGCCAACAACTTGATATGCAGTTTGTAAATATTTGCGCTGTGCAATTTATTGCAGCAGAACACTACTAAGCACCTTGAAATAAAAATGTGTGGGTGGAAGGTGCTGTATGGTAGAAACTATATGAAATATGACACAATTTAATCTAATATTGACACTTCTCAACGTCGCGACATCTGTCGGCTTTGTTTGTAGCAGCTGTTCGAAGTTTGTTTAAACAGACATGCTACAAATTGAGTTAGTTAGCCTAGTCTATTTTTTTTAGCTGGGGAATTGGTTTATAATAGACATTTATATGCAACTAATTTGAAAAAATTTGTCGAAAACTTTTGAATGATACAGTAGCAAAGAACATATTGGTGGAAAAGGATAGAAGGAGAGTTCAGTTTGTCGTAAATTTGTTCAGCAGATCGGGCTGCTCTGTGTTCAGTGGCCATCTCTCTTTTTGTTTTGCTGGTCATCGTCTCTCAACTGACAACTTGCCTGAATATCGAGCCGCTTGACGAACATGCTAGACAAATAGGCATCCTAATATTTTTTATACTTTAGCTGTGTATGAATCAGCCGTATCTTAATTATACTTTGGAACCTCCATTTTCGGATTTCGCTCTTTCTGCCCATTGTAGGGTCTATAAACCATTGTCGCATTAAAGGGTTAATCAACAATGTTCTATTATGAAATAAGTACAAACAATTTGTTCTGGCACCCGTTCAACTGTTCTGCCATTCTAAATATTTCCATTCAGCAGATTTTTTTTGTTATTTTTTAATTCTTTGATTTGCATTTCCACACAAAAAATTGACTCAAGGTTATACGAATTAATGCAATTGAAGTGAAAAATGCGTGCCTAAACGATTACAAAGCGTTTTTCATTTGTCTGCATTTTTCCATTGCAATCGGTTTTATTTTTTTTTTCTGTTTTTTTTTTTCTTATTTTTTGCAGAGTTGTAGACAAAGTTTGAAAATTCCAACGAATTCCGGTTTCATATTTATTTAAACATTCACTGGAAGCGCAACTACGAGTATGAGCGTGCGGCATGTGCAGTATTTATTGCTGCAAATAGTATCTCTTATAATACCTACTTAAAATCAAATAAAAATCAAAAATTCCAAACACTTATAGATCTATTAAATGCACAAAGTAACACTTGACAAGCAAAGTCATTAAAAAATAAATACAAAAGTGTCAAATAAAATTGAATATACTTAAATGCAAAGAAATGTTTCCGAGGCTCATCGTCGTTGCCTGTTTAGAATTTCAATTGAAATTTGCAATTCAATGTTCTAGTACTGTCTTGTAAGCTTGATACCCTACACACTGTACACATTTGTTGTTTGAAAGGGTATATTACTTGTGTTTAATTTTCAGTTTGCTTTTAGTTTTAATAATTCGATTTTTGATTTTTCAGAATATCAAAATATGTTGATGTCGAACATGGAAGCCAACATGTTTGTTCGATGTGTGTTGCGCTATAAGTGAATTAAATTTAATGGCTTTCGTGTATCATTTAGTGCCTTCTATGAGTAAAGATGGTTAAAGCCTTATACGCCCGAAATATTCAACCGATTTTGATAATATATAATTTTCTTTATAAGCCAAGTAAATTTTCATGAACCGTTTTGCCCTCACCTTTTACATTTAGCCGGCGTTTCAAGGCTGAGAACTTAAACAAATCGTGTTTCAAGTCGTTTAATTGAAAATATTGAACTTCTATCCAACCCCAGTTTTTGCCCCATATAAGCAATATCTCCATTTCCTCCTCTAAAATTAGCGAAACATATATTTAATTCTTTTACCGAATTTGAAAACAATCGTTTAAAAATAGCTGGTGTCCCCCATTTTCGTCTCTGAGAGGTATTTTTTTTTAAAGGCGATAAAACGTATTTAATTATTTGTTGTGTGAACTATACAAACCTGGTTTCAAGTAGATCGTATGAAAAAAAATTTGCTCTATTTAAACTGTGACACTATTGCAATCTCTTGGGAGTAAAATTTAAAATCGAGGAAACATATGTTTCTTAATTCATTGTGTAGATTATTTCAAGACAATAAGATGAATATAAATGTTCCGCCATATAATGTTAAACCCACATTTTCGACCCTTCAAGACAATCGAATGAAATAAAATTAGCTCCACATTTTTTGCGACTCTTTTATTTTGTTAAATCGAGGGAACATATGTTGAATTTTTTTTTATGTGGAGTATACAAATTGATTTTCAAGATGATGGAATGAATGAGAAATATTAGCCCATAGAACCCGCTCCTTTCCTCCATTAGGAGTATTTTTTTTGTCAAAATCGACGGAACAACTGTTTAATTATTTGTTGTAATTGTGTATAAAAATCGATATTCTGGATTAGTTTAAATTGAAATTTCGCCCCATATAACCTTAAACACCCCCTTTGCCACTTGAGTATTACTTCCGTTTGAGTGAGTTTCTTCTTTAACGCATTTTGTGTGAAATTTTTCCAAACCTGCGAAACTTGTTTTGCCGAATTTGAAGTTGATCGAATAAAACCCCTATTATACATATATGTCCCATTTAATTTTTGTTCCCCCTTTTTTTTCCTCTTGGAGTAATGTTCCAAATCAGCGAAAACATGTTGCAATGTCTCTTGTACAATAAAAAGACAATCGGTTAAAAAAGTTCTACTTCATAAAATTTTTGATCACTCGGGACGGAGTGCTACCAAAACGAAAACGATAAAAGCCTATCTTCAAAGACAATATAAACAAGTAACCGACTGTAAGAGGCCCTGTACCAGTTCAGGTCGCCTAACAAACACATTAAATGTTTCCCGAGCATATGACCAAACACATGACCACTTCTCACTGCGCGAATATGAATGAAAAGAAAAGGGGGGTCGTTCAAATTCAATTGCTTATAAAATCGTCATTTATTTTCCGATTTTGATGAACTTTTTTGATTTGTACCGAAGAAATTTTTACCCTAAGGGGTGATTTTATGGGAAGGGGGGGGGGGGGGGGAGGGTCAAAATTTTAAAATAAACTTGTGAAATTCCGGAGCAGTCCTAGTCGAATGCAAAAAACACGAAGTCTCTATCTATTACCGTTTCCGAGATCCTTTCGTTCATACAGACGGACGGACAGACGGACATGGCTATATCGACTCCTCTATCACTCCTGACCATAATGGGGGTAACTTTGGGGGGTCTCCGACAATTAGTTCTTCCTGTTACATACATTTGCACAAAACCAATAGGCTCTTGTACCTTCGGTACAGGGCCTAAAAATTTAGTTTTAACCCAGTTTTCGCGTAATAGGAAGGAAATTTTCATATTCCGTTTTAATGCAAATTTTCACCATGAAGGTGAAGCTCTGTAGAGGTTAAGGTCTGAGTCGAAGACTTCTGGAGTCTGTCCAAATCCATTTAAATGTTGCTTCACAATTTACTCATTCAGAGTAACCGATCCAAGTCTACTCAAATCCATTTAGACGTCATTCCACAATTCCAAGCCAAGATCTTTAAGAAGAGCCGCATGCCTACAAAATGTACTGGTTCAACCCCACCGACTTCGCTCGCGCCAAGTAAAGCCAAACTGTTCACACTTGTACAATGAACCTTTCTTCTTTCGATCTCATTAACATTAATACCAAATTTTATCTCTGTACCTCAAATGGATGACGAATTTCTTTTTATTTTTTTAACCGATCTACAGAAGGTTTTTTGTTCAAGAATTACCAATCCATTTTGATAAAGAGCTTACTAAGCTTACTAGGGTTTCAGCTTGATTAGTTTCCATAAAAACTTTCGATTCAGATAACAAATTGACCACTTATGATCGTACTGCCCCTTATGTTCCCATTATAAAAAATCGAATACTAGCCCAGGTTCATATATTTAATAAATATTGAAAGGTTTGTTGAATGGACAGCAATCTAAGCGTTATAAAGATTTGGTAAAATTTCGTTGTCTTCTGAAAATTTTGTGGTTTCTGTTCAGATTCGGAAAGGTGCTATTTTTTGATAGTTGGTCCGATTCCTTATACAAATTCTTCACTTTTACTTACATACTTTAAACACTTGCAAAGTGTATAAAAGATTCGCTTCAACCGAATTAGTTTTTGCTATTCTCTTTTTAATATATTTCTCGCAAAACTATTTAACATATAAACTATTTTGTAACATTTAATTCTAAAAAAAAAAAAAAAAAAAAATATTACAGCTGCATGTAGATGAATTGTTTGACAAATCAATTAGACTTTGGTAGGGGTATGTCGTAATTGTCGAATAGTATCCGGGAGAATGTATTGTATTTTAAATAGAATAGTGAGTGTGTTTTATTGTATTATAATGAGCAAGTATTATCATTATTGTGACATTTCAAAATAAAATTTATTAATGTGACAAACGAATTTTAAAATTGGAAAAGTTTTTTAGTAGCTAATTATATAAATTACGTGTAAATTGTTTTGTGTGGACAGTCGAGAACATAACTTCTATTTGGTTGTAAGTATTAACTAAAGTAGTAAAGAAATGACGGGTAGTTTGGAAAAGGATTTTCGCGTTTTGTGATCAATCAATTAAGATAACAAACAAATTACGTGAAACCTGGAAATTATTAAACACTGGACAACAAGATTTTTGTCTAGGCCACAGATTTAATGGTTGTACCCGCTGAAGTCTTCTTTGTGTTGTGCTGTTGTCCAATAAACAATTAGCAAACTGATTAATGTGATCATTTATCCGTTAAATATAACTGGCACTGATTTTCCGGAGCTGCTTGTTAACAGTAAGAACATTTCAGACCCTTAGAAGTCTACTGTTTTTTAACTTTCCACTGCAATAGTTGTCGTATGAACTGACTGGACGTTTTTATTGCAATACAAATATTCCATCTTTGGAACTAAACAGCAAACTCATTTAAGTAAGCCAGCAACTTATGGGATGCATTGTTCTGGATCATTTACTTATATAACTGTGTCATCAGCACATTGTTCTAAGATGGCGAAGGTAAATCAGTATGAAGCACCTGCTCCTTTAGGACGCACCTTAACAACTCTGAATGCTCTTTACTTGTGGTATGAAGAAAAAAGAGGTTCAAGGCGCTGAAAGCCATTCTTTCAATTTATTCTTTCTTCTTAACTTAAAAGAAGTACATCGTGTCCCACACGATCAAATGCTTGCTTTACTTCAGTTCAGTACTGCCAAGCACTATTGAAATTATTCGTTTGTATCAATAATTTGAGATTAAAAACGTTGACATTTGATTCAATGCTGATGCCGAATTGATGAACTGGAACATTCTTTAGCCATTCCGGTGCAGACAGCAATCTAGCATACCTTTTTTCTTTCGGATATTTTGTAGAATACGGGTACGTGCTTAAGGCCTTGTTTCTTAACATCGCTTTCCAAAGATTATAATAGCGGTTGTCGTTCGGAGTCTGATTGAGAAGGTAATCACCAATAGCTTTGGTTTTTTTGTCTCTTGCTATAATCGATTCAAGTCTTTGACTGCCTTGTTATAGTCTATCTTGGCTAAAAGATTGCGACTACTCATTCATCCTCTGCGGAACCTCTTTTTGTACCTCAATATGTCGCGAATCTCATTATTGAATAACATATTGCCACGTCCAGAAAAATTATTCAAAGAAGCTAATGTTGGCAATGCAAAAATGGATGCTTAATGAAAATTTCTTTTAAAAAGTTCTTCGGCATCATCCAGATCTCTCTCATCTACAAAATCAATGTATTCTTGGTCATTATGTTCGTGTCCACTATCAAAGGTGCATAGGTCAAAACACTCTCGAAGAATGCCAGAGTTGTAATTTTGGAGAGGTCCGTAGGCCTGTAAGTAAGAGATCCAGTAGACAGCACGTTGTAGTCACCATTTATTATGCCATCTTACAGCTTTCGAATTGTCGGATTGACTCTATTCGAAAATCTCTAAGTATACACTCTTCCCGAACAAAAAAACGTTTACCAAACTCGGATAAAAGGATTTTTAACTGTGGGGTGGAGGGCAGTAGATCACATCTTAAGTATTTTCACCTTGAGCACTCGTAATTTTAGTACTAGTACATTGCACTCTATACTCCTACTAAAGATAGCTGTATCACCATGAGATATATTTCTGGAATTATTTCCAGATCCAGCTATTACTTTGCGATGCCATTGGCATTACATTTTGGAATAGCGTCATCTTTCAAAACAATTTTCTTAACGTTTTTCCGAAACATGAATTTTATCACTCTGGATATATATCCCGCCAGCATTGTGATGAACTTTTGGAATAAAATAAATCCTACAAAAGATTTTTGAGTACATACTTGTTTTTTATTATTCAAAGTAATCTCCCTCCGACTGAATACACTTATAAGCCTGACCCAATAACATTTTAAATGAGTGTTTTAGCTCGTTGCCCGAAATGACCTTTTCGACGTCGGTGCACGCCTTTTGGATGGGCTCCACATCAGCATAGCGCAGTCCTTTCATGGATAATTTCAGCTTCACAAGTGTCGATCGATGAGATGGCTCATTATCGTGCAACAGGTTGGCATTTGTTGCACGATAATCTGGCCGAATATGTCTGATACGATGGATCGAACGCATCATAATACCAAGATAAAATTGTCCATTAATTGTTTGGCCCGGTGGAACGAACTTTTCGTGAATAATACCATTCGAATTTTAGCAACAAATCAACATCGTCTTCACTTTTGACTTTTCTAAACGTGATTTTTTGAATTTTGGCTCACCGGGCGGCTTCCATTCAGCACTTTGACGCTTGGTTTCAGGGAACTTATGATCCTTGTCTTTCATTTGATGCGGAACAAATCGTGCACACAATTTTGATGTTTTTTCGTCTTCATTCAAGTCTACCCGACCGTCTTTAAATCGTGTAAATAGTGGTACGAGATGGACAATTATTCCCATAAACTTGTTTCATCAATTCGTGACTGTCGGTAAAAGTTTTACTAAGTTTTAAACAAAACTTAAAACTGTGTACAACACTCATTTTTGCACCGATGACAAAAACAGACTGTCACATTAGACGCTATAACTCAACTTCCACTTTTTCAAATGTCATGAAATTTTTTAAGGGAATGACAATAGAAGATGTGCCTTTACACATACAGGTTCTCACCATATAGTTTTGGAGAATTTTAATAGGTTAACTGGCTCATTTTATATAAGACACCGCCGAGCCATACTGAGTCAAAAGCAACCTCCTTCCTTATTGTCATGCCTGTTGATCGGAGTCTATAGAAGTTTTCATGAGCTTCCTTATTCTGATTAGCGAGTTTATAGAGCAGATATTCATGACAACAGCCCAACTGTTAAGTAGGAAGTATTTCGGTGTCATAGATAAAAGCTATTCATTTTTCTTTAGTTATATTTTTAAGGATTTTACGAAAGTGGACTAATTGCCAGGCAAGAGTGGAGGTAATTAGGTGGAGGTCATTAGTCAGCTAGCTAGCATTTCTGAAGTTATATTTCCGAAATATCTTTTTGGCGACGCTTTCATTAAGAGAAAAGGACACAGGTCTGTGATCAGAACTGAACTCATTTATAACATGAATAAAAGTCAAGAAGGCCGCGCATATACCGCAGCTAGAGGGTATATGGGCCTTGAAAGTTCGTAGGCTAAAATAGAACAAATCTTTTTTTTGAGAATCGTCAAGTCGTTATTGTTTTTGGTCGATTTTGAGCTAGCGCGGCAACCATTTTGAACACAGCTTTCTTATATGTACCCAAAATTTCATTCACGATAAGTCCAACACGTTCCTTTGATATCTTTGGGGTCTCAGCTAACCCAAACAACTTCACTTTGCGGTTAGCCAAAATAATTTTGTTGACTTTTTTGATGTTTTCGTCGGTAAGGGCCTCTTTGGGGCGTCCATTGCGTGCATCATCCTCAGTGCTCATTTCGCCTCGTTTAAACTTAGCAAACCACTTCTCAACAGTTGATTTTCTGTACAACCAATCACAATATAGGATTTAAGCTTTTGCAGAACTTTTATAGATGTCAAAACTAAAAGTTTCATATAGATTAGACGAGCATATGTGAATATGTTCTTTTTCAACTTTAAGCGCTTATGTAATTTTCTGCCCAATTTGATGTATCAACCTTCTAAAAAAACATATAAAAACCAGCAAACAAATTGAGGAAACTCGTGTTTCGTTGATTATTGTATGAAAAGCGGTGCCACGAAAAATACCAAAATTTGTTGTTGTATTTTTTTCTTGCTAGTCATAATTTGGAAATTCATTGGAAATATAAATTCAGGCGCCATTTTGCCGTCTTCACGCATATCGCTTTTGTAGATTTTGTATAATAAACTTATGTTTTATGACTTGATTGATTTTTTGTTTTGTTCTGCTGAATAGTTTTTTTTTGGCTTGTTTTCGCATTTCTTGCTAAGCAAATAAACATGTTTGTTTCTATTTTCATAAACTAAAAACTTTGAAGTTGTTGGTAAGATTATTTATATACTTTTTTTTTTTTTTAGAAACATATTTAAACAGACTTAATAAACTAATTATTTACTAACATATTTTATTTTATGCTCATTTTTAATTACAGACAATTTGCAAATAATCGAACAACTGAGTTATTGGCTATTTTAATAATGCCTTCAAAGTATCTGTCTAGATTTTGAACGTTATAATGAATTCGGCACGGCATCATCGCATTGGAGTTTTTCTATCTCCATAAGCTAATTAAATAAAAATCCCAGAAGCTCAAAATAAACAAACAAACAAAAAAAAAATCGAAATCACAAATTTTTACTTGAAATTTAAGTAAATTAAACTAAATTATCATCTATCTAGTCACAAGAGAAATATTATACAACGAAATATAATAATAAAAACAAAAAAAAATTATAACTAAAGCAAAAGTATTTGTTTAAAGTAAAATCGTTTGGAATTGAACGCATCCACTCTTCTTATCCCCTCAAAAAGTTGAATTATTTTACATTCAAAATTGCGACAAGCTTGGATTACTACTCGGAGGAGGCATCGACCAGCAGCAGGAGCAGCACCAGCAACGGCGGCAGAAGCAGTAGCAGCAGCAGCAGCAAAATGCCTTATAATCGTGGTGGTGCAGACGCTCAGGCTGACAAGCTCAGCGGCATTGAGGAGGAGAGCGATTTGTATGAGGGCTTTGCGCCGCATGTAGAAACTTCGGAGATTAAAACACTCGATTTCTACAATTTACCAAAACAATCTGGTAAGTTTTACGCATATTTTTCTCTATACATATATAAATATTTAATATTCAAAATTGCGCGGTTAGAGTTTGTGTAGAAATGAGATTTGAAAACTATTGCAATATGGCGTACAAACTGCATAAAAGCACCGACAGATGTTGCTCAACTAAGGAATATTTAATATCTCATATTTATAAAAAATTGTAAACCATTTCAAAATAAAGTTTAGCATGAAGTAGACTTTCATGTGTGTGTGTGTGTTTAATATAAGCATGAAATGTTTATTAAATATTTATTAATTAAGGAGTAATATGAAAGAAATACTGAGTGTACTGAGATACAATTTCCACAGCGCTTGTATGAAACATTTGAATTGAAATTAATTTTTAATTGTCGAAACTTTTCGAGCGAAATCTCTTAAACGAAATTAAATTTTAAACCAAATGTTTTATAATAAAAATTCAAATGAAATTGGGTTCGAAATTCAGCACATACGCGACAAAATAGTTCTCTAAAAAACAAGCTTCCTATATTAAACATGTTCTTATAATTATTTCGGCCTGTGTATGAATCACTGCTACTGCGGCAAGCATTTTTAACATTTTCTTGTTAAATTTTATTTTGTATTTAATTATTGCAATTTGCATTTTTTGTGTAAATAAACGAAAAACATTTCAACGCATTCGTAAGAGTGCGAATGTCGAGCATTAAAATCGCATTAATTGAAAACGTTTGCATTGTGTACCCTTTTTAGAGATTCTCGTAGGATATTATTAGTTTTTGGTGAAAGTTTGTAACGTCTTAAAGAAAGCTAAGAAACCTGCATAAATTTGGTTAAGATAAGATGTGATCCAATTGTATATACCTTTATTATATGAATAAAAAAATCTCTTGGGATAGTTTTGGTAAGATACAGAATACTATTTTATTTTGCAGAAAATTGTTTAACTCCAAAAAGTATTGGAGATCTGGTAATTTAAGCCATTTTTGGTTTTTAAAGACAAAGATATCTAATTATTTTTAATTTTTTCAAAAGTGTAATGTGAGACACCTTAAAAATGAGGGAAAAATTAATATGAAGAAGTAAGAGCAAGTCGGGCGTAACCGATTTTAAGAGGCTCTGTACCAATACAGGTCGCCTAAAAAACACAAATGTTTTCCTTGTTTATGACCAAGCAGTGCAAAACAAAAAATTAATACGAAAAAAAAATGGTACTGATGAAAAGTATTTTGCTCCTCCCACTTCTCACTGCGCAAATAAGTGCCTTATGAAACATTTTGTTATGTATGAGAAAAAAAAGTCCTCCCTATGAAGTATCATAGGCCGTTCATATTCAAATGCTTATAAAATCGTCATTTATTATCCGGTTTTGTTGAAGTTTGAAATTTTGTTTGTGCCGATGAAATTTTTACCCTTGAGTGGGACTTTATGGGAAAGGATGGTAGGTTCAAAATTTTAAAATAAACTCGTAATTTTCCGGTGCAGTCCTAGTCGAATGCAAAAAGAACGAAGTCTCTATGTATTACCATTTCCGGGATCCTTTCTTTCAGACGGACGGACAAACGGACATGACTATATTGAATTTATCACTCCTGACCATAAAGAAGGTAACTCCGACCATTATTTCTACCTGTTTGCACAAAAACAATAGGTTTTTTTACCTTCGGTACTCCAAGAGCATTTGGAGTACTTGCGATAAAATCGACTACACAAGGCCAAGCGTCTGCTTCGTTTTCCAGACCTGAATATTTATCTTTTTAAGAGAATTGTTGATCGTTGGCTGGCTACAATTCTATTTTTGAGATGCTTTTTTACAAGTTGATATCATATCGTTGTAAAATATCATCGTTTAGTTCCTACTTCAATCATAAAATGTCGCACAGTGTACATTTTTCCAAACTGAATGTTGTCGGAGTAAAACTTGTACACACATGAAAGTAGGGTGTCCTCCTTTGATGGCAATTTGTATGCTCTGCGTGTTCATCACGAAGCTAAACGCTGTTTTTAATAAAAAAAAAAACAATTTAATTTATATTAATATTAGTGTTTTTATTTCTGTATAACCTTTAAAGCAAACGAATAGAGGATAAGTCATGATTCCGTTTATAAACGTAGGGAAACCTTCGATAGAGACAGCTGAGTTCCTAAAAAAAAAAAATACTCTTTAGAAAAATTTATGCTACGATTGACAGGTATAACAAAAACTACGATTTGGATTACCTTTCGGTATTATGTAGTTAGAAACTCCATCAAAATGTTGCTAGTCGACTAAACGAATCGTTTTTAGTTGAATCACTTCAGAAATGGTCCAATGTTGTGACTTCCTAGTAACATTCTGAATGGTGTTGAAGCTGCTTCTTATGTTTTAAGTCAAATTTTTCCTTTTAACGTGCAACCTATGACTGCTGTCTTTGGTGATATTCCAATCTTCTATCAAATGTTAAGTTCAAATTACCAGTCACATTTCATTTGATGTTAAGCTCTCACTTCGAGGGTTGTCAGTTATTCGTCAAAATTCGCACAAGTGTCTTACCAATATTCCCCGATTGCATATGAGTACCTCAGGAGAACTTCTTTTTGAAATATTTACTTCTGACCTTCTTCTTCCTGACGAAAATAATCGTACTTCTGCATAAAGTAAGATGATTGCACTTTTATGCATACGATATATGCGTATTCCACAGGTCTAAATTCGAGCAAGACGCTGCTGATGGCCTACAAGAATATCTCTTGTTGCTGTAGGCCAAGAGGTGGAACATATAAATTAATATTACCATATTATGCAACGTTTTCTTTACACTTTAAAAGAAAGCTTCTCCCCAAATCACATCCAACTATTTAATACCTTGATAATTAAAAATCTAGAATTAATCTTAGCTTAATGCCTCTCGTTCATGGATTTTATCATGCCTATGTTGCAAACATGCAAGGCTAAAATATGCCTTTTGAACAATATGAGAACACTTGCCTTGCGAAACAAACGCACGATTTATGAATAAATAATCGCGCCTATTTGGAGATATGGCAACCAAATCTGGAGTATTGCAGCTAAATATAACCACAAAAAGATGCAGGCTGCTTTGAGTACGTCCGAAATATCACCCTGCTCAGGCACCTTACTATTGCTCATGTGAAGATCAAATTTGATTCTTTTTAGCAGATATAATGAACGCTTGATTACCTACCAAAACCGATTTACCTGACCTTTGGCTAAAGCAAGTCCTATAAGACGTCACCATCTTGGTCACCTTAAATTATAAATGGACCACAATTATCCACAACATCAACCGCGCTTTAATCATCTTCGAATCTACTTTTTCTTTTCTTCATAAAGAGAGAGAAACGATAGAGAGAGAGCGAGAGTGCGTGAAATAATGCCCCCGCAGGTATTCAGCTCAAATTGTTTCCATGAATGTGAACTTGTGGAAGTAAGAGCTAATAATTTGAGTGAGACCATACAAGGTCCTACGGTTGTATATATCGACTTTTTGGCTGTTCAGATATCCCTAGAAGTTCTCTAGAATACACCTGATATGTAAAAAAGCCGTATCTGGATGGATATTCTTAGATCATTTCAAGAATATCCTCAATATCTCGTTGCTATGAGGGTCGCTGTGCATTGCATTGACATATAAAGAATAAGAAGAACACTTCTGGCGAATCCTTGTTTTATTGAAAAAATTACGTTCAAGCTCAAAGTACATCATCAAAAAATTTAGCTGGAAGTAGAAAACAAGTAAGGAAATACAGTCGGGCGTAACCGACTGTAAGAGGCCCTGTACCAGTTCAGGTCGCCTAACAAACATATTAAATGTTTCCCGAGCTTATGACCAAACACATGACCACTTCTCACTGCGCGAATATGAATGAAAAGAAAAGGGGGGTTGTTCAAATTCAATTGCTTATAAAATCGCCATTTATTATCCGATTTTGATGAACTTTTTGGATTTTTGCTTAGAGAGACGTTATCTCTATATTGGTACACTCAATTTTTTTTGTGCCGAAGAAATTTTCACCCTAAGGGGTGATTTTATGGGGAAGGGGGGAAGGGGGGGAGGGGCAAAATTTCAAAATAAACTTGTGAAATTCCGGAGCAATCCTAGTCGAATGCAAAAAACACGAAGTCTCTATCTATTACCGTTTCCGAGATCCTTTCGTTCATACAGACGGACGGACGGACGGACATGGCTATATCGACTCCTCTTTCATTCCTGACCATAATGGTGGTAACTTTGGGGGGTCTCCGACCATTATTTCTACCTGCACAAACCCAATAGGCTCTTGTACCTTCGGTACAGGGCCTAAAAAGCTAGATTTCACTGGGATTTCACAGGTGGACAACAGTTCAAAGAGTTATAACCTATGTCACGCTGGCAAGTGTTTTCAAATGGCTTCTAATCTATCTATATATATATATATATAAATGAATCTTGTATATATCTATGTATGTATGTTCCTTATAGGAAGCAAAACCATCCAACCGATTAAGCTAAATTCACAGACGATCTTCAGTTCATTCAGGAGAGTGTTCAAGTAAAGTTTGGTCAAAATCGGAAGGGGCTGTGCCTCACCACCCCCCATACAAGCGATAAACAAAATTTAACATATCTTTGAATCCATTTGAGGTACGGGGACGAAATTTATTACACATGTTATTGGGATCGGGAAAAGTAATCGTGCTACGTTTGGTCCAAATCGGAGGGGGCTATGCCCCACCCCCCATAGAAGCGATAAACAAGATTCAACATATCTTTGCATCCATCTGAGGTACGGGGACAAAATTTATTACACATGTTAATGGGATCGGGAAATGTAATCGTGTTATGTTTGGTCCAAATCGGTGGGGCTATACCCACCCCCCAACAAGTGATACAAAACATTCACCATATCTTTGCATCCATTTGAAGTACATGGATGAAATTTGGTATACAGAGAGGAGAATATATTGTGTGATCAAAATAATTTTTACTGGGCACAGTAAAGCGTGCCGGGTACAGCTAGTCGAGTATATTTGATCATTAAATTTTAGAAAAATTTTAAAAATTTTACGTTTTACAAGTATTACAGAGTATTAAATGTTCGGTACAACCAAAATCTGTTTAAACATTTTTTTTGTGCAAATTGCAAACAACGAAAAAAAAATTAAAATAAAACATGAACTTATTCAAATTTGAATTTGCATTTTAAAAAGCAAATAAACGAAATGCTTATAAAGTAGACTGCCTGCCTGCCTGCCAGTCAGACTTACTTTTTAATAAACATGAATTCCGTAGTTGAACTGTCTTTATTTATCGTAAATATTAAATAAAAATGTATTCATTTTTAAAAAATGCATTTACTTAATTTGTTTACAAAAATTCCGCAGACAAGAAATAATATGTTTTGAAATTATTTAGTAATCGCCTAAAAATAATAAAATTTCATATACCCAAATGAATTGATCGACTGATTTGAGCGAACACAGCTGGAGGCTTTCAGTTGTTGATATCTGCGACTGGGGAAATATGAAGTAATTATTCATATTACTCTATATCAATTTTTCAATGCAAATATTTGGTTTACTGTTTATGTTTTTACATTGATTAATGTTTTGCGGGTCCTACGTTATAATATTTATTTATTTTTTTTTCACACTTGCTTTTAACGAAAAAGAAAAAACACAGCAAATCATAAATTATTTTTATACACACGAAAAGTTGTTTTTTCCTCAACAATTATTTAGTGGGCGCTCTCAAGTACTACTAGATCTAATATTTTATTTAAAAATTAACAAACAAAAATCATGAGTTTATTTTGTTGCTCTTTGCTGTTTAATTAATGCCTCATAATTATTTATACACCTTCTGTGCGAAATTTGTGCTTACTGAAAATAAAAAGCTTCACTTTTGTTTTTGAATCTTTTCAATAAATAAACTGAAAATGCCATTAAAACAGAGTAAGTTGCCAAATCTGTAGTAGATGCCTGCTGTATAAAAATATTTCAGCCTGGTATGACCGGAAGTTTGTAGCATGTGAGATTGTTTATGCAAATCTGAAAAAATCTAATTGCAAATTGAAATTTTTTTATAAACGTAATTAAAAGCTAGGTGAAATTTATTTATTGCTTAGCTGATCATATGTATTAATTAGTTTTATATTAAATTTAAAATAGAATTATCTATTTTGGAACAGTTTTGATATTTGCTATGACTCATGGGTTATTAAAAATGGTCTAGAAATATTGACTTAAAAAGGACTGGTTAAGTTAAAACTGCCACACTTTGAAAAGGTGTGGCATTCTAACTATAAAAGTTTAATTTAATTTAATATGTTCTTTCAGCATTGCCTCGGAATCACCAAACAGTCAGTCTTACCCATATCTAGTGTAGGTTCCCATTAAAACCCACGGTATACTTTTTTATTCCAAAGTTTTTGTAGCTTTCAGTCAAAAGAAAACATGAAACACTCCAGAGAGTATATATATCCTTAATCAGCCTCAAAAGTTAGGACAATCTTACCATCTACATTAATTTATAAAAAAACAAGCTTAACAAAAATAACTAAATTTTCAAGTTTTGAGGTGATTACGAATGTTTTGTCCAATTTACCTAAATTATTCTCATATACGTAGTCGTGAGAAGTGGTCAAATTCTCACTTCTCTACCGGTCCTTAGTCCGAATACGACAACTTTTTCACGACTATTGTTGCTCTTTCAGCTGCATTTTCATCAACTGCACGTTGATCCCAATTGTAAGTAGTTAACTTTTTTCCGAATGGTCGTCCGTTAATAGCTCAATAGAACTGCTATAAGGTGCGTACTCGTGATATCATACCATCGCCGTTGTAACTTGTTATTGGCATACCAACGAAGACCTTCTTATTCGCTACTATTTTCTAATGGCAGTTAGCAGAACTCTAATCATAAGATCAAGCCCAACCTTAGGTGCATCCCGTTAAATTCATGCAGTAAGGTGAAGCCTAGCTTCACAATATGCATCCTTCACCGTATCTATCCTCCCGAGAATGAATTAAATTCGGTTAAGACTGCGTTAGTGCTGCCATACTGATACTTTTGATAGATCGGTATAGCTTGGCGCAACTCATTGCTGCCTTGATGCTATTATGCTGTATAAGTTACTCCTCTTCCTTGTCTGGCAGTGTTACATCACAACGTTGCGCTGCATTGCCTTGCCCCCGCTTCCTATAGATATTATAAATACCATTTAAAATTCGTTTCTATCGCTTCAAATGAATCTTGGTGCTCTCCATGTTTAGAATGGTATTGATAAGCTCAGCTTCGCTCTTTACTTTGGTCTTCACTTAAAGGTGCCCACCCACTCCCTTCTGATAATTCTTTTGCTTGGCATAGCAATATCAGTCGTATATGTAATACGTCCGTGCCGCTCGATTTTACCGCTCCTTATTTTCCAATCTTTCTGCAGAAGTTTCTCGGAGTTGTGCTGAATTTTAGTGTTGATCGTCCCAGAATTATTTCAGTACATATTACTCCAGCTTCGCGGACTTTAATGCGGAACATTAAAACTTATTTATTTTATTTAATAACATATATGTTCCCATGAGTTTAGAAGAGATGGTGTGCATCGTGTCATAGCGCTCAACAAAACGCAAGATCTTTATTACTTTTCGAGAAGAACAGTTAGTCTTCGTGTAAATGTAAGATTTCAGATGAGAAGGAAAGGCATAAAACTCTGAGTCAGGTGGAGAGAAGACTTTAAATGAATGGTGAAAGGTGTAAGACGCTAATGAAAAAAAAAAAAAAGATTATGAAGTGTTAGCTTTTACTTAAAGTTTTTAAGCGTCTTGTTGTCAGTGTTGTGAATACAATCACTGATTGCCCAAAGGTGCACCCTATTCGCTATGTCTCATTCAAATGTTTACCTTCAAACTTTGTTGTTGCGCAGTGCATCTTGGCACTGGCTTAGCCGTGTCCAATCACACTACCTTCTATGTACGGATTGATACTTTTTATGTATTATTACAACACCAATGCGAATTTCTCCAACTTGGGGATATTTAAAACTATGGTCGAATCCACGTAAAATTTGTCATATAGGTACTGCTCATGGACAGACATTCCTATCTACATATCTTTCCTATCTTATTTTTCAAAATCATTAAATGTGAAAGATGGAAGTATTACCTGAGATATGGCATTTTAACAGCCATATGTCTGTTTTAACATTCATTATACAGCTGTTAATGATATTTTTACTAACAGAGCATGTGGTGTAAAATCGTCAACTTTGTGTCATCTTGCAATGCCATATCTCAGCTGTCAGATTTTCAGAGAACAGATTAATAAATAACCAACAAATTTCCCTAATTTCACAACGTACTTCCGAAATATAAGCTCGACTGGACTCATTTTTCACAAATCACCAAAAAGTACTTTTTAAAATATAATTTGAACCAAACTCTTGTAACGTCAAGTTAGAAAGCGCTTAAAAAGCATTTGAAAGAGATTTACAAATACACATTACATGTAAAAAATGGGGTTCGTCCGTAGAAATTTGCCATGTGGCGGTACAGTCTTCTTCAGTTTGTATAATAATCCGTTGTGGCAGACTCGATCAAATGCCTATTTAATATCCAAGAACGTAGCTGAGCAGTACACAAAGCCTTGTAGTATAATTTCGACCATCCGGTGATATTGTTCAGGGGTGCCATGCCTGCGCCTAATTCCAAATTGGTGATCTGGAATCTTGTTTTTAATAAAGACAATAATCTAAAATACATCTTCGAGTATCTTGAAAAATACAGGCAATAGGCTGATCGGGTAACTTGTTATTCAGGCTTGCGAATAAGAACCACTTCGGCGCACTTCCACTGCGAGGGGAAGTAACCAAACCAAAGTGACTGGAAGGGTTTTCAACGCGGTCGTAGCCAGCTACCTTTGGGATTTTCCATTTTACTATACCAGACTGAACCATTGGTTTTGGTAAGTTCGAGCTAAGAAATTCAACATTTTCTGCATTTTCTAAAGTGGAACAACTGAAAAAATGAGCTTTGTAGATGATTTAGCGGATTCTCTAAGTTGGTCTTTTAAGGTAACGCGTTACCTTCCATAAACTGTGCCTCCTATCGTTAGGTTCAAGCTGGCTGTAGTCTTTCAGGGCTTAGGGATTACGAGATGTATTAAGCAACGGTTTCAGCTTCTTGGTTGCTCTGTTGAGAGCTGCTTTGTCAAGAGTTTAATGCCAAACTCTTCTGGTTCTACGTATAAGCCGCGCCATTTTCTTAATAGCATCATCAATCTCGTTGCTGTGCTGTTCTTTCCAAATCTAGTACATCCTGATTTTGGTGATCTTCTTAAACAACTTCATTGACCTTGTAGTTTTGTTGATCGAAACATCACGACGCAGTGCTAACAACACAGGTCAAGACAGTTTCTGGTGTGCACTCTAGTTGGGTCGAAACCTCGCGTTATGGCTGTGTCAAGTACATCTGGAAATTTTCTGGTATCAGTGGGCTAGAACCCACATTCTCCCACTGCTCTCCGAATGAGTTGTTTGTGTTAATGCAGAGCAGTAGAGCTCCGCATTTGCGGTTGTTGAACTTTGAACTTCACCATGGAACTTTTGCGTTGAAATTACTACTAGTTCCAATTTCATCAAATAGCTGTTGGAACATTTAATGATTGACTGCGTTCCAATTTGGACATACGCCACAGCTAGTACTAAATCGCTTTTCAATCTGACGCATTGAACCCGGTCTGTCACTAGGATGATTAACAACTATGAGCTCCTATCCTTTTATTTTAAAGTAGAATGTTTGTATCTGGTTACTGAGAAAGAATGCGTAAACCGTGAGAACAGTGTTGTTCATTTTTTTTTTTTTTTTTTAAACCGTAACTCCAATAATTCTTGCTCATTATTCTCCACATTTCTTGGTAATTTTTGAACCATTTGTTTTATAAAAATTGGTATATTTATAATCTGTTCATGTGTCCTCAATCTTATCTGCGTAAATGGGATGCGTGGAGAAAGTTATCTTTCTGACAATTGCTATTATGGTGATAGCTTTGGTGACATTTCCGGATACTTGAATTCATTGAATTTAGTGAACTAGTGGGATGTGTTTGGTGACTAATAGATTAGTTACAACACTTGCATATCACAACGCTTGTAAGATCCACATCCGGATCAAGATATATTAAGTAACTTTTGAACCACAAACGGTTTTTCGTGAATATTTTTGTTTTTTTCTTCTCTTGAAAACGTGTAGCGTAGCTTGAATCGTAGCGTCGAATCTTAAAGTCGTTGGTTGAGCATCAATTCGCAAATCGTGGTTTTGTTGGTAATTTTGAGAACGCTGCTAATAGTATTCCTCTTGAATATTCTTGAATGTGTCTTATTTCACTGATATTATTTAAAATTTCGCTAGGATTAGTTTTTGCTGGCTGCTTGGGAGGCTTATTCGCATGTTTTGTATCACCAAAGTCTTTTATCCTTTCTTCCGGCATTTTCGTCACTGCACTGTTTTGAATTACTTATACAATTTTTTCTCAGATATGCTATGGCTTCTTTTAGAATTAGCTCCAATACAAAGTCTGGAAAATTCCTCATCGGAGAATTCAATATCTATCTGTTCTAAAGTTCAATCAGCAATCTCCCATGGAAACCATGGTGGTTAGACTTCAGTTCTTGTACCAACGCCAACTATACGTTTGCAGACTCAAGTCTGGTAGCGAAATTTGAAAGGTTGTCTTGGAAGTTAAACCAAGTAATATGCAACGTCGATCGGCTTTAACATTAGCAGCATTATTTTGTTGACTAAGCGTTTTGTGTAAAGTAGGAGGGTGGTTTCATAAGTAAATAGAAGATATATTATCAACAAATAAGCGTTTCTCAACATAGTCAACTTTTATTTTTCATTCCTTTCAAATAATAAGTTTCGTTAATATGTACCCACAACAAATTGTTTCCTTTAGACATATTGTTATTCGAATTTAATTATATTAACAAAATGTCTCATACTGCTAGAACCACAATTCCAATATAATCTGCATATTGACTCATGATTGGGAAATTCTTAAGATTACAGCATCTTTTTTTCTGTTTTTTTTTTCTTTAATGTATCTATAAAACGACACACGACTTGAACCATTTAAATGTCACAACAACAGCCAGCATCGTCATCCTCAACATATATACGAATGAGTGGTTTTCCCTAAAACCAAAATAGACTTGGTATGCTTTCGAAAATAAATCGCCTAAAGTATAATGAACCTATTGCAAAAACCAGTTTAAAGCAGTTGAAAAGTTTTCGAAACATTCTATTTTTTTCTTTGATATATTTCACTTCTTGCGGAAAATACCAGCCGCGCACGTGCTTTTCAATATCGCCCGACAGATAGATATATGTACATAGGTACGTACGATCAGTCAAGTAGTGGAAAATTAGCAATTTATATATGTAGAAATTGAATTTTTTTTTTTGTTTTTAATGTACATAAGCGATCGAAAGCGATTTGTAGAACTATATCGATATATGTTGTTCGTATACGATTAGCAGAATTCGTTTGTGTGTGGAAATGTTTTTCAAATATTTATGTGAAAAACAAGCCAATAAAAAATAAATGAAAAAAAAAAACGCAGCAATAAAATAAGCTTAACACAATTTATATATGTATATGAAGAAAATAGCTTAAAAGATATTAATGTAGAAAGTATTTAGTATCGAGAGATATAAAAAAAAAAAAAAAAACTCACATATAAGACAAGAAAAAATGACTTTGAAAGAACCAATGAAGAACGAACAAAAAATTATATATTTGCTTACGTAAAAGAAATTTCACAAAACAAACAAAATATTTACGAGAGTAAATTGAAAAGTTTGTGCTTTATGTGTTTGAAAGGGTAATAAAAAAAAATGTTTGGAAAGGAATATGCATAAAGAAATATATTATAAGTAGCACAAATTGGCATATCACAGCTAGCGGAGTGATAAGTTTTCGTAAGTGAAACCGAAACAATTGTTTTTATAGCTCTTTAAATTTTTGGTGTATACAATAGTGTTTGTTAATGTGATTTTTCTGAGTAACTTAGTATAAGTGGAATATCACAGTCAGCAAACTGATGATATTTGAATTCGAAACAATTGTCTTCGTAGCTCGCTGCATACTTTGCTATAAATTATTTTTCTGAGTAGCATAATATTTAAGAGCTAATGTTCCCATGAGTATTCCTAGCTGAATCCGAAAATATTGTCTATATAGCTTTCAAAGCTTTGTGCTAAAAATTCATAAATACAAAATTTTTGTTTTCAAAATTTCAATAAATTCCCAAAAAAAAATCCTCTTACATTTCTGCATCTTCATCTTTATTATACACCGCATCTCAAGGTGACCTAGCCAGCCTATAATATTCGTATATAATATCTAACCGATTTCACAAATACTAGCAAAAATTCTGCGGCAATATCCTAACAACCTAATTGAGTTGATTCGAAATCGATTTGGCCCAAATTGGGTCAATTTCAGAATGCAAATTAAGCGTGCTAGCGACATTTACTACAGCCGAGCGCTATTTGTAAATAGATTTTTGGCATCAAATCAAAACGTTTTTCCCCACCATTCCAAATTAAATTTTGGTTGTTCTATTTTTTTTTTTGTTTTTTGATTTTATGAAATTTTATCGGCGAATCGAAGAACAACAACAAAGCGGTAAAGTGCAAACAAAATATTTCAGTTTATTTTTAAATAAATTAATTGGCACGCGTCCAAATGTCATAAAAACGTGAATAGGTCTAAAATTTTTGTTTGTTTTAGCAAACTACGCTGTTTTGAAAAATTTCAACACTTAAAGATAGAATTGTTCTGCGGTGGCTATTGCTGGAGATTTATGCATTAAACACACGAACCAGCGCCATATAAGTAGTCAAAGCAAAACGTAATCTTCTTAAAATGAGCTAAAAGATTTTCAAGTATCGTCGTTCGTCTGCTTGCACTTGAAATAATTTTCAAAAAGACTTTTCCGCCTTCTTCAGTATCAAGGCCAATGTCAATAGTTGTTGCTGCTGCTAATGCTGCTGCTGCTGCCCCCAACCAACTATGCTTAACGTGTTATTCTAATTTTAATTGAAAAGCCAAAAAAAAAAAAAGGAAAATAAATTTGTATTTCATTGCTATTCGATTCGATTCGTCAGTGGAATTATGGCTAAATGCATTTTGGCAATGTTTCAGAAACGTTTTCGAAAATCACTTTTCAAATGCCCGCAGAAGCAAATCGAATTTTGGTATTTCGCATTATGAAAATATTTTTAGCTTGTAACTTTTAAATCGATTTTAATAGCTAATAAAAAAAATTATAGCAATTATTTCCAGACAAGTATTTATTTCCGAAAAAAAAAGAAAAATGTTTTTCCTTGCGGTCTTAAATTCATTTTGCGGCTCTTTTGATACTGAAACGCACTTTCAGCAACTGTCAAGATTTTTGATTGCAATTTAGATTAATTGCTTTAATTCACAAAACTGAAATCTGATAGCTTTTTGCAGCAGTTGTCATTGGTTTTTTATTCATGGAAATTGTTTGGAGCAGTTTAAGAAACTAAATTGAAACGAATTGCTGCTTCTTATACACAGAAATATAAATAGTAAAACTGCTGATCATATATACATACTTCAAACATGCTGAAAACAAGAATCAAAGAAGTATTTAAAAAATAAATGGGTTTATTTGTGTTTAGGGGAAGCGCATTATGCCACAAGTAGTATAAACTGGAGTACATGTACTCGCTGAAAGATCGGTCAAAACGAAGTGTTATTTTTCCCATCTCTTGGGGAAGTTTAGTACGAATTGTAGTGTTGTTCAGCGACTCCGTAATTCGTTTACCAAAACAGGTGCTAGAAGGCGCCATAAGCGGCGACGTGCATCTTCCAATTCGTTGCCTTCAAGTAGTTTTGAACTCTTGTTGATGTGTGCAATGGTACGTTGTCGTACAGAAAAATCAGCTTGTGATGTCTTTGCTGATAATTTGGTTCTTTTTAAAGAGTTTTACCAGTTTTCCTTCGTCTTCGCCATCGTCTTCCTTTCAGAAGCGATTGATAGTTGGCCTACGATTTCTTGCTTTAACAATTTTCTAAATATATGAGTCCATCACAATCCGATGCAGGAACAACACTCTTCTTTGTCTTGCGAGAAGAATATGTCATGTGTTTTATTGTTCTTTTCATACATAATCGGTTTTGCAATTTTTTAACCTTTCCCATGGCATATAGGTGCATGGAAATGACCCAAACTACAAACCTTGTTCCATAAATCCAGCAAACGCTGAACTAAACTTTTTCCATAAACTTTTTCAACTCGCTTGTTGGAATGTTCTTTAGCACCTGTGTCACTGCTGCTTCTATGGCTGGAATGTCAAATATTCCTTTAAATGCAGTTTTCTGTTCCTTGTGACGTGGTGCATTATCATACAATAAAAGCAGCTGCTTTCCTTTGGAATGTTCGGGCCTAACACGTAGAACTCTAGACCACAAACTATGTAAAACTTGTCAATAATATTCTTCATTGACAGTTTGACCTTCTGGAACTGATGTACCGAAGGTACAAGAGCCTATTGGTTTTGTGGAAATGTATGTAACAGGTTAAACTTATGGTCGGAGACCTCCCAAAGTTACCCTGTCTTTCCGTCCGTATGAACGAAAGGATCTCGGTAACGGTAATAGATAGAGACTTCGTTCTTTTTGCATTCGACTTGGACTTCGCCTAATTTTTCGATTTTATTTAAAAGTTTTAAACGTACATTGTTATTCCGTGCTTCAGTACTACTAAATACAGTACAGTTATGATCTTTGCAGGTCTATGCACAGCACTGTAAAAAGTCCTGCCTCCTTGAAAAATATGTAATAAAGTTCATATGATTCAGTCTATGCAGCGCCTTTATTGTCACCTAAGTTTCGTCATCTTCCAAATAGAATATATGTACAGGTGCCAATATTTTTGATCCCAATTTTTAATAAATGTCTTCTAAGTCTGTAGTTTTTAGACCGTTCTTCTTGAATCAATTGTATATTTCAGATTATCTCTTAATGTGGTAAGGGCATAACAGCTTTTACCGCCTGTATTAATGCCTTCACAGTTTTCCCAAAATATGTCTCTGGCTTTGACCTCTAACTCTTTTTCAAGTGTCTTGAGAGTATCTGATCCGAGCGAGCAAATTGGCTCTGAACCATTGAAATGAGAGGCTGCTGTTCCCCTTCTTGCCAAATTGTCAGCTTGTTCATTTCACGGTATACTCGCTTAGCCAGGTACTCAGTATAGAATTTTCTTGTCACATCTTTTAAAATTATTAAGTTTTCCTATAAAATCTAAGACTAGCTTACACTCAAACAAATTTGACCTTAATGCACTAATAGCGTCTGACATTCGGCACAAATTTCATTATTTGGTTCTTGTACCTCTTAGGTTGATCTTAATATACCTTGCTATCGCATATATTTCTGATAAAACTGATAAATCTTCCTAGCGAGGTCTCAAAGTAGTTAGGGCGAGGTCTGAAAACACCCGTGCCAGTTCCATTATCTGTTACAGAACCATGATGTAAATTAGCTGATTACCCAAGGTCTAATATTGTAACCCAGATTGTGACTAAGGCAGAGCAGTAGCAGGTGCTCTGTCAGTCAAAAGATTTATTACTTTATTGTTGACATGGGCCTCTGTCCTTGTTATGTCTTGCTATCCTCAAAATTACTATATGTGCCTGTTAAAGATAGACTACTGTAAAAAAAAAAAAAAGCTGCGTTTGTGTTTGACAGATATTAAAAGCAGATAACCTTCTGAATCTTAGCTTTAATTTTTGCGTTAAAAAATATCACCAAAACAAAAGAGAAGTTTGATAAATACTATGGGAGCTCGGTACCATTAATTTCAATGGCTATCAGCACAAATTATATGGAACTTTCAGATCGCCCAAAAGATCTTGTCCTGCCAGTAATTGTCAATAAAATCCATTGAATGATATTTTGAGATCGGAGAATAAAAGTGCATGAGGAGACTGAAGCTGCAGATATATGAACTAAGCGGTTAGATTACATTTTACATGAAGATTTGGACATGAAAAAGCAAAAGAAGAATATCTTCTTCCTGACTTTTGATAGCTTGCTAAAGTGGGCAGATTCTTCTTTGTCAAGGGAGACAAAAACGATGCTCCAGAAATTATTCAAAAAGTCTGTCAGTGTTTCTGTCATGAACTGGTTTAAATATTGACATTGCAAGGTCAGTTGGTTGCCGATACCTTTTACTTATTTTTAAATACATTTTTAATGCATTGAGATAAGAGTTTATTGTCAACGTCTCCTGGGTGATCTTCCGTGTTTCGTTTTATAGTTGCAAGCGCTACAATAATAAATCACGAATATTGCACCCAGTTTGCGATTTTATGTCATATCAAAATAGAGTATCTGTAATTGGAGGGTTTTTGACAATCTCACAGTTCAACTGAAAGGTGGTCCGAATCCAGTTTTCTATTGCTCGTGCATGACTTAAATTGTGGTAGAGTGCAGGATGATAAGTGTGCTTTGCTGGATAAATTATGTTGAAATTGTTGAAGTCGACCTTTTCCTTTTGTCTAATGACTCATGAGTTTGCTCCTATTGATTCAATTTGTGAATATTGACTTAGGAATACTGTTTTTAGGCCCTGTACCGAAGGTACAAGAGCCTATTGGGTTTGTGCAAATGTATGTAACAGGTAGAAATAATGGTCGGAGACCCCCCAAAGTTAACCCCATTATGGTCAGGAGTGATAGAGGAGTCGATATAGCCATGTCCGTCTGTCCGTCTGGCCGTCCGTATGAACGAAAGGATCTCGGAAACGGTAATAGATAGAGACTTCGTGTTTTTTGCATTCGACTAGGACTGCTCCGGAATTTTACAAGTTTATTTTGAAATCTTGCCCCTCCCCCCCCTTCCCCATAAAATCACCCCCAAGGCTAAAAATTTCCTCGGCACAAAAAAAAGTAAGTATGCCAGTATAAAGATATCGTCTTTCTAAGCCAAAATCCAAAAAGTTCATCAAAATCGGATAATAAATGACGATTTTATAAGCAATTGAATTTGAGCGACCCCCCTTTTCGTTTCATACATAAAAAAATGTTTTATAAGGCACTTAGTGGTGCAGTGAGAAGTGGTCATGTGTTTGGTCATAAGCTAGGGGAACATTTAGTGTGTTTGTTAGGCGACCTGTGCTGGTACAGGGCCTCTTACAGTCGGTTACGCCCGACTGTGATTTTCTTACTTGTTTAGCATGATTTGTGCTACTTTCTGGAAAGTAACAAGCATACACCAATGATTGAACACCCTCTGACCCTATTAGTTTAATGCCAATGGATTCTATGACTTTTGGATGTAGAACCTGCATACTTATATGTCTACATAAGATAGCAGTTCGGGAATTTCGAGGTCGTAAACTCACGACTCTTACAATCTTGCTTGTTTATTATTAGATTATAAATTTTCTGTATTACTTACTATCGGCAGAACCACAATATGTCTTATATTACTATATAGGGAAGTACTTATTATGCGAATAGACACACTTTTCGTTTGATGGCACTTAATGATATCAAAATTTAGTATTTTTACTAATTCTCTACGAAAGTTTTTTTTTTTTTTTTGATAAGAAAAAAAAAATTGATAATAAATATTTTAAAATATAAGTGGATCTGTAATACGCTTGTGAATACAATTTATTTAATTGATGTCCACTTGTGGAGATTATTTCTACACAAACTTAATTTTGGCATATTTATGTCCTTATCTTTTTAGGCCCTGTACCGAAGGTACAAGAGCCTATTGGTTTTGTGCAAATGTATGTAACAGATAGAAATAATAGTCGGAGACCCCCCAAAGTTACCCCCATTATGGTCAGGAGTGACAGAGGAGTCGATATAGACATGTCCGTCTGTCCGTCCGTATGAACGAAAGGATCTCGGAAACGGTAATAGATAGAGACTTTGTGTTTGTTGCATTCGACTAGGACTGTTCCGGAATTTTACAAAGTTTATTTTAAAATTTTGCCCCTCCCCCCCCTTCCCCCTTAAATCACCCCCAAGGCTAAAAATTTCTTCGGCACAAAAAAAATTGAGTACACCAGTATAAAGATATCGTCCCTCTAAGAAAAAATCCAAAAAGTTAATCGAAATCGGAAAATAAATGACGATTTTATAAGCAATTGAATTTGAACGACCCCCCCTTTTCTTTTCATTCATATTCGCGCAGTGAAACATTTAATGTGTTTGTTAGGCGACCTGAACTGGTACAGGGCCTCTTACAGTCGTTTACGCCCGACTGAAATTTCCTTACTTGTTTTGCAATATATTTATTGGAATTTTCCGAATAGCTTGATTCATGTAAATAACTTCATGGTTTGAGAGATATAAACCCATGCATTTGTTTTAAGTTTCTTTTTGAACTAATTTTGAGAAAATAGGATTTCCGATGCGGAAAGTTCAAATAGAAGTGTTCGGGCGCCTGGTTCGTAGCAGTACTCCGCCGAATCGTTTGCCAGCTCTAATATATGAAAATCTTTAAAAATAAATGACATTTCTGTTTCAGTATTATTTTACGTATGCCGGCTGTCAACATGCAAATAAATTAGAAAAATTTCCACATTTTAATTTTATGGCATTTGGTGTGAAAATTTTCAACAAGGTTAAAGATCAGCGCACACACACAGACAGACAAATCCATAACAATTTCATTTGGCACACGACTTCTAAAAATTGAAATTTATTAAACAGTAATCCGTAAAGTTTGCTCCATTGAGTGACACTTCAAAGCTTTTTTGTCAGTAGGCGTCACGCCCAACCACTGCCAGTCAGTACACGCCCACTTCCAACAAGATGATATTGAAAGGGGTGGGGGGGGGGGGGGTGTATACTGGTTGGTGAAGCTGCGTGCGCGGGGTTGCAATTGTAGAACAGATGATGTTTGTACGGTTCGTGTGTTTGTCGCAATGTTCGTTTATTAGTTCAGTTCGTGCGCCACGAAAGTTTGCGTGTCGGCTTCGGCTGTGATCTCGTGACAACGATTGTGATGTGATTGTTGTTGTTGTTGTTGTTGTTGTCGTTCTTTGCTGCTGCCGATGTTTTCGGTTTGATAATACATATTGTTTAAAGCAGCATGCAACACAGATACACAAATAATATTCATACAGATACACTTTTCGATATACACATTAATCTGGTTGCACATTATTATTATTATTTTTTTTTTCGGCCGTTTGCCGCTACTGAATTTTCAATTTTATTTTTAATATTTTTTTTCGTCGTTACGCGCAATAAATCTGCAGAAAATAACATAATTATGGTGGAGTTTTTTTTAGTGTGTACATATGCGGGTTTTATATTTTTGAAATGTTTTTTTATTATTTCTTATTTTTGCTTCATGGTGTTGAGCAATATTGCCATATTAAGTAGCTACCACTTGGATAATGTTTAACATTAATCGGTTTAATTTATGTGCTGTAGAAACAAAATGGTAATTTAATACATTTTACTATTATTTATTTAGATTAAATAAAAACAAAATTAACAGAGCTTTAATTTGGGTTCGTTAGATAGTTATTTAGAATGGCTTGCAGTTTTTATTTTAGAAGTAAAAAGCTGCAATTTTGTGCTAAGAATAATTTGAAATCTCAAAATAAAATTATTGTTTAGCCAGACATTGAAGGGACTCATTCTGCTCGGTGTGAAGCACACGTTAATGCAATTGAAGTTGGTTTGATGTGCCACTTCCAGGCTCCTGCATCGCGACAGCCGCATCGTACTGCATACGGTACCAGCAGCAAATTTTTCCGGTACCATTATATCTACAGAGTACAGAAGCGGACCCAGCATGCTTCACCAGATTTTACAACATGCATATTGGGCAGTTTTTGTCGCACTTTCTGCTGTATGCGGTTTTCCCCCAGATAAGATCGGACCATCAGAACAAAAAGTGTAGCGCCTTGATCTTAGTCAGGAGTCCGGCACATCGACAAATATCGCATTGCAGTACTCCTAGTCGTCGAACTTCTTCAAGACATGGTTCACAACTCTGTGGAATTTATTGTGATCTGGTATCTAAAGCCGAATTGGTGGTCAGGCAGTGCTTTTTGATAGCCTACCAGTTTGGTAACTCGCGACGCAAAAAGTCGTACAAGAATTAATCGACCTCTTGAAGTTATGGCTTGCAGGCAAAATTTTACCTTAAATTGCTGTTTTAGGTAAAAAAAAATTTTTTAGGTAATGATTCCTAAATTTTAGGAAAATTTTTTTTTTAGTGTATGAAGGCTACCCCTTAAAATGGTTGGATATGAACCTATATAATTTATTTTATTAGAATTTATTTAAGATACACCACATTTGCCACACTTGGCAAGAAGATTAAAAATTTGTTCATTCAAAAACTTAGAAAGGAGGAGCAAGTTTGAATGGATTCTACCGCTTAAACAGCGCTTGAAACGTTCATTAAACATTACTTAGGGCGCGTTCAACTATTAAGTAATGCAATTTTTGAAGATTTTTGAACCTCCTTTGCACCAAAACTTGCATTTTCCTATGTCTAGCTGCCTAGGAACCACGAATTTGCATTGAATGATTGGGCAAGTTGACGGCAGAAAAATTTCCGAAAAGACAGATTTCAATGCACTGCTCGTGCGGGAACAGCAGTATTCATTGGCGCATTTAATGACTTGCCAGAATTATTGCAATTCACGGACGTAAGTACTATACCACGCAAGATTTGGTTCTGCTGGATCCTGGATGCTATCTTCGGACTTTCTTTATTCCGCCGAAACGTCGGTAGTGGTCAATTTTCATTATCTTCCATACCTTAACAAGTGTCTCTCCAGCGGTGCAAAAAAATTCGTCATCAATAGTAATTCCTTTGTTGTCGAGATGACAACCAAAATGTGCATAAAGGGGACCATGCCTCACTCAACTCGTCTGTATGCGTTCCTTCCAAAAGCATTCGTCGCTTTAAACAGGGCGTCCAAGATTTATTTTTTTAAATGTTGAATGACGAAACTATTAACTTTCCAATAAGGTGGAATTTCGTCCGGCTTACCATCTAAAAAAATAAGAATAAATGGCTTGACGGTATTCGATTCTGTCATCATAAAATGTTTAAATGCAGAAACTGATAAATGTGATTCGAAGTCAAAAGCATGGGTGTACGTTTTGGAGGATGCGTCTTCCAGTTCTTATGGATATGTGTGTCGGTCCGCTATAACGAAAAGCTTCTTCTTTAGCGAAATTGTGAGGATCCACGTTGCCACCGACGTATATATAGGGAATAAGTTTGTACCGTTTTGCCACGACCCAGGAATGGATAGGATAGCATGGATATTCTGTATTCCATATGCATTAAAAGAGGGATCTGACTTTTCACTGCCGGTAAACCTATTAGAACATGTGCCTTATAGACTTGAGAGAGAACAAATACTTGCTGTGGTCCCAGAAGCGATAGTATGTGGCTAGCAGAGCTTATAAACAGGTGCTGACGGGTTTCCATTAAAAGGAATCATTTTAAATTACGCGCTTTTTTGTTTATATTTTGGCAAACTCTTAGGAGTCACAGTAAATATATGAGTAGTTAGAGCTATACAAAGAAAATGGAAAGGAACAAGAGCACAAAACAGTAATGAGAAAATTATTAAATTATATTTTAAAAATATTAAATTTGTGTAAAAAATATCGAAGAAACTGTATGCCTTTTAAATATGCAATATTAGTTCACTTAGGACCACAATATCATATAACCTTAAATATATTACTTTCTTACTCTAGAAACGTGACATTTTTCTAATTATTTTTTTCTCTTTACTTACAGGTATGTACCAAGTTTAATATATTTATATCAAATAGTTTAAGAGGTAAGAAGGAACATGACAATTCCCATTATTCTAGTGGATCATAGTTCGCCCGATGCTCTTTATATGTATAGCAAGTATAATGCATTTGCGTCAAAAAATCGAATTATTTTTTTTTTTATAATATTTCGTGGTATTTGATTTAAGCACTAAATAAGGGTTTAGATGTCTATAATACTTTATGATGACGTCACATGGTCAGAATGTAAAAACCGATGAATGTTCTTCTCCAATTACACGATTATTGTAGATCTGTTGCCATAAACTAGCGATTTAACGTAGTACGAGAGAACAATTTGAGTCTAAAGGTGTCACAAATCTTGACCCTGTTTCATGTGGTTAAATAACTAGCAGTGGAAGCACTCATTATGGTATTCGTCTTACTATTTTGAAATTAAAATCAATAGCTTGTAAACAAAGTCAAGTTAAATTAACCCACTTTGCATTCTAATAAATCGATTTTGGTTGCTTAGTCTATATTGCACAATTATTGCTTAACACATCAGAAGAAGATGAAAGGAAACGTTAGTTGTGGCCGCACCAACAGCTTTTATACGCTTGACATGCAAAAAAAAGTATAGGTGAGGGCTTAAATAATATGTATATAGGTTCTTTCAAGTGTTCAGTAAAAAGGGTTACCATTAATATATGTATATGGGTGGAAGAAGTCACCATTTTCATGACATTTAATAGATTACTTTTTTATTGAAAAATCAATAAATTGGTGGTTTCGTATACATATATATATGTATGTGCAGCCTAGTAACATTAAAAGTATCCATACCTAGTCTAAGAATTATTGCTTAAAAACTGCGAAACTAGTTTTAATTGACAGACAATATATATAGGAACATGCCTGGTTTATATTTTTTCTCGTTGAACTGCTCAAGTATATATGTACATATGTATGTACTTAATCTTCATCTTCAAAATTTCGCTTAAAGCGTTACAAATTGCGTGACAAAATTATAAAACTATACACATTACGTGTTGAAGTGCATAAAAAACAATTTGTGTCAGCACCTGCAAGGCGCCGTCGTAATTGTTTTTTTGTTTTATAGAGCTGCCAAGCGAAAGAGTGTGAGGTCAAGCATCAAATACTAAAAAAACAACAACAAAATAGCACAAGTACAACAACAACTCTTGGCGCTACTCAAAGAAAATATGCCTCGAGGGAAAATAAAATGAAAAGAAAATAAAAGTTTTTAGTTTTTCTGCTTTTTCCTCCCTTTTCTATTTACATTTTATTCGCTGATTCGAGTAGGTTTGATAAAAAGAAACAACAACAAAAAAAAAAAAAAACATTTTAATGAGCGCAAAAAATAAGAAAAAAGCGAATAACGAACCAAAACAAGCTCAAATGAAAATGGAGAGAACAGAAACGATAAAGCGGTTGAAAAGAAATAAAAAGAAATTAATAAAAAATATGTTTCAGGGCTTTGGTACAAGCGATTTTTAACGGATCTGGTTCGGAAGTTGTAATAAAATTTCCAGTTCCGTTTGTATATAATTTCTATGCAGCAATAAATTTTTTTTTCGCATTTTGTTCTGAATCATTTCCATTATGGAATCAGAGCTATTATATGAAGTAAATAAAAAACAGTTTCAATATTAAAGTAAAATTTGAGAATTGTGGAACACTTTATGGGTAAAGCGGTTGAATGAAAATAAGTGAAACGAAAATGGGGACGACCTCTTTTACTCCACTCGCGTTGCACCATCGAACAGTAGACCCAGAGAAAGAATTCCTTTCGGGAATCATCGGATCCTATTCACTCACCGTAGCTGACTAGTTCAGGGCATGTGAACCTAAGGGAATTCATTCACTGAGGCGACCATATTGTACCTTTGGGAGCTAGCTAGAAAGTGGTGTTTGCTTTAACTAGTTTTGGCGGGCATTCTGGTAACGATCCATGACTGAATACTGGTGACAAGAAGAGAACATCCTAACTTCCTTTCCCTCCAGACCTAATAAACCGACCTCATGCTCATAAAATGCATAAAAATGGTTTTGAAAAACGTAAAATATGTCGTGCCTAACAATTTCCTATATTAGAACCAAGCATTATGTTCATAATAAAGAACATAACAACAAATGCAGAGAAAGAAATATTTATAAATCTTACAGAGTCTCAGTCATTTCCATTTCTTTAGCAACTGATTGCCACTATATTGGTGTGGAACATTATTTTTATAAGGCTGTATGACAAAAGTATAAGAAAAACCAGATGTTTGGCAGAAAGAATGGAGGCACAAAACTCCCTTTGCTGTGGAGTTACGGTTGAAATCTGGTGATTCACTCCGAACTTACGGGAAGTGATCGATACAATAGAACCGTCTTGGTTAGGAGTTAACGTTTTGTGACGCACTTAGGCAAAGCTTTTTCAATATCCGAAAAAATGAGGGTGGGAAAAAGAAAACGTGAAAGAGACATATCAACATATCCGTTGCAATAGAAGTTTTACGATTTCGTGACGATTTTTTATTTTACTATCCCTGCTATTTTGTTATGAAAAGGAGCGTATCTCTAGATCGTTAAATATCGCGGATAACGCAGATTTCAGATGATAACAAAATATCACATCCCTACACGGATCACTACTTATCTATTGTTTGTGCAAGCATCACACCTAAACCGCTGTACCAATTTGTATACATTTTGGTATAGAAATAGATGGGACGTTGGAAAGTAACATAGGCTACTTTTTGTTGAAATCAGTGTGGGCGATGCTCTACCTCCCATATAAGCGATATACAATATTTTTCATAACTTTGCATCCATCTGAGGTTTCCAAAATGTTAAAGAGATCGGGAGAAGTAATCCTATTACTTTTGTACCGACTCAGAGGTGGGCGATTTCTTCCAGGAAAAGTCACGTTCTTTATTCTCCATCTCTTCTACTTGGTCCGAGTCCGCAGAATGGCTCTGAAGCTGTGAAGGGAAATGCTGCTCCTCTTCTTGCCAAATCGTCTGCTTGTTTTCCGTTATTCCCGCGTAACTGGATACCTAGTATAGAGTAATTTTGTTGGATATTCCTGGGTTGTTTAATTTACCAATGCATTCCATGACCTGTTTAGATTTGATAACAGCTGAACCTACTTTTACTCTTACTCTGCTCTATAACCGTCTGGCTATCGTAGAAAAAGGCGATGTTTTGGTTCTTGTATTCCCCTATTTAGGTTGAATTGTGAACATCTTTCTATCAAATATATTTCTGCCTGAAAGATACTGGTGAACTTCAATAGCGATTTAAAGTACTTAGTACAAGGTTCGAAATGTTAGGAAGCCGTCTGTACAGCAGGCCCGGTCCCCGGTTTGACATCGTAGTTGAACGCTATGTATTCCACGTTTCTTTAGTACTGAGTATTACCTTAAATCTTCTGATGAACATGTTCATTGTACCTAGGTTGTCACTAGGGTATTGTAGGAGTGGGTGGACTTCCTTCAAGTATGCAAGTAATCACTGCCATAGTGACTTTCTTCATTATATGTTCTAAATGGATCTTCCATGTAGTACGTTGATCAAAGTTTATTCCCAGGTATTTGACCGCTTGAAGAATTCTACCAACGTACCATTCACTCATATTAGCTTAAGTAATTTCATCTTGTATTTCCTAGAACAAAGAAACACTTGTAGTTTTAGCTGGGTTGATACTCAGTTCTACTTTGGAGGACCAATACCGTATTTCCCTTTACAGACAATTATTATGTCCTCAGCATATCCTTAGCATTCGATGCCATTATCTGTGAGGGAGTTTAAAAATTCATCCACTACAAGCCTCCGCAGGAGAGTGTTGCGCATGGTGGTTTCTATGAAGTGGTTCATTCATCAAGAATTTGGTCTTCTACTTCTAAACTTTTTCAGCATTGCGCCTATTCAAAGGTCTATGCCTTTCCGTAGTAATGCTGGAAATATTTCATACAGTCAGGAAAGTGGGTTTTAATGGGAAGCGTGCTCTCTCCTCATTCTTCGTGAATGTTCCATCTGGCTTTTTCTGACATAGGCCTGAGATAGCTCTAAATAATCAAGTTGCAATATTGGTATCTGCAATGTTGCTGCAAAATTTTGGAAAATTTTCTCGTTTTGCCTTTCATGTGCTTTTATTATATTCTGTAAGTCTGGTGGTATACTCTAGCCAGTCTCCAGTGCGCTTGGATTTATTAAAGAGCTTCCAGACCATTACTTTCAGGTTTAATGGTGAGTTGTTGTTCTTATAATTAATCTACTTTTATGGGGTCTTTTTAACATATCCCAGTTAGTACTTTTAGGATATTTTTATAGAAAAACATGCTATTTTTAGAGATAAATAGAAACCCGATGTCATGCAGTTTCATGTTACAAATCCCATTGCTTATTTGGAAATGTCTACAAATTAGGGCTTATCTACACAATTTAACTCTATCTTTAAAATCTGAACATCCCATCAAGATTCTTTGATTTCTTTTTTTTGAACGCACGGAGCGAAATTTTTTAGGCGGTATTTAGCAATTTTTATTTTAAATTCCTCACTTCAAAGCCCTGATGTATATACAAACACGAGTGTTTTTTTTTTTGTTTTTAGTTATACTCACTCACACACATATGACCGGCAACGCTCAGATTATTTGCTATTTTCGTATTTTTGCTTTATTTCTTATTTTCTCGATTTTTTTATATTGTTTTATTTGTTATTTTTTTTTTTTTTGTTATTTAATGTTTGATAAGGTTGTTTGCGCAGCGCTTGTGTCTTGTTCAGCTTGCCTGCCCTGCCCCCTTCTGCCGCACTGTTTAAGATAACACAGGCACCGCCATCAAGTGGTGCTCCATACGCGCCCACAATCAATGCTGCGTGCTGACGGCTCGTTTTTTTGATGGCGCTTTTTTTTTTTTATTTTTGGTTTGATACGATTTGCGCTTTTTAAGCTTTGGTCGCACGCTTGTCTGCAATTTTTTTTTTTCGACAAATAACATAGACTAATAGACAGATTGAAAGAAATCATGAGCTAATCAGTTTATATATAAATGTGCGCGACACATTTTTAATAATTGATTTTTATGCTGACTTATGGTGTGGATTTATTTGATTTGTTTTATTTTGCAGATTTTTGTAAACTGTAGAAATTTATTGTAAAATTTCTTAAAAGGATTTGTGCAATAAAACTTAAATTATTAATTATTATTAATATTAATTATTAATTTAAGACGTTTAAAATGCAAACAGAATAAATGAACTAATGTTGCAGTGCTCTTCAAACTGTGTAGTGCGCTTTAAATTGTGCTTTGGTCATGTTGAATACCTTCAAATTTTTTATTGCATACTTTTTGGCGTTTGCAAAGTGAGCAATCGAAAAAGCTTCAACCGCGTCTTTTCACAGAAGCCGCTCAATTCTAACAAATCTTGATCAGAAATTTTTAAGTTATAAACCTTTTAAAGACTTCGCCATTATTCTGAATGGAATTAACTATTATACAGCCTTACCGATCTGAAGAGACATGCATATATTTGTACATCTATACTTCTTATAAATTTGGTTTCTGCATTATTGCGCTTCTTCCAACAATTCTCCTATTGTATGTACTGTGGAAATATCTCTCAGGATACAATTGAACCAAGAGTTCGACAATTTTGGACCATTTAACATATTCTTAAAATTTATAGCCTAACCCAATCTACTTGAAACATTGTAATTTCTGGAGATCTAAATGGAAACTAGATAGTGTCCAATGTTAAAAATTTTTACTAGTCTGGCGTTCGACTGTAATGAGATTTGTTGGAAGGAGGCAAATGTAGGAATGTAGAAGAATTGCTTCAATTCTAAGTCCTTCAGACCAATAAGCTTTACCGCTTTTATGTTGAAAAAAATTAGAAAAAAATGGTGAATAAACACATCAAAGCTAAACTCCTCAATTCAAGGCTTTTATGGATATAAAAATTTGCTTTGGGCAACACATCTCATACAGAACTTGCAAGAACCATAATTTTACTAGATAGGAAGTAAAACTAATAGACTCGAGCATAGTTGTCACACAGCGTGTGGTCTTCCCTCTTCTGTGGAGCCTTGAATTTGAATACGGGCGATAAAATTTTCAAATGAGGTTAAATACCTTGGAGTAAATTTGAACGAATGTACCACATTGATTCACGTGGAACATATCGTGAAGAAGGCCACAATGGCAATGATTTGGTTATAAAATGGATGGATGTACATATCACACAATGATCACCTCAAAAATCACAGCTTCTAAACTAATGGAAATGTTTTTTAAATTGAATAAAGTTTTTAAAAGATAATTCAATCTTTAAATCGTTTAAATCTTAAAGGCTGCTTTAAGATATCTTATTAAACTTGAATTTTTTTTTTTTTTTCAAACCAAAAAATTTGTTCTCGATTATTAAGGCTTTATTTTGAAAAATGATTAAACATTAAATAGCCAAAATGTTTTTAATCGGAAGCTACGACGTTTTCCCATCTTTCTGGCAGCTTGTGGTTTCCATCCCAAAAGAACTTCTGCGGCTTGGCGTCCAATTTTTAATACCCTGTTCTGCTGTGAAGCATATTCCGCTGAGGGCATTTTGCATAGATCTGAAGAAATAGTAATTAGAGGGGACTTTGCTGGATTATAAGGCGGGTGAGGTAGAACTTCCAATCCACTGTTTTCCAAATAGTTTTTAACCGGTCCTGCAACATGTGGTCGAGCGTTGTCATAAAGGAAAATTATGGATTCGTGTGTGATCGCATATTCTGGTCGTTTTTTCGCGTTCGCTCACTTTAAACGAATCAATTGTGTTCGGTAGAGGTCCCCTTTGCTCGTCCGACCCTTTTCCGTGGATGTTGATGATTGGCCAAGCTTCATATACTATTTCTTGCCATTTGGGTTATTGTAATGAATCCATTTTTTATCACCAGTGACAATTCGAAGCAAAAAATACTACTTTTGTGGCATTTAAGCAACATTTTCGACATTGTAGAATTGGCGTTCGACGTCTCTAGTTTTCAAGTCATACGGCACCCAACTTCCAAGCTTTTGGATAAATCCTAATGCTTTTAAATGTCTGGAAATGGTAGTTTTTGCAAGTTCTTTATGCCTCCAATTGTTCATCTTCAAGCCTTTTTGGCTGTCCGGGTCGTTTTTCGTATTCTAAGTCGATATTGCCACTTTTAAGCCGTGCAAACCACTTCTGGTACGTTCGTTCCATAAACTTCTAACATACGATGACTTTCGGTAGCACTTTTCCTCATGTTACAGTAATGAAGAAGAACTCCCCACAAAAAATCCTTTATCTGCCACAAAGTTCGACTAGAAAATAGAAATGGTTATTTACGCTTCAACCAAATGACATATACTAAAAATTACCCGCAATGACAGTAGCTTCCAAATGAATATAGTCACGGATGAACATGACACGAAGTAATACTAGTAACGCCCTCTCTTAAAAAACTCACGATTTAATAAATAAAGATATATCTCTACTTTTTGTAATCTTGATTTCTGCTTTCTTGTGTTTTTTTCCGACAAATCTCCTATGATAGGCATTGGTATTCAATTAAATTTTTATCATGAGCCAACATTTTATGGATTGTGGGAGTAAGTTTCTTTTTCAGGATACATATGAACCAACAGTTCGACAGTTCTTGGGCCATATAAACCATATTTTGCACCATTGATCATTTCCTTACAATTTAAAACATTAAGAATATCACCAAAATGTCAAAAAAAAAAAAAAATGCCCGGGAGAATTTCCATCTATTTCCGTATCTATACTTTGGGACGTCTACGCTTAGTCCCAGCTTCTTCAAAAATTCATCTTGTAAAATTTTGTTTTTTTGGATGATCTTTGTCAAAAATTTCTGGCATTTAATTCTGGAGGAATTACATTTTCTTAGTTCTGCTCTTCTCTGTTGAATGGTCCAAATTTTGTCTTTTTACAATTTTCACATTTCAAGTTAAACGAGTTTTTGTAATTTTAATATGAGACTTCCCCATTTATCATTGTTAGGAAAAATCATAGTTAATTTTAGCGTATTTCCTGGTCTTGATTTTAGGAATGATATACTATATATTTCCATATTTGATTTTTTATATCGTATACTGTGGCTTTGATGGGTTCCGAAGTTTCCTTTGCGAATTCAAACCAAATCTGACGACAAATATGAACTAACGAAGGCCGAGGATTTTTCCAAAAGAGTTCTAAAAGTTGAGCTTTTTTGTCGTAAGGAAACAAAAATTTTTTTTTTTATTTTTCCTTTGACAATTAAAATTCAAAATCCGGAGTATATGGTACAGGTGGGACATTCTGAGGCGTGGGAATACTAGTTTTCATCCTTTACAGTCGCACAAGGCTTGTGTTCATTCGATTTTGTCTTTTCGTGACCTTTGATAGACTTAATCAATAAAGCTTCAGGCAGATAAGTCGTAGAGATGTCTTCTGGTTTGTCCTGTTTACCTACAAACAATACCGAAACTTGTAATTGACATACATTCTATTGAAAAGAGATATTCTGCAATGCTATAAAAAGCAGCTTCATAATAGTACTCCCATTATTCTGCTCCAATTTAACTGAATATTTTCTACGTTTGTTTCACAAGTAACTTATAGCCAAAATAAAGAAAAAGGTTTACATTTTAAAACATTCAACGGTTTTATTTCCTACAGCATCGAACCATCAAATATAAACAATTCAAAAGACCTTCAGTGAAGTTTCTCTAACAACGCGATGACGTGCATTCGGTCACGTTTTCCCACTCATAATGGCTTGTTTACAATTGGACAAGCTCACCACAGCTTGTCACTAATCCATTTCAATGACAACTCTTTTCAATGATTATCTTCCGATTAAATGCGTTTCGCAAATATTGTCTTTTTTCAGTTCATTGAATAAATGAAGTACTGAAATGAGGAAAGAATAAAAATTGTCGCCTAAACACTTTAGACGTCACTCGTGCGACTGCACACAATAATCTGACGGACACGTTATTAAAAACAATAATTTTTGTTGCAAAGTGCAATGAAAATGAAAGCCGCTTAAACAATTTGTACAGCAACAAATCAAACAATTAAACACGCCCACGTGCAAAAGTTTAACGAATATATTTAAAAATTAATGCATTTAATTGCTTTTGACTATGACAAACGAATGAGTAGGTGAGATGTTGCTCCGATTATAAACACATGCAACACAAGTTGAACGAACTGGGTTTTGTTTGTTTTAAAAATGAATTTATTTGATATTCAAACATGGAAAATTACATGTGATAATTTGTTATCGTTAAGTGGTAGAGTGTTCCAATAAGATTAGTTGTGTACCCAACTTCTTATTGTCAGTTTTATTTGTTTTAGATAAATTTTCTGAGATGCTAAAGAAGCAGTGGTTAATAAGCTTTTTTAAGAGCTTTTTATTTGCACCTTGCCGAAGAGAGAGCACACATATGAAGCTATATGTATTGGGTATATTAGAAAGTTTTTGTAAAATTTTATTACTGCTATATAAAAGTTTAAAAAAAGGAACTAGCGTAGTAACATATGAAGGAGCAAATTATATTATATATATTAGTGATGAGTATATAGATCCAGATACAACCCCAGCTATTCATGCCCAGGCTGATGATTCCAAAAGCTGATCCTGAAGGTATACACCTGGGCAGTCATCTGTACTTGATTGCTCTCACTGTTGACTCTACTCCATTCAGAACAACGGAAAAGGTTCTGTTAGCCAAATTATACTTCACTAGCAAGAACAATTGAGGCGACAGTAGATCATTGAGCTTGTACAGGATGCTATCATGTCACATTTTATATAAAGTTTGCCTTATATCGAGCTAAGCCGCCTCCAAGTACTCTTTGGACTGATATCCGTCAAGAATAAAGTTTTCCATCCTATTAAACTATTCCATGGGACTTACGAAATTAAAACTGATTGGGTGGTAGCCTCCTCCTGACTTTCTCGAATGCAAGTATTTCCGTTAGGAGGCATCTCTCTAAGAGCTTTGCTACGTTTGATAATAGACTGATTAGTATATATGATTCCAATGCCGAAGGGGTTTTTCCAGCCTTGTGGATCATACAAATCCTTGCCTACTTTCATTTTGATAGAATGTATCCTAGTCTAAGCACCTCATAGAAAATCAGGGCCAGGAAAAACACCGCCTTCACAGACAAAGCCTTCATCGTGATGTTATGCCCACCTTCGCCTGGGGCCTTCCTTGTCTTCAGCTCCTTTATACAGGATTGTTGAGCGTTGTCTGGACAATGCGTTTTCTATTGTTGGAATTAAAGTCGAATGGCTGAAAGCAGGCCTACAGATACTCAACGCATGCCTCTACACGTTTCTTAGGAGACTTAGACCAGACACTTAGACATCTTCACCAGAGTCCACAATCAGTGTTTTGAGTTCGCATTAAGGGTAAAATATTGTAGAAAACGATCGGTGCCCTTCTGCCTCTGCAGCGTCAGAAGCTTCCTGCTCCTATTGGCGACTATGCTGTAGAGTCTATTAACATTATGGTCCCTAGTGCGTCAGTAATGTCGTCTAAGTGTCCTTTTTACCAAAAGCAATGCAGATATAACTGGGGGAGTCTGTTTTGCCACCTGGAATATTGCGTCGGACTTTCATATCCAGCAAAAAGAGCAGCTGCATGCACCTCATTAAGGAAAATCGCGTGTGCATCTTCGATATGCTTTGGTTGAAAGATCTCATGTTTAAGGTCGTGGGTCTTCTATAGCAGGCATCTCATGCGAGCTGTAGTCCTCGGAGAGGAATCCAAAGTATCCTCAAGTAGCAGGTGATATGAGGAGATGTGACATTCAGTTCTATTTGACAACTATTCTGGTCGTTAGCGATTGAATATGAAGAAGTCGACAGTGCTGGGCGCATTAAGTTGGGTGTAAGGAAAATGTGTCGTAAGCACCTGCCCCTCCTGTCCGCTATAAATCTGCCCCACAGCCTGTGTTTGGCGTTGAAGTCACCATCGCTAGGATCCGCGAAGGAACAATTAAAGAAGGACCAAAGGAAGTCTGTTGTGAACCAATGCAAATGAAAAGGAAGGTACACAGAGGACACTGTCAAATCGTCTCGGCTACTGGCTACCTGAATGGAAGCCATTTGTAAACAATATTGTCATATTTTTGGGGCAATGGAAGAACTTGTGTATATCGTATCCTGGTACAAAAATTTAGACTCCAGGCCGGAACCAAGTTTCAGTAATGAGCGTTATGTCAATTTTATGTTCATTGTGGAACATCTGCACCTCCACGACATGCCCTGTGAGCCCCCAGACATGCCACAATCCGTTCATATCTGTCTATCAAAAAACTATATATTATTAAATTGGCTTTAAACTAATTAAACCAATTAGACACAATCCGATAAGTAGTAGTGTTCTAAAATTGAGTTCCAAGATTTATATACAACAAACTAAATCAAATTTTAAGTTTAGTAAAAAAAGCCAAAACTTTTCAATACACCCAATACACATTTTTTATTGCTACCCATTACGCGCTTGTCAGTGCTGCGATCGATCGATCGATCGATAAATAATTCGTTGCATTTATATGCTCGGATACGCTTTCCCTCCCTCTCACTCATGCTACAACATGCATTTATAGATGCGCACGATCATTTTTCGCTCGCTGCTCACTCATTCTAACTAACTTGACCGGTTGACAAGCATGCGGCGCTCTCTCCTTCTCAATCTGCCGCTCACTTTACGTATAGCGCATGCGTCCGTCTAGTAGCTCACGCTCGATTTGCTCAATCGTTTATTTTTTTTTTTAACTTTATTTTTTATTTGATGATTGCTTCTACATTTGCTCGGCGAACTTTTTATATTTTGTATTAGAAAAAAATCATCTCTCACTTATAGTTCAACCCTCGGGCGGTGCGGTTGTTGCGTGTATTTGTTTTGGCTTTGTTTTAATTTGAATCTCCCACTTTTAATTGCTGTCTCTTTTGCGCGCACGTAAACGTTTAAATCAGCAAAAAAAAAAATACAAAAATAAAAATAAAAAGTTTTGGAATATTATTTAATTTTGGTTTTTGTTGTCGCGTGCCATTAAGAGCGCAGCTAATTGTAATTGCTCATACGCAATGTTGTTCACTTTGTTGTAGTGCATACATTTTAGTGTTATTTAAATATAAAGCGGTATTATATACGTATGTATATGTGTATGTGTATATAAGCTTATATAAATAAATACATATGTATATGTTCTCATATTTTTCTCGAATTGCATTGGAAAAAAGAAAATGCGTTGTTGTTTATAAATCAGTGACTTGTTAAATGTCGCGCGATTTTGTTAACTCTCAATAGGAGCAAAAATAAAAAACAGCTAAAGCAAAAACAATTTGAAATACATAAGTGCAAAAGCAATAAAAGCAACAACTACGAAAACTATGCTAAAGCAAAAGCAACAAGTGCATAAGTTGGTCTCGTGCTTTTCAGCAGCAGCAACAACAACAAAAAACAGCAGCCCGCGTTCTACCGCACAGTCTCTTTATTTTTCTTGTTTTTTTTTTCTTTACGCATACGTCTACGCGGCTCGTGCTGCGCTACGCAATGTCGTGCGATCACAGCTGCATTAAGCGCTCATGTTCTCTTTTTTTTTTTTTAAATGTCTCTCTTGCTCTCACACTGCACTTAAAGCAAATCGAATCAAAGTCAAATTATGCTCAGCAATTAAAAAATTACGTATACGAAACGTTAGACGGCATACATTAAAAAAAATTTAATTTGATTTTTATGCGAAATAAAAGCGAAGAAAGAAATTGAAATTAAAATAAATTTTTATACGTAATTTTTGAATGTAATATTTAAAGCATTTAATTTATTCATATTCAAATTTAATGAAAGGGAAACAGTGTGCAGTTTGAAGTGGAAAAAGGGGAACCAATTAGAGCGCTTTTTACATAAAACAATTAAAATTAAATGGAAATTAGAGCGAAAATAACGCTAATAGTAAATAATAATAATAAGACGCACAAAATCTATTGAATTTATAATCTATAGATAACATTTAATAAAGTACGAGCCTCAATGATATTAAATTTTGATTTTATAATTTAAAAGTTGTCCCAAATAAAGCTTGAAATATTGCAGCACCCTGAAAACTGTTATATTTCCCATATTTCCTATTGTAAATTCTGCCATTTGCTTGCAACTCTCAGCCAAAAACATCAAGGAATGATATATATATACATTCATTTCTTTGAGTTAATCGAAAGATTAGTTAGTTAAAAAAAAATTGACAGTGTATAGCATTAATTCTTCAACGGGCATACATTTTTCTAATGTAAACCTTATAAATATAAAAAAATCATTTAAGAAATAATGGAACAAAGCGGGGTTCTACTGATAAATTGCGATATTGATGTTTTTGAAACACAATTATAGAGTTTTTTTTTTTCAATAAGGACTAAAATCTATTCTAAGAACGCAACGAAAAATAAAGAATTTAGTGAAAAAATGTTAAAGAATAAAAACCTCAAAGTTTTAAAATAGCTGACATGGTAAACATCTCAACAGAACGAGTAAAAAATTATACAAAAAGTACACTTAAAATCAGTATTTGGACAAATTCTAGCAGAATCTTACGAATAAAAATAATTTCAAAATTCCAGGGTATGCATTTTATTCTGCGAACCAACCATATGGCAAATCCCATGGCGGAACTGGCATACTCATTAGAAGCAGTATCCAACACCATTCTCTACAGGCGTTTGCAACTTATTATCTTCAAGATACCTCAATTAATGTTCAATCAAAATTTAGTAATCTCACACTATCGGCAATTTATTACTAACCAAGGTTTACGGTGTCCGAAAAACAATTTCTCGGATTCTTCGACACTCAATGGAAATTCCTGATCTATACAACGAAGAATCTCTAGCTATCAAATATATGCTGAATCTCTTGCAGATCTCTTATCGGATCATTCTCCAGTTCTTTTTAGCTTACTGGAGAGACTTCAACTTGAAAAGTATTCCAATAAACTTACTGCAACCCAGTAATAAGCAACGAAATCTATATTGTAGCTCTGACAGTGCCCTCAGTTCTGTTCTCAGTTATATTAATAGGCTAGTTATGACGAAACGGCGAACAAGAAGAGAATGTCAGTATCTAAGATCTCCAACCTCTGATCAAAATCTAAAGATTGCTTCACGTGAGCTAAGCAAAGCTCTTATACTCCAGCAGAAACTCTCACAAAGACAATATATCGAAAGTCTTTTAACAAACTTTATGTTTTCTCTATGGCAAGCACGAGTAGACATTAAACCAGCGGCTAAAGTCTCTACACCCATAAGAGAATATACTGGAAAGTGGGCTCAAACGGACATAAAAAGGCAGAAGTTTTTGCAAACCATTTAATGTAAGAAATCAGTCATTGCCATGATCCGGAAACCCGGAAAGTATAAAACACAGACAGCAGGCTTTTTTGTAGATCCAATTAAGTCTTTTTAAGCTTATGTTTGTCTGTTGCTATTAAAAAATACATATTTGACTTATAGATCAAGTCATTAAGCTAAAAATGAACATTAACACTGTAGATGCTTTTTCCATGCATTTTAGGATTTTTCTCAAACATCTCCAAAGACCATTTGAAGGAATTTCAGTGCTTCAAATTATCCAGCGGTTTCAGTTTTTGTGTTATTTTTTTCGACAAATATATCTAAATTTTGATTAAATATAGCTGACTTCGGACAAACTTCTGTAACATTTATCGGAACCACAAGCGACTAAAAACTCTTCAGCTTATGTGTACCTAATGGGAGGTCACATGGCAAACGAATTTACATAATTTTGAAAGACTTTTAATGATCTATAACAAGGGTGGCCAGCAGTGTCGATCGCCATTTTAAATTTTAATTAATAATTATTTACTTGTATATGAAAATAATATCTAATAAATCTCCCGATCGGCCGGTTGGTGGCCACCCCTGATCTATAACAATTTAAAGTTAGTTAGCTACCATGCATAATTCTCTCTCTGTCTCTCTCTCTCTCTTATTCATAAGCATTTTATAATTCTCATTTTGTTCTTGCTTAAACAAGCAGTTCGTTTATGTCCAGTTTTTTAAGTGTTGCCCCCATACAAATCTGTATTACACTCTCTGAGTTTTTGTTTTGGAAAATTTTTGTGTTGAAGTTAGTTTAACTAGGAAGGCCAAAAGAGATGAATCGTAAACAAATTTAAAAAAAAAATTTAAACGGATTCAGATAGGAACATATGTCCCACATAAATTTACGTTCCAGAACTAGAGGGGTTTCCGGACTTCATCGATATTTGTTGTTGTTTATATTTCTTAAACATTATAGGTTGTTTTTTTTTCTGTATTTGAATCTTATTTAGTTTGTACAGCGCTTCATGCATGTAAAGTCTATAGAAAAAGGGTTGCCTTGGCTACTCTGGCTAAGCAAGGGAGCCTCTTATTAAATATATATTCTTGGAATGTTTACGAATTTTAAAAATATCCAGAATTTAACTAACAATAAAATAAAAATGTTTTTTCTATTTTTAATTTTTTTTTGCCAGAAACTTCGACGAAAGTCAGCTTAAGAGTAAAAATAAATTTAATCAATATTTGTATTTAGCTTTGCACACATACAAACAGAGCACACACATATGTCTACACTTTGACTAAACTCTTTTTGTCTACACCTGCGTTAAAATGCAGTTGCTAGACCAACGCCATTGTGAACTTCCCTCACTTGCTCTGTACTGCAGTTCACTGTCATAATCTTTCGCATGTTTTAAATGCAACAAAGTTTTTGGTTATACACTGAGTTTAATTGAACTCTTGTTGCTTTTTTCAATTCCAATTGCTTTGTACTTAATTTCGTTTTCGTTGTCGTCGTCGTCGACATTGTCAAAGTTATTTAAAAATGCAAATTTAATTTTTATTTGTTTGGCTGCATTTGTGATGGCCCTCTCAATCTCTCTTTCTTGCTAAGTCTTGGTGTTTCAATCATTTATATAAAAAAAAAAAAAAATAAAAAAATAATTTAAATTGTTTATATTTTCTTAATGAATTCTTTGCATATTATTGCCTTAATTAAAACACTCATATTCAAGTCGCACATAAACCGGTTCAAAGTATCTGAAAACTTTGTGCGGTATAAGTTACTTTTCACAAGAGCGAATTAGTTACTGCTGCATTAGATAGTTGCTGCTGATATTAGCTTTATAATGTCAATATTATTTGCAACGAAATAAATTATTATTTACAGCTTTATATAAACTGTAAATTAATTTAACTAACAAATGCCGGAGGCTTGCAGAAACTTCTGGAAAGTAACTGGCTTTAAACTTGAGATTTTTTTTAATCGATAGTATCATGTGCTTTTGATAGATTTTTTACGGCAGATTTATATTAGTATTTTTTTTTTTTTTTTTTATTGTGCAACAAATGTTCATTGATTTTGAACATTTTATTAGCACAGCTAACTCAAGTATAAAAGCAAGAAATAGCAAAAACAATTGCATAAAAATTTCTATCAGACAATTCATTTGGCGCCATAATTTTTTTTTATTTATTTTTATTTTTTTGAATTTATATTTGCCCGCAACTACTACAATAGTTGTAAATCAAATTTATAATTTCAATTACGCTGACGTCAATTAGCATTTTCAATTGGTACTTCCGTCTGACCCTTTTTGTATCTGCTATTTACCAAGTATGTTCTACAAATTAATATGTTAGTATATATGTCTTTGAAATTAATTACACAAACACGTTACGCGTACTTTGACTGTTTCTGATTTAGTTAAATACAATTTTCAACTGGTTTATAATTGTTTTATTCAACAAATGTGAGACCGAACGTCGTCGTCGTTGTCGCGTTTTTTTTTTTGTGTCATGTGTTTAGTTCTCATCAGGTTTTATTTTTATACACTGTAGCCAAAGCGTAAAAAGGTATATAAAACTTGTGCAAATTTATGTAACAGGCAGCAGGAGTTGAGATAGACGCTATATATTATGTATATGCTTCATCAGCATTAAAAATCGAGTCAATATAAAGATGTCCGTCTGTCTGACTGTATCTATGAGTATCAAGAACTTGAAGTCTATAAGGTATAGAGTCTTCAATTTTGTATATTTAGATGCTCCTACGATTTCTTTAGCTAACTTGAGTTTAATGTATTTGAGGATGTGCTTAATTTTATTTTTCTTAATTTATTTAGAAACGTTCAATTTGGAATATCTTACATTGTTCATTATAAAATATTCCATATATATACATATCGAACTATGTACTACAAATCTACAAATCTCTTGCCCTTGTGAGTGCTAAAAATATTTTCCCCAAACATATCTAACTTTCAATGCCTATACAGTGTATCTGAAAGTCAAGCACACTCAACTGCAGCATGTTTTCTTGTTTGTATCTGGATTATGTATTTCAATATATTTTTCATTTGTATGACAAATAAATTTTAAAATATGAAATGTATTTTGGTGCACACCTAAAAAGTTGCTAATTAAAATTGTCTACCGTTGTGCAAATTTGGCAGCATAAAAAATTAACCTTTTTCGCACTTTTTTCATCGCCACTACTGTGCAAATATTAATTAAACCGTAGTAGCTATTTTTATAACACTTATTTTTATGAATGTTAATATTGTAGCAACCACAAAAACCACATGTGAAGCATTTCAAATTGAAAAAAGAGAGGCTCGCTAATTTAATTTAATTGAATAACAAATTCCAATTGTCTATTTTTTTTTTGTTGTATTTGTCAATCTTGACTTTGTTTAGTTGATGAAGACAGTGACAGTGAAAATTTGTTGACAGATGAATTTGCTAGTAAAAAGTGTATCTGAAAGATGCTGTGAATATAGAAATTTAATTGTAAACAGAAGAAATCAATTCAAGATAGAAAAAAAATTAAATTATTCCAAGTTTTTCAGTTTCTTAAATTAGGTTTAAACGCTGGTACCGTATCTGATAACTTTATCGTATTGCATTGAAAATTGTTTCAAATGTTTCCAAACTTAAATGCAGTAAAATGTATAAGTTTTAATAAAACCTGGCCAGATATCTGACAAAGTCTGAACATACTTTGACAATCTTAAGAACTTTAAAATTTTTTTTTTAATTTATCATGAATTTATTTTTTTTGATTACATTTACATGAGAGGTTTTTTAAAATGTAAACAAAGTAGGCCGCACTTCAACAGCAGTTCAAATTAAAACAAATCAAACTGTGAAGAAGGCCAGCTGAATAGTTGTAGTACCCTGTAGAGGCTGTGGCGGAAGGCGTCATCAAATCGTATCGAAGGATTCTAATATTTCTATTTATATGTTTTATGTGCCCTTACCCACTATGGTAAGGTTAATTGAGAGTATTTACTCCGATTCTTTTTTTTTAAGAATTTTCCCTTTCGAAAGATTGTTGACTGTATCAGCCGTTAGGAAGTATCAGTCTGGGCTAAGCCAGTCAGTAACAGAGTAAATGTTTATAAGATTCGTCTTTCGAAAAATAGAACCTGTACACTATTTCTGCGTATAGAGCTTATTTTATTATATCCATAGAAGAGCTTCCACCCTATTATAATAGTTCTAAAACCAGTTCAAGGCAACCCGATAGACACTTCATTACTTTTCAAAACTCTCAAGTTCAGGAAACCAAAAATCCGTGACCGAAATTTGTTAAAGATTATCGAATTAGAGAAAAATTGTCATATATTAAGTGATTCTATTACAGCTTAGCTATTCGAAAATATAGTAGAATTGGATCTTTTAAAAATTCTATTCAACTAGTTTCTCGCGCAGACTTCAATGGCGTAGCTTTTAGATTGTTGGGCAGACATAAAGATTCTTACTTTAAGTTGTAAGAAATGCCTGCACATGTACACGTGTAGGTAAGTGAATTACAGGCTAACAATTTAATCGATGGTCAGAAATGCTATTCTTTCACTGCTTACGACTTGGGTTCCAAATTGAAAACAATCTGCTGAAGCATAATACCGTGGTATACAAACTATTTCGACGACAGAAATAAATTTTACAAAACGAGAGTGAGCCAATTTCTTAAGTACAATATATTAGTACAGTTATTCAGATGGATGTGAAATGGCGCTCAAATCTGTATGCTGTAGAGCAGACTAATGATCATAAGCTGGGCATGCCTAATGGTGCAGTTAAGGTCGCCATACAAAGGCGGCAGAGGTCTTACCATCATGGTATATACAGAAAATCATCTTTGAAGGAAAACTCCAAGTCCGATCAAAAAGTGCTGCGGTTGCTTCGATTAGAAAATATTTTCCAAGGCTGATTCTAGCGCAGCCTTTTACAAAGCATCATCCATAGTACTATTATTTTATTTTTATATACAAACGATCTAATTCCAGTACTGGTGCACATTTCTGTGGACACATACTGAAGTCTTCTTTTGGTACACCATTTGGACACTGCTTAAACAACTAAGTACATCACTGTAGACACAGTAAACTGTCCTAAACTGGTTCAAAAAAAAAAAAAAAAAAAAAAAAAAGGATTAAATTGCCAGACTCTAATTTATTTTTTTAAGTTTTCTGAAAAGAATCTATTAATTTTGTAGCACCACATTTGTGTCTGAAAGACAATGTGTGTATCTGCCAGATAAAACTTTTATAAATATGTTGGTGCTGACAGCTACTTCTGCATACAACTAATAGTCCAGCAGTCTTGAGTTCACATCAACTACCCTTCACCCTTTATTTATAGACTTTCTTAAACTAAATCTAAAATATTTTTTTTTTAATTATTTTTTTCAATAAGAAACATATTTGGCCAAAAAAAAAATATTTTGTTAAAAAAATTAAAAAATTAGTTAAAAAAAAAAAATAATTAAAAAAAAAAACCTAATATAAAATTTGTTAGATAAAAAAGTATTTTTGTTAAAAACAAAACATAATTACCAATAAAAAATTTTTTTTTTCTTTTTTCTTAGAAACAAAAAATATTTATCAATAAAAAATTTTTTTTTTTTGAAAAATAAAAAAATATTTTAAAAAAATTATTATTTTAGTGGAAAAAAAAATATTCTGCTAAAAAAATTAAAATATTTGTTAAAATAAATAGATTCAACAATAAAAAATATTTTTTTTTAATTTTGGTTAGAAACAAAAAAATATTTGTAAAAAAAAAATTAGTTTTTTGTTTTTTTCAATAAAAAAAAAAACAATCTTCCAATAAAACAAATTATTTTTCGCTTAAAAACATTTTTTGCAAAACACAAAAATATTTTTTTGTTAAAAAAATTAATAAAAAAAATTTAAAATTTGTTAGATTTTATTTATATTTTATATTTATTGGTTTAAAAAATAAGAAACATTAAAAAAAAAAATATAATAAATGGAATAAAAAAAATTAATTAAATATTTTTTTTTTAATAAAAATATATTATTTTTTATATATATTTAATTAAATAAAAGGTTTAAAAAAAATATTTTTTTAGTTGAGAAATAAAAAAAAAATATAATTTAACAATAAATAAATCAATAAAAAGTCGCTTAAAAACATTTTTTAAAATAAACAAAAATATTTTTTTGTTAAAAAAAAATTTATAAAAAAAATGTAAAATTTGTTAGATTTTATTTATATTTTATATTTATTGGTTTAAAAAATAAGAAACATTTAAAAAAAATTTAACAAATGGAATAAAAAAAATTAATTAATTATTTTTTTTTTAATAAAAATATATTATTTTTTATATATATTTAATTAAATAAAAGGTTTAAAAAAAATATTTTTTTAGTTGAGAAGTAAAAAAAGAAATATAATTTAACAAAAAATAAATCAATAAAAAGTTTTAAATAAAAAAAAAATATTTCTTCAAATTTGGACTTCAAAATGTGTGCATCGAATTTTTTTTAAACAAAGTTAAGTCGGTTAACCTTTTAAAATAAATTTATTGGCTTCAGTAGGCTTAACTGATTCGACGAATCGTTTTTGTGATCTCCGTTTGCCGTGAAAAATATATAAAGCTCTAATTAGGGTCAACAGGGACAAAATGTATTGGCACAAATATACTCAAACAAATCGGTTTTATTTCTAACCTATTCAAACCAATAAACATATACATTTTTAATTGTAATAAAAAAATATTTTTTTAGTCAAAAATTTGAATAAAAAGATTTCAAAAATAGATAGGTTCAAAAACTATTTTAAATTTTAAAATAAAAAAAAGCTCCAATTGCTTGACTTTAATATACATATATGTCAATAAACTAATTTTTAAAATATTTTTAATGAAAAGTTTATAGTAAAAAATAAATTAACCCAAAAAATTGGGTTTGTTACACACTTGTGAATCTGTTTACAATTTCTCATTTTACGATTTCGAGAAAACGTGGAACACCAAAAAACTAATTGGCTCATGTGAGCTCTAGGAAATCTCCAAAGAGATGGCAAAAATCAAGAAACTTCACCATATAAACAAAGACAGACAAATCTCTAAAGACACAAACCGATTGTAAGAAAGACAAAGATTTTTTGAGCACAGTCAATCTGTTTACAAAGCCCGCCACACATACGAAAATTAATTGAAATTTCAATCGATTGATTCGATTTGTTGTCTGTGTATTCTTAAGCAGAATTTTGTTTTTGATAAATTAATATTTTTTTTTTATTAAAAACTTAAATTGAAATTAATATAAAAATAAAAAAAAATTATAGTTTTTTTTAGTTAAAAAATTTAATTTTAAAAATTTGTGCTTGATTTTTTAATTAAAAATAAAATTTATAATAAATTTAAAAGTTAACAAAATTAATTTAAGATTAAAAAAAATTTAACTTAAATTTATAAAAAAAAAAAATATCGCAGTTGTCTTAAAAAACTGTGCATTTTTAGTTAGTATGGTGGGATTGGTAGGCGTGGCAACCACAATGTTCACTTAAATGATCTACGTGTATGAAAAGTGAGACCAAAGTCATTTTGAAGTCTTAAGGTCTTATAGTTTCTGCAATTAGTTTATACATATTCGATGTTGATCAATCATATAAACATTATTTTAAAGGGTCTGTCGTCATACTTTTTTCTGCCTGTTACGTATGTCAGTTTTTTTTTACACTCGTCCCTATGGGTATGGGTTATACAATATAGTATAGTAATGATCTTAAAAATATTTTCGATTTATGATTTCTATAGTCTTCCCGTTTTTTTGTATGCATGTATCTAAATATCACACTTAGCAGCTTATACTATTATCAAATTTAGCAAAAAATATTTGATTATTTTTTTTGTCGCTTTATTTTAATTTTATTTTTTTAAAAAATAAATTCGTGCAGCTATTTTTGGTGCATTTACCTCAATGGCAACGACATCAGCCGCAATGACAACAAAACTTGTATAAATTATTTTCAATGACGTATTTGTAATTAGTGCAATTGGTTTTAGTTTTTGTTATTTTTTCTCACTCAGTAGCTACTACTATTTAGCATTTTCTTTGTACGTCTATTGGCAAATTTAAAACAAATGAAGAGCGAAAAAAAAAAAAAAAAAACAAAATTAAAGAAATAAATTATATTACACTCGTACAATGTATATCTTTTGCCAAAACACAGTTGTCGATTGCGTCGCTACGTAGTATTTCGACGTGTTTAGCGTTTAAATTTATCCCATAGACGCCGCCGGCATATATCTTTACCGATTGCAATGATGCAAGCGAACGAAAAAAACAATCAAATAATTAGTTAAATTTACATGAAAAATGCATTTTGTTTTTCATTTTTGGTTTGTTTTTATTGCCCGCCTCTGAATTTCCCCATCTAGTTGCCAATTGTTGTCGTAGCCGTCGTCGTTCATTCGCCTGAACGAGTTCTTTGTACTAAGTACTAAAAATTGCACATTAGATCATGTCACAATAATTTTATTTGTTGTTTTTCAATTGAAATAGAATTGTTTTTCGTTTTTATATATCATACAATATTATTTGTTCTTTTCTACATTTACATTTCGATTTCTTATGTTTGTTATTGTTATTCTTGCTTGCCACAAGCCATAAGTATTTGTGAGATGCTTTTGTGTTGTTGAATAAAATTCTCAGAAATCGAACATGCAATAATAGATAAATTGTCAAAATACTATAATATAATTTCTATAAAATTTGTGATTATTCGAATTTCATATTTTATAAATTATTGGGAATTAGACAGAATAGAAACATGTGTTAAGGAAATGTAAAATTTATAGAATTTATTTGGGTTTGAATTAATTTTACCAAACGTTTAATAATTCGTGCTGAATCCTAAATAAATGTTTTCTTAATTTTTCGACAATTTAAGTTGAAGAACTTGACTTAGTTGTGTAATGTCAATTCATGTCACATCACAGCGATATTGTGCAGCTATAATTCTTTGACCAAATTGTTTAAATAATGATATAAACCAACCATTATTCCGGAAATAGAGTGGGCAATAATTTAGTTATATCATCTACTGTGTTCTGTGTCTCTAGATTTATTGCATTCATTTCTGCAAACGATCATGACAGACTGAATCCAGCGTTTAATGTTTGTTTGCTATTTCACCAATTCTTTTTATTTTTTCACATCTATTTAATAACGACATTTCAATCAAATCACCGAAATCTGTTTTCAACGAACCAATATGTACATACAATTAAAATGTTCACACTGCTCACGTGATGTTTCTTTCAACAGATGTACATACGTATGTATCGAGCAAGCATCTTTCTTATTTTCGCAGTTTCTACTGCCTATTTCAGATACAATAACAAGTCGTGCGTACACGACAGAGCAATACACTGCAATTTTTACATGTTGCAATACGTTTTTTTTTTGGCTTTTAAACATTTTTAGCAAATAAATCTAGTTGGTGCTGGATATGTCTTCTACTGTCCAATTAGGGTATCAGCCAAATCAGCTATTGTCGATAAAGCGAGCATTGTCTCACAAAAACAATTTTATATTACATAAAATTTTTGCAAATTGATGTTAAAAAATATTATATTAGAGAAGATCCACATGAATTTTATATTGTTAAATGAATTTTCAAAGATCCATTTTTTTGATAGCATTCTAATATTAAAAACAATAAAAAATCTTTTCAAATTAATATGAAAAAAAAATTTCATATATCACATCAATTTGATATTCTTTCATAAATTTTTTATAGCATTTTGATGTTAAAATACTTAGATCAAAAGGATATTTTTTTTTTATATCAGAAATTACTTAAAAAGGTTTTAAATTAATGATAAAAAAAAATTATATCAAGAGAATAATAAAAAAAAATCAGTCTGATATTAAAATAAATAAATATGAAAAAAAAAATACGAAAAATTTTTATTGATATGGAAAAAATATCATATATAAACTCCATCAATTTGATATTGTTTCATTCATATTCAAAGTTTATTTATTAAAACTAAATTTTTTCATATCATTCAGCTGTTAAAATAGATGAAAAAGATATATTTTTTATATTAATATCCAAAATTTTATGAAAATGTTTCAAATTTGTTTAAAAAAAATGTATATTAGTGAAAACATAGTTCCACGTCAATTTGATTATTTTTGGTTTCATCAGTTTTTAATGATTAATTTTGGCATATAATTCTGATATTAAAATATATCAAAATATATTATTTTATGTACATAAATACTCAAAATAATATAAAGTCGTTTGATATTGATGTAAAAAAATATTATATCAGCGAAATTTTTTTTTTCCATTATTTTTCAAAGATTTCTTTTCAAAGATAAATTTTTTCATATCATTCTGATGTTAAAATAGATTCTATTTAATATTTCTTTAATAAATATTCGAAACGATATGAAAATAAAAATGTTTCAAATGTATGTAAAAGAAAAAAAAAAAATCACATCATTATAATATTGATAAATTTTATCATTTTTATTGTGAAATCCATTTTAAAAGGTAAATTTTTTCCTGTTATAAAATATGAAAATGATATTTTTTTTATATAAATATCTAAAATGATATGAAAATGTTTCATATTGATTTAAAAAAAATATTTTGCAGAGAAATAAAAAAAACAACAACATAAATTTTTCCAGTTATATAATATCAAAATGATATTTTTTTTTTCATATTAATATCCAAAATTATATACAAAAAAAAAACAACAATTTATTATTGTTCAATCCGTTTTCAAAGATAATTTTTCATATCATTCTGGTGTTAAAAAAAGGTCAAAGGATAGGACAATTTTTCAAATTGATATTAAACAAAATATCATATCAGAAAAAGAGCAAAATTTGTTCATGTTATTCCGATGTTGAAATAGTTTAACATAATTTTTTTTATATAAATATCAAAAGTGATATGAAATAATATCATGATATGTAATAATAATTTTGATATTAATTAATTAATGATTTTTATATCAAATTGATATTTCTTTTAATTGAAATATCAAAAATTATAAACAAAACTTCTCAAACACTTTTTTATTGATCTGCAGTGTAATAAAATGGGAAATTTTTTTTTTTTATTAGAAAGTTCACTTTGATATGTTCGAAGGTTCATTTGATCTTTTCGATGTCAGTTGATGATGTTGAACTTGATCAAAAAGATTTTTTCATATAAATATATATAAAAAAATGTATTTGAAAACTCTTCCAAATTATATGAAAAAAAAATCTTATCAGATGGAAAAAAGATTTAAATCATTTCGATATTGTTTTATCAACTTAACAAATATATACAATTTATATTTTTTATATAAATATAAAAAATGATATAAAAACTTTTTAATTTGATATGAAAAAATATCATTCTGATCTGAAATCATAGAAATGTCTTAAATGAAAATGGAGAAGTAAAATAAAAAAATTAAAATTATTTTTCAATAAAAAAGTTTACTTTATATATTCAAAACATCACTTGATCTTTTCAATTATATCAGATTTATAGAACATCAATAAGACTTTTTTTTTTTATCAATTATCAAAAATCAAAATGATCTTTGTTATCATTTTGATGTTAAAAAATGGTCAAAATGCTTTTTTTTTATATAAATATCAAAAGTGATATGACATCGTTTCAAATTGATATGAAATAAAATATTACAATGATCTGAAATAACATAAACAGATGCAAAAAAAAAAGGGATACAAAAAAAATTTATACAAAAAGCAAAAAAAAAAAAACTAAATTTATTGATTTTGTTTTAAAATCATCAAAGTTATATGTGACATTGATATTAAATTTTGATCCTTCTGAATATGAAAAATTTATGACACATTAATTTACAAAAATTTATTTTTTTCTTAATCATTTCTGATGCTGAAGTATTAATCTGTTGATATCAATTATATTTGTTTTTTTTTTTTCATATAATCAAAAATGATATAAAAATGTTTAAATTTGATGTGTTAAAATATCATATTGATCTGAATGGATATAATCTGCCGCTTTAGGAAAAGAAAAAGAAATGAAAACAAAAATAATGGCGGAAAAGAAGATAGATTCATAATTTTTTTTTTTGCGTTCTCTACCATGGTGAAGATTCAAATTACTGTTAGTTAGCAAGTTTATGTTAGCTGAAGTGGTTTAGTCAACGAGACATTGTACTAGGCGCCGTCGGGTACGCCTCCGTCGGTCGAGTTTCTGTCACTAATAAAAGTTTTATTAAAGTACGTAAAAGCCACAAATTTTATGATTTGACGTTTTATGTAAAAAAATGTTAAAGTTTACCCGACACACGCTATATATTGACTAAATAATGAAGAATTGGTGTTGAATATTGCTATGAAAGGTAAAGAATAATATTTTTTTTTGTCATTTCCGAATATGACAAATGGATATATAATTCCCAAGCGGGAACACCATAAAAAAAATTGATTGAAAAATGTTCGGCAATATTTACTTCCGAAGCTAGTATCAAAAAGGGTTAACCACTATGATTGGCGGATTTATTCTATTTAGAGTATAACCAGTATGTTCCTTGAACGTGGTTTTTGTATCTAAAAGAATACCAAGATATTTTACTATTATGATTGAGGAACAAATTTAGGTTTCCTTCATAATTTAAGACTATATGAAGTATAGGTTGTAGCCCTTACCCAACATCTATTTTTTTGAGCTTCTGAATGTGGAAAATCGGTTGTCGGCGGAAAATCGGCAAGTCTCGTTTATGTCGAAAGAGTTAGACTGTTCACAGCGATTGTGCACGTTGAATTGTTTAATTTTGAATATAATACAATCGTCACATCTTAATATCCATAAGAACCATACCTGGCGAATTATGTATATTCAAGTTTTTCCTTACAATATTTCTTAACCTTACATAGGTGTACTGTGCCGTGACGAAAACCGAATAGTTGAATCGAAAGTATCTCATTAATCGACGAACCAAGATGTCCTCCAATATGGCCAAGTGATGGTAGCAGACTTATTGGACGGTACGACTGTGAACCTTATGGTGCCTTGCTAAGAATTATCTTCGCTTTCTTCAATATAATTCAGAAACAAAGGCATGCATTGGAGGCAATTTTTTTTTTTTGTGTTTTTGGACATTTGTTAATAATTTTGTACTATGGTACGACAAATTCTTATTAAAAAATATCACTGTGATATGTGAAGATCATTTTGCTGCTTTCAAACATGTCCTATTAATGCCTTTTACATACTTTTTCACATTTTTAACCCCCCAGAGCAGGGTATAAAAATGTGTAGTAAATATTAACAAATGTCTTGCACATACCTACCACGAATATAGACCAATTTTCTATATATATACCGCCACCAACAGATGATGCTAAACGTATGTCGATATTTTGTTTTGTTTAATTTTCTGGTCACTTTTTTGTTTGCTTTTGCTTAAAAGAAAAAAATTTAAAAATAGTATTAATAAATTTTATTTTGAAAATAAACAGCGCGTGGCTATATGAAAATTGGGTTTTTCTACTACATTGCTATATGATTAATATTTTGAATGTCATGAATTTTCCGATGTTCGTCATCATCATCATCACACATCCCCAACACAATACAATACACAACTAATAATTCCTTTTGCTTTTTGTGTGTTTCAACGGTTAGTCATAAAGAAAAAATGCTAAAGAACTGGTTATACCGAGCTATAAAAATAAGCGATATACAGATTTTATACAGAATATATATTCCAATTTATATTCCTGTGCGCGTTGCCAAGAATTTTTAATGCACACCTTTTAATATACATTTCGTGAATGCAAAAGTAAAAAAACATATAAATTTTAATAAAATTTAAAGGCTGCTTTTTTAATACACAAATGATTTATACGCGAGCAATATTTACTCGTGCGCTGATCTATAAAAAAAAAGGAAAAAAAAATTAATGTTTTTTTTTATGGACACATGTGTGTGTGTGATTTTTTTGTATATGAAAATGATTTTGCAATCAAAATGCTGCTTTATAGCTTTCTGAAGTTAGTAAGGCGCCTATTAGCCTTGTCACAGGGGCACTACTAATCGAAGTTCTAAAATCTAAGTTTTGCAATTAAAATGTTTTATGCCGCGTTTAGTTTTAATTACACTTTATTTAAATTGTTGCCATAAACATTTTTATTATCAACTTCAGCGTTATAACTCAATTACTAAAAAGTCTAAAGTTTATGCATTCATTTACACTTGTAGCTTAGTATAAAGCAGGCCTATAATGTGCCTCAAATTATAAAAAAATATTCCGAAATTTATATAAGCTTATGTTACTCGTTTACTCATATAATCTTTATATATGTAATCCATAAAACTAATAGCAATACTCACTACAATTCAACAATTTCTCCTCATTCTTGTTTTGAATGTATATCGATTACGTTTTTGTAATTAATTTTAAAATAAAATTGTTAAAGCTCAAAAACAAGCTGCACAATCGAGTTAACTATTTGTATAATGTTTTTGTTTACTTCAATTTATAAAACCACAAATGTCATCATCTATTAGATGTGACAAGAGGTCGCCCTTTCACGACCATTGGCAATTGACAATACAAAACAGTTCAGAACCATTGTGCATTAATAATTTGCTGGCTGCGCATTAATTATTGCAATGCAATATTGCTAATAAAATGTTCAAAGATATTTATTGATAGCCTTTTTTTGTGCACACAAATTTGCTGTCGAGCTGAGGGCAGGCTCGAGTCAACAATTTAATAATTTAGTATAGAAAAAGTGAGATATAAAGAAACTATGTACATTTGAACAGCGCCGGAGATTACCGATTTATGTGCTGAATTCTTCATCAGTTAATTTTTTGATAATGAACTTAAAAAAGTCTCGAAAAAATAATCAACTGAGCTTGTATTTAAATTAAGAAAACAAAAGAGCTTGATTGGCGGTAAATTTTCTAAAGCATTTTTGGAAAATTTCTACAAAATATTTTAATAGATTTTAATTCTTGGCAAATATCTGGATCTGTGTGAACATGACATTACGTATGGATAATACGAAAATAGGAGAATAAAAATATATTTGGGGAAAAAACAATAATTGCTAAGCTTTGTTGTATAAAGATTTTCTAAAAGGATTCTTTAAATAATTTTAAAATTAGATCAACCTTATGTTTTCGTAGGAAGTACCATCCATCACCTGCCATCATATGGATACCGCGTCGGAGGAGTGTGATTCATCTGTTGAGTCTATTCACGAGTCAACACAATTTTCTGGCATCTTCATATGATGGATGTGAAGTGCTACTCAGACAGGTCATGTATCATCAATCGAAACAAGTAGAAATCAGAAAATGCAATGTTTGGTGTATACAGCGGCTAGTCAAAACCTATTTAAAACACTCAATTGGAAAGTTTTACCTCAGCCGTAATATGTAGACAAGAATTTTAATAAAATAGAGTAACAATGTCATGTCTGGACTAGTATACAGCACGATTTTGCGTAAGTGTTCGACTTAGTCTCATAAATTGTGTTCGGTAGGCATCCTCTGTAAGGGTTTCGAGTGGTTTCAGCATTAATCTGAGAACAGCAGAATGTTTCTCTGAACATTTGAAACGTTGCCAGAATGTCTCCATGTTTTCTTCCTTTTCCGCTTATGATAGTACATCCATTTTTTAACACCAATGACTATGCGGTGGAGAAAACTCTTTGTTTATACCTGGCAAGAATGTTTATCGGCGTATAAATCATTCTCAATGTTTTTAATTTGACTTGAAATTACTTTTTGAGTCACTATTAATGAAAGTCCAAGTTCTTCTTGCGTTTTGGCACGAATCTGATCCATTAATGCTTCCAATTCTGCGTCTTCGTACACTTTAGGCTTTATTTTTTGTTAAATTCACCATTCAAATCCTTTTAAATTCACTCAGGACCACTTTCACTTAATGCAGTCTCACCATATGCTTCGATAAACAATCTATGCGTTGCAGATTTTTTTAAAATTATTCTGTAAATATATATTTATAGAAATAATGGTCGGAGAGCCCAAAGTTACCCCCATTATGGTCAGGAGTAGTCGGTTGTCCGACTGTCCGTCCGTATGAACGAAAGGATCTCTCCATAAGTTGCAAGTATCTGAATGGCGTAGCTTCGGAATTCGCTTTATTCACATCACACCACAATTTCAAGATCCCATGAACAAGGACTGAGTACCGGGTGTCTCGGACCACCTGCCCGCAGACCAAGATACCTAAGGGTCGACTTTTGCCACCGGGTGTTAAAATGGCTACATTTCGCCTAGAGATTGAGAAAACTATTGATCTAAATACCGAGATCCTTGAACCACAAGACATTGAAGATGCAAAGGCGATCTTCTTCTTTAATCGCTTCCTACAAATTTCACCTCAGAAACGAGCACACAACACTCCTCCAAGTGTCTCTGAAATTTCCGATCGGGAGGGCAGTTCCTGGACTAAGTCCCTTAAGGAACATGCGGAAACAATCGCTAAGGATTTAGAGGCATGTTTCAAGCCAATTAACTACGACTCAGAGAGAAGAAAACGCATTGCTCAGCGAAGCTTGACAGCCCTGGTCAGCTATGCGTTCTAGTCAACCCCCATTATAAAAGATGTAAAGACCAAGAAGGCTCCAGGAGAGAATAGACTTAATAATATTTTACCTTCCAAAGCGGTGCTTTTTCTAGCTAAGACACATCCCATCTCAGTGTAAAAAGGCCAGAAACTGTATGATTCACAAGGCTAGAAAAAGCCCATCGTCTTCGGAATCATATAGACCAATCAGTTTGCTGTCCACCATAGTACAGCTCTCCGAGAGGAGCTTCCTAACAAGAATATTTGGGATCGAGAAGGTAAAGAGAAAGATACCACACTTTCAGTTTGGTTTCCGTAAGTCCCATAGAACTTCAGAACAGTTGAATAGTTTAGTAAACTTCATCCTAGACGAAGAGCCAAAGCGTATGTGGTGACCTCTTATCTTGATAGAGTGTGACATGAAGGCCTCCTATTTTATCTCAAGGGAATAATGTTCTTGCTAGTACAAAATTATTTGACAGACAGGACTTTCTCATTTGTTCTAAATGGCAAGAAGTCATCAGTCAGAGAAATCAAGGCTGGTGTGACACAAGAAAGCTTACTGGGGCCAACGCTTTAATCACTGTTCACCAGCAATATGCCTACAGGCTCTTCGATTCATTTAGATGACCCGGTTGATCCAATGATCGCTACATTTGCTGACGATTAAGCCATTCTGGCTAGAGATAAATGTGTTTACATTGCTACCAAGGTACTCCAACTACATCTTCGCAAGTTTGGGAAATGGGCAAAACGTTGGAACATCAACATAAACCTGACCAAATGCGTCAATATGACGCATTCACTACGCAGATATGTCTTTATGAGAGTCTAGCTCCAGAAATAACTTCTGAATCACCAACCTGGACACGAATATTTGGGCGTCTATCAGGATAGGCAGCTCACTTTCAAAATTATGCGCAAACACGGTTGGCTCTTGAACACCAAAAACAATTATATCTGTGGAACATAGTGAATGTGTACAAGCCCATAATTACCTCATGTTTGGCAATATGGAATACAAGTCTATGCTGTTGCTACTAGGTCGCAACTTGCCAAGATCAGACTCCTACAAGCAACGGTTCTTCAGAACTTCTTGGGCGCTCTGCGAATCTTAAAAGAGACTTTTTCGGAACTTCTTGAACGCCCTGTGGTATATGCAAATAGCGAATCTTAAGAGAGATCTAATGATAAGTTTTATAAAAAGAATACTTTGGATCGTTATCAGTGCCATCTATTCACTGACTTATGGTAAAATTTTTTACAAGTCTATGCTGTTGCTACTAGGTCGCAACTTGCCAAGATCAGACTCCTACAAGCAACGGTTCTTCAGAACTTCTTGGGCGCTCTGCGAATCTTAAAAGAGACTTTTTCGGAACTTCTTGAACGCCCTGTGGTATATGCAAATAGCGAATCTTGAGAGAGATCTAATGATAAGTTTTATAAAAAGAATACTTTGGATCGTTATCAGTGCCATCTATTCACTGACTTATGGTAAAATTTTTTACAAGTCTATGCTGTTGCTACTAGGTCGCAACTTGCCAAGATCAGACTCCTACAAGCAACGGTTCTTCAGAACTTCTTGGGCGCTCTGCGAATCTTAAAAGAGACTTTTTCGGAACTTCTTGAACGCCCTGTGGTATATGCAAATAGCGAATCTTGAGAGAGATCTAATGATAAGTTTTATAAAAAGAATACTTTGGATCGTTATCAGTGCCATCTATTCACTGACTTATGGTAAAATTTTTTACAAGTCTATGCTGTTGCTACTAGGTCGCAACTTGCCAAGATCAGACTCCTACAAGCAACGGTTCTTCAGAACTTCTTGGGCGCTCTGCGAATCTTAAAAGAGACTTTTTCGGAACTTCTTGAACGCCCTGTGGTATATGCAAATAGCGAATCTTGAGAGAGATCTAATGATAAGTTTTATAAAAAGAATACTTTGGATCGTTATCAGTGCCATCTATTCACTGACTTATGGTAAAATTTTTTCCGACCAATAAGATGCAGTCGTAATTGATGGTTTCCTTGTGAATATAGGTGGTCAAGATTCTTTGCTAATATACAAAAATGTTTTGTACTCGTCTGTTCACAAAATATTACTCCATTTGAATTTTGGTACTTTTCTCAGACTTCATTATGCAAGATTACTTTTGAGCAGCAGTCTAAAAACTGTTTTTATACTTGCTTCCAAATTTAGTTTGTTTCATTAGTTTAGTGTATATAAGGTACCCGCTTAGAGTATTTCATTATCTGAGGTCTTGCAGGTGCTGTTCTGACGCATAGTTCGTAAGCATGCAAAGATTTTTTTTAACTTCGAGTAAGATTTTTTATGACAATAAATGGTTCATCATTGATAAAATCCATTATAAAACCCATTATATAAATCCAATCTGCATAATATTAACTAAATAACAGTAAAAATCAAATCCATTACAACACAAAATATTATCTGTGAATTTAAATTTATTTACGTACCGCAGTGACTAACTCAAAGAACGAAAAACATATTTCAAAAAAAAAAAAGATCAAATATAATCTTTAAAATTTAAAAAGAAAAATGCGTCGTAAACATTAAGAAAAACAAATTTATGAGTATTTCTATGAGTATTTCAAATGCTTGAGAATTTCCCAAAGGAAAACAACTGTCGTCGACAATAGAAAAGAATCATTCATTCATATCTCTTAAAAGTATTCTGTATTATTTAAAATGTATTTTGTTTGGACCTAGTCAACAAGAATATTTTAAAAACGCGCTCTTTATCTGTCGCGCTCGCTTGTACATGCGACCTAAGCCCAAAAATAAACAAAGTAAACGCGTCGCCGTATGTTAAGCATAGAAAAAAAAACAAGAACAGCTGTTAAAGAATTTTCTGCTCAATAAGAATGCACATTGTAAGGGCACTAAAGAGAGAGTGAAAATGTATAAAAAAGCTTGAAGCTTATTATCAGTTATTTATATTGGCCCTCCCGCTCGCTCGCGCATACTCACAACTTTGCTCTCATTTGTAATGCTGCTAAAAGCTTTTTTTCATATGCTTTCATTGATATGCGCCTTTTGCTTTGTTGTTGCTTGCTGCTGTTCCGATTCGATCAGACGACTCAAGAAGCCGGCGCGTGTGAATTCCAATTGGAGAACATTGATCGCATTCGAATGCGGCGCACGTAGGCTCTCGGTATTCAAATCAGAAACGCTCCCGAAGGCGAATAAAATAAAAATTGAAATAAAATTAAATTAAACAAATATAAAATGCAATAAATGTGTAGAAGGAAAAAAAATTTATTGAAATAAATTCTGTTGTGTTTTGCAGTTTGATTAAAAATAAAAATAAAAAAAAAAGTTTAACTAAAGCGAGAAATCAATCGTTATTCCGTGCATAAAATGTGCAAATTAAGGATGTAAAAAAATAATAAAAAAAAAAAAAAAATGCTGCTATGACAGCGCATCAAGCTATATAAATTAATTGTGATATATATAAAATAAATAAAATTATATATCGTCGTACAACATATATTTTAAGTGTTTCAAAGAGTGTTAAAAAGAAAAATTATATATAATGTAGCAAAGAAATGCTAACGAAAAATCTGTGTTTTATTTTGCTACAGAAGAAGTATTTTTCTACAAGTGAAAAACAACACAACACGAAAAAAAGCGACAAATAAAAAAAAAATATATTTATTTAATTTAGCAAAACAGAAAAGAATCCCAAAAACAGAACAATAGATCACAGAAAACTTAAAGCAGAAAAAAAAAAAGAAAATAAAATTTATATATACAAGCGCAACTGTGTGTCAAAATGGTTGGCAAAGTGCTGGGCATACGCGATCTCGAACAGTTCAGCAGTCGCCGCAGTAGCGTCTATGTCGATCCCGAATGTGATAAATTCTTCGAGCTGCCGTTGTTTATTGCGGCCAGCTCGAATGATATTACAACAAAATGCCAGTGTTGGCAATTTAGTCCAGGTAATAAAATTTTGAAATTAGTGTTTCAAGTTGACCTATTATATTTCTACAATAATAAAAATTGATAACTATTGAGATATACAAAATATAAATTTTACATCTCTTCAATCGTTTACCCTATAAGTGTTGGAAGTTGCTATTTGGAAATTGACAAATATTTAAATTAAAATTGTATTAAAAGTGAACCGATCTTTTGAACCAGCTTACCAAAAAGTTATTTATACGAAAAAACTTTAAGATTAGCGAACAGTTTGTATATAATCTATTGCTTATCTTCTTGTTATTCGGTTTGCTTGTACGCGCTAATCTACGTAACGGCCGAACCGATTTTGAGTGAACTTTCATTGGTAGCCAATTGACTTTACATAGAATGATATTAATTTTCTTAAAAATACAGCTTAGCATTTCTAGATTATTTAAAAACAAAAAAGTTGTGTATAAACAAAATGTGGGATCGCTTATATTGATGTCTCTGTTCGACTTTCATTGGTAGATGGAGAACTTTTCTTTATTCTTAAACAATCAAAGTTTCTTTTAAAAATCTCTCTTCCCTTAAAAAAATAAAGAAAATCATGATTGAGTTTTGTCACATATATTAAGAGCATTAGGAGCACCTTTGGAATTTGGGATGTTGCCTTGCTCTTATACTAGAAAAAGTATTGTACCTCTTCCACTATTGATGTGAAACTGCTGAACAAAATGGAATCAAGTTTGAAAATAGTCAGCAGAGATGTGTTCATTATTATGTGATAAAACCTTATAAGTTGCCTGTGATAACTAAAAATAAATACACAAATATTTGTATCTACCGTGTTTAAATAGCGTTTAAATATAGCGTCTATTGTTGCTCCATATTTTGTTGTTAATTTTGTCGGATCGTTTGATTTCTTTAAGAAAATTTAATACTGAAGCTGATATGTTTTAATATTTCTTTTCTAATTAGTTTTTTTTTAATTATATTAAAATTGCGAACCAAACATTGCAGTTTTTTTTCTAGTTCTTTTTTTTTTTTTAAATTTAATTTAAAAGACAAAAGCCGGCAAGCAAAATTATTTTTTTTATTATTTAATTTTCCCAAGTTAGATGCGTAGTTAAAATGTTTTGCAATTGAAAGCACATACGAATCTAGCAAGATTTTTTTTTTGTTCTTAAATCTTCATAAACAAATGGTTTATCAATTATTTATGTTTATTATTTACCCATATAAAAGCTATCTTGCTAAACGCACAATGACGCATTATAAAAGTACAAATATTCGAGATTACGATCCAGTTTGCGGAATCTCGATAAGTCAGTTCATCCATTAAAAAGCACCTCGTTTTCTTAAAATATACATTTTTGTGTACAGACTTGTGTTTGCGCTAACAGTTTTTATTGCTCTGATTTGGCGCGCAAATTATTTAATTTTTGGAGATATCGATAATCCTTTAAAATTATACGGGTTTTTCTTTGGGATCTATACCTTTTAGTGGTCACATCGCTACCATTGTCACTTGCACTAAATAAGAAATATAAATGGAGCAAATTTTTGCTTCAATTTTGAGGTAAAAGATTTAGTCATCGCTAGTCACCATTATCTTCTCAATTTCTAATAATGGAAATCGGGTCGAAAAACTTGTTTTTTTATTTTTAAAACCACGCATAAATCGACCCAACTTATGTTTTTTTTTTCGTATAGAGATCCAAAGGAGTAATCTTTTCCCATTTGAATGGTTTTACATTATGAGGCCGAAAGTTGTGCTAAAAAGTAATTTATCGTGGTGGATCCATTGGCTTAAAGTAGTTCATAGTGTACTACATTTAGTCGATGCTTCGAAATACAGAGTATGAACGTAGAAGCATGTATATAGTTTTCACTTGGTCAAAGTCAAAGCTCCAATTGACTTTACACGACCCATACTTTGCTCTGATAATCTTTTGTAGGCAAAATATTTCTATTCGTGATTTTCAGAATTATTATTATATATGTATTACCTTATAATTATTCAAAAAAAAAAAGGTCCCATGGATCTCGGCAACATCATTTTATAAAAATTTAGATATCTCAAAAAAATAAATAATTGTTTTTTTATTACTTCACCGATTTCATCCTTTAAATTTTGAATAACAATTCATCAAATCAACCAATAATTGAGATATTATGCTGAAATTTATTTCATTTATTATTCCTGAGCTTATCTAATGTTACTGGATTAGAGGTATAAACTAATTAACCTCCATTAAAAGAAATACAACTGCAATAAATTGCATGAGAAAGTTAGCCATTCGACCGGAACATTTCTCGAGATTACATGCTTAGCGAACTGACTCTTTAATAGATCAATTAGTTGACACGCTACTTGTTATGTGCCACCATCTTATTGTAACCACATATCACTAAATGTTAATCCATACAATTCTGTTCAAAAACAGTTTTCCAATATGACACGTTAGCGAACACCATTGAGCAATAATTTTCATCGACAAAAAAATATGATCCAATCATACCTCCAGCATGAAATCAAGACCAAATTTTTGTGAATGCATGGAGTCTCTTGAAGTGCATATGGGTTGTTTGCTATTGGACAGCATGTTACAGCCTTATTGAAGGAATTTTTTCGATGAATTTTCCAAGTTTCGACGCTTTATATGATCAAGAGTTTCAGAGTTAATTTGAACTTGTATGAGTGTAGGCCAAGAAAATTTATAAAAAATCCAACATAATATGTTTTTAGAGACTCGTTATTTCTGTGAGCTGTGTAGATTCGACAGATTTGCATTATTTTGAACTGAACCACCTATAACTGCATTATTTTTGGTACTACGAACTTTGCATTATCACACTGGCATAGGAAGATCCACTAGCGAATAGTTGAATGATATTAATTGAATTAAGAGCACTTAAATTTGGAACCACTGTCCCAGAATTTCAACAAACTTCACCATGACAATAATTGAAACATTGAATAAAATTTTGACTTTGACAGAGCCTGAAGAAGTTTAGGTTTGAGTTAGTATTAAAAGGCAGAGTTGTTCTGTCCCTACTGAAAAATATTTTGATTTTGAGTTAAGGAAGATGTATTTATTTATTTTGATTAAGAGTTATGCACAGGATTTTGGTGATAGTGTGGTCACCTGGTTACCTGGCAAGTGTTTGTATGAGAGGTCCTCATTATTTGCATTCATTTAATACACTACACAACGCCAAATTGAAACAATATTTTACCAAAAATTAGCGAACCATTTAGTTCTTTCATGTGTAGAGTAAATAAACCGAGTTTAAAAATGATAGGGTGAACAGAAATTTTAACCCTTGGGGTTAAAATATTTAAAAGTCAAGAAAACATAAATAATAATACTTGTGAAGTATACAAATCATTTGCAAGTCGATTGATTGGAAAAAATAATAATAATTGGCCTCATATAATCTATGAACCATGTGCAAAGACCCCAAGCGTCCTCCACCACAGTTTTATTCCAAAATCGGGAATCAAGTTTTTTTTTTTTTTTTAAATATCATATAACACCCTCATCTTACCCTCCATAGGTAATATTTTCCAAAATCTACGATATATGTGCTTAATTAATTCTTGTATAGAGTATAAAATCCTATCCCATACATTTTTTTATCGCCTTTTCCCCAATTTGGAACAACTTTCCAAAATAGGCGAAATAGAGTTTAATACATTTTTATGTAGAGTATACATAATCCATCAATAGATGATGGAATGAAAATAAACTTTTTGATCCATTAAATTTGTTTTTCAACTTTTCCTTTTTGGGAAATATTTTTTCTAAAATTAGCGAAATACGTGTTTAATAATTTTTTTTGTGTAGAGTAAATAATTCGATGATCGGATGAAAAATATTTTTGACGTACAATCTCCTGATCTCTTCAATTCTACACATCTCCTACATCTCCTGATCTCTTCAATTCTACACTTATAATAAAATCGTAGAAAAAAATTTTGTTTGTTTATGCGCACATCACGCCTAAACCGCTGAAGTCATTTGTATGAAATTTGACATAGAAATAGATGGGGCATTGGAAATGAACATAGGCTGCTTTTTGTTAAGATCGAAGGAGGCGATATTCCCCTATAAGCGATTAACAAATTGGGCATATATGTATTTGCAGCCATTTGGTGTACATGTTAATAGAATCGAAAGAAGTAACTCTATTTATTTTGGTCCGAATTGTAGGGCAATGCTCCATTCACATATTAGCGATTTATTTTATCTCTGTATCTTTGCATTTTATATAATAGAATAGAATGAAGTAAGATCCATTCGACAAGTGTGAACAGCTTGTCTTTACTTGGTGTGAGCGAAGTCGGTGAGGTTCAACTAGTCTCGAATATAACTTTATTCACTTTTTTTATAGTAGAGCAATTTCAAAACAATTATTATTATTATTTAAAAAAGAAGTGTTAATTATTTTTATTTAATTTCTTTAATTTATTTGTTTTAAATAATTATGTATGGGAGCGGTACTTTCTAGTGGCTATACTGCAGACTTTATTTGAAAATGGGAAGGCTAGATTTCAAATATGCAAACTTTAAACTGTATTTCTTATAATCTACAAGATCTTCTTGTTTATATAGACGACGGATATGTCTGCATTAATTTGACTTTTTATTGTTTAACCAATTTATTCAAACTTAATATAGTCTGTTGCTCAATGTGTGTAGGGTATATATGTATAAATAACTTATATACTGTTCATTAAGTGTTTTTTATCACTTGTGCCACAACAAATCTAAATTCAGACCTGCTAGAGTTATTTTTTCCGCGCTATAATTTATCGCGCCCTTTTTTTTGTTCAATAACAATAATATTATAATAATGTGTGTCAGTCAACTTGACGTCTAACTAATTTGCATTAAGATTGTCAACATAAATTTTCCTCTTCCTCAACTCAAAAATTCAAAATCATTCAATCGAGTTGAGTTGATTATTTTTTTTTTTATTTTGTATTTTGTATTGCTTAGGCGTCGATGTGAAAATTACTATGCATATATTAAGAGTATCTGGTACTACTTATACGGCAGGCACTCACTCTCGACTATTTTTTAACTGTGTCGTAATATATTGCAATGTTGTTTATCTGTATATATAGTACTACATATATGCAAATTGTTAGATTAATTACTTATACAAGCAAAGGAAAAAATATTTTAATGAAAATGCTTTTGTTATAATTATACTCGATTTTATTGTTATAATTGTTGTTGTTGTTGTTGTTATTGCACTTGTTATATGGCAAATGACGACGTTGTTGTAGTTGGTAATTTTATATACTTGGTATATACCTATATATATATATACGAGTATATATAGTTACTTGATATGTAGGAGTTGATTTTTATTTTTATAGCATTTTTTCATAAGCTTGTCTATTAAACAATTTAAAAAATATTAAAAAAAATAAGAACGCTATATTAAGTGATTTTTTTTTTTTTTATGACGAAAATAAAAGTTATTTCTACGATAAAGAATTTGTAATTGTTTAATAAAGCGTTTTATAATTTTTGATTTAGTAGTTTCAGGTACAAATTCTAAAATAAATAAATTTTTTTTACGACAAGCAATTATCATAAAATCGAAATGCTACTAACTACTTTTGTTTAATCGTTTATAAATTGATTAGTTTAAAAAAAAAAAAAAATAAATTTACTAAATAATCAACACGCAGTCGTTTAGTGGTGTCAATGTTATTTCTAAGATAAGCGCAAATCGAATGCAAATCGATCAAATGTCATTTTTTTTTTTTTTTTATGAATTTGACAAGTTTGGCAATATCATCCATTACAGCTAATCAAAAAATATATACATTATTTTAATAAAGACTATATAGAAATGAAGGCTTGCCTCAAGTATGTATCATGTGCATTATTGCGTAGGTTGGGTCTTTCCTTGATTGTGTCATGAAAGGGAAGGGTTTTATAGGTAACTATATACAAGTATGTACGTAGGCGCCTGCTTGTTTGGCATAAAATGTTGATAAAAAGTACATTTCACATTCATTGTTACTGATAGTAATGGTGTGTCTTTAAGACATTAATACGTAGTTTATAGTTACTTGTTTTTTTTTTTGTATTATCTACTAATTAGCCTATTTGATATGGCCGCAGGCAACTGACCAGTGCTGCTGATTCACTTGATAAGGCGAAATAATATTTAGAGGTTTTTTTCTAGGTTAATTGCATTATAATGAGTCAATAATATGTGTTATAAAGTGAATTTGGTTTGAAAACAGTCAGAGAATATTTGTAGCGAAGAATTTGAAGAATTTCCTAAACGTTTTTTATGCTTTTTTTATATTGTTCCCATAGTTTGAAAAAACAAATATATTAAGTTTGAGAAAACGTAAGTGTTAAACTAAAGGCTGCATGTTAGATCCCATAAAATCTTCATCAGCATCAAGAGGTCATTTTCATCCGTCTATTTTTTTCCGCATACCATCTCCAAACGCTGAGGTTTCTGCGCCTATAAAAAATATATTAATTAAATACTAAGATTCTTCAGTTGGAGAGTATGAAATACACGAGCCGACTTTCACTATAAGGTATTAGTCTATTGACACTAACTATGCATTGTTACTTACTACCCTGTTCAGACTATCATATAATATATTGCTTTAAAAATACTTAGTTTCAAATATAAACAAATTTCAATTTAAAAAAAAAAACCCCAAAACATATATTTTTCAGATATTGGGCAACGTCTGAACATGCCTTTAAACCAGGAAAACAATATTTACATTAAATGGTCTCACACCAGTTCAACTTTTCTATTCAACAACTGTTGCTAATTCGGAAGAAAATTAAATTATTTCTGGCATTCCACCTTTCTCATAGGTCAAACGTGCTCATTTATCTACTTTAATTTATTTTCACTTCAAACGAAAGCATTCAAAAAAACAATAAAGGAAGGTGCTATATAGGTTCTACACTCACTATAATACGGCATTTCTCTTGGTTCGACTCGCTACTACGGAGCTGCACATAAGTACACATATGTACAACGCTATGTAAACAAAATTGGGGAGGCTATGATGCAGCGCACAAGGGTTAGACGATGATAATAGAAATTTTTCGTTTCGTCGAGTTTCAAAACAGGTTAGGAGGTTGAAAGATCTTTTCTTGAAAAATTTCGGCTATGTTTTCTAGCGGTTTTCAAAAAATATTACCATATTTTTTGTCAAATATTTTCTCGATATATTTTTAGACCCTGTACCGAAGGTACAAGAGCCTATTGGTTTTGTGCAAATGTATGTAACAGGTAGAAATAATGGACGGAGCCCCCCAAAGTTACCCCCAATTTGGTCAGGAGTCTATATAGACATGTCCGTCTGTCCGTCTGTATGAACGAGCGGATCTCAAAAACGGTAATAAACAGAGACTTCGTGTTTTTTGCATTCGACTAGGACTGCTTCGGAATTTCACAAGTTTAAAATTTTGCCCCTACCCCCTCTTCCCCTTGAAATCACCACCAAGGTTAAAAATTTCTTCGGCACAAAAAAAATTGAGTACACCAGTATAGAGATAACATCTCTTTAAGCCAAAATCCAAAAAATTCATCAAAATCGGAAAACAAATGGCGATTTTATAAGCAATTGAATTTGAACGACCCCCCTTTTCTTTTCATACATAAAAAAATGTTTTATAAGATACTTATTCGTGCAATGAGAAGTGGTCATAAGTTTGGTCATACGCTCGGGAAAAATTTATTGTGTTTGTTAGGCGTCCTGTACTGGTAAAGGGCCTCCTACAGTCCTTTACGCCCGACTGTAATTTTCTTACTTGTTTTTTTAACCCACTTAATAACAATCGTTTGAAGGAAACACCTTGCCCCATATAACGTTTGCACTACCTTTTCGCCCATTTGGGGGTAACAATTTCTAATGTCGGAAAGTACATGTTTGACTATTTCGTGCGTAGTAGATACAAACCAAGTTTCAAGACAATCGAATGAAAATATTCTCCCATAATTGGGTACAAAATAAACAATTTTCAGATTATCAAAAGTATACAAATCTTCAACAAGTTCTGAAACATATTTATGCTCTGTAAAACGGGTAGACGTTGAAAGTCGAGCTACATAAATCTTTACAATAAAGAATGCTGGATTTAAGTGTGCTCGACTTCGCGATGCGCTGTATCTCTTGTACCTTAGACTTCTATGGGGATCCCTGAGGGAAAACAGCCAAACTTTTTGTTCTAAAAAAATTCGTGAAGGTGAGAAAGATTTTTATGGGGTTAAAGAGGTTATGAAAAACGGAATATCCAATATCCAAATCCAAACTTAAAGACTCGATATCTTATAGTCTCCAATTTCTTAATATTGAGCAGCCAGACCTAAGGACGTGACTATACCGACTCGACAGCTAATCAAAAATATTATATGGTCTGCCTCGTTTCCTATCTATTACTTACATTTCCACAAATTTTATTTACCCTTTTACCGTATGGATTAAAGGTATAACTGTGTGTGAAATATTTTTCAAGGCCTATCAGTTTATACTAAAATCTTCCAATGGTCTTTTTATGCACTTCTGTTTTGTCAGGATAATAATAAAGGGAGTTCGTCATAGACGCTTGATAAACATTTTCCCAATTAATTTATTTATTAAGATGCGCCAAAATTTATGGTAAATATTTTCCCGAATATGTTTGCCGATTTGTGATATTTTTTTTATATACGATCTGAATGGTTTGTTATGCGTTAATGTTGGAATTGTTTTTGGACCATTCTCTTTATGCATCGTTTAGCCGAAAAAATAGTCCTAACACCGTTGGAACTATCATGTTGTGGAGATATATGTGTGATGTGACGTCTTTAGATCTATATGTCATATAAGACCTACGCTTCAACCTACAGTATAAGAGAAAACTCTTCTAACGATACATGGAAGCACTCCAAATTATCTGTTTTAGTGTTTCAGTTCTCATCTTTTAAGTAACAGGATTCAATGATGCCGCCGAGTTATAGACTATATATCGATCTCTTGTCGATTTTTTGAGGCCTAGTTTTGATTTTTTTTTACGAATCAACTGCAATGGAAATAGGCCTCCTTTGAAGCATGAAATTTTCACATTAAGTTCCAATCTTTAGCATTTAAAATTCAATGGTTTCGATGGGTTGTTCTTTTTTGTAGCAATCCATAATTGATATGCTTGAATGAAGAAGTTAAATAAAGAAGTCTAAATGGAACACTCTTTAAATTCAAGTTTTACAAAAACAAAATTTTAAGAAGAATTTTATTCCAATAATTCATGAAATGGCTAAAGAAAGTAGCTAACACTGTATGTATATATCTATGGTACAAAAACTTACAATTTATGGCAAGCTAATCTCAAACTATTTAATAGTTTAATCATCGAAATAGTTTGATATTAAACTACTTTTTATATGTCTACTATTTAATCATGCTCTTTAGATTAATCCAAAATTACACACGCTATGCTATATAAATATTTCAAAATCATATTTATAGACTCAACAATTTCTTTTATACTCACATAAAACAAACTCAGATGCAGCAAATTATCGTATCGAACTCATTTACTACATATAAAACACTTGAACGCATTTAAAAGCAGTTTAATCTGAAGAGCTGTCATAATTTTATTTAACAATCTAAAAATTATCAACAATCAGCAGCAAACAAAAAAAAAAATATATATATATAAAATAATAAGTAAAACTAAAATTATATTATATGTTGTTGTAGGTTTTGCTGGTGGGGTGCTACAATATAAGTTGCTTGCAAAGATATTTTAGTGCACAAACAAAATTCAAATGTGACAACTGATAAGTTTACAGATTAAAGCTGTCTTTATCAGCTGTGCTGTGCTATTATAGTAGAAACAAATAGCACTTAGTCCATAAAAAAATAAAAACTAAGCAGCTTGTGAAGATTTTACAACAGTTGCTTAGAAACCTTTTAGTTTTTTTTTTTTTTTATACGAACGACCTACCTTAATTGTTTTATTAATTTTTATATGTTTTCTTTTTCTTAATTTACAGGCAAAGAGCCCGCCTTGCGTAATTTTACTGAGATACAACAACTCTTGCAGCAGGCCAAGAAACGTGATGTAAAGAATATTTTACGCGAGAATTCGTGGCCCATAAATTCTCCAATACGCTCACAGCTATGGCCATTACTCTGTGGCCAGCATCTGACCAAACAGACAATGCTTGATGGATTCTATTGGGAAATGGTGCATCAGGTATGTTGCTTATTATTATTTATTTTAGAGAATAATTTCTAATAAAATTTTCTTTTTATAGGTCTTTGGCACCACAGAACTCTCGGAGAAACCCATAATGCTGCCTGCGTTTGTTGATGCAGCACATTGTCTGCCTTATCATCTGACACGCACGGGACGCGCGGTAGCTGATCGTATTGTAAATGTCTTGGGCTATGATTGTCCTGAAATTACCTACAGTCCAGTATTGTATCCGATTACATCGATTCTGTTGCATTTCATGTCGGGTGAGTGACTGATAAGAAGTAAAGCATTAAAAAATTAAGAATTGTTTTTAATTTTTTTTGTTTTTTTTTTTTTTTTGTTTTTTAAACCCAATACTGTTTTAATCAATTATGAAGTTTCAATGAAGCGTTTATAAATTAAATTTATTTACATAATATGTAAATTGAATTTTTATACCCTGTGCACATAGGGTAATAGGCTTGTGGAAGTTTGCCATGCAAATCGGTTCAGATGAAGAACCTCTGGTTGTGGTTCAGCTTCAAACGACAAATTTGTTACATTTTACACTAATCCCAATGAAATATACTACACGGAGTCAAATAGCAATTAATCTGACATACAAATTTGTAGTTCAAAGGTGGTACCGGGTATCTCGAAGTCGGGCACACTAGACTTCAGGGTTCATGGTTTATTAACCCAAAATGTTTTAAATCAATTATTAAGTTTCAATGGCGTGTTTATAAATTAAAATTATTCTTCTTTTTATAAAGCTAAGGTAAATCAAGATAATTTTTATTATTTTTGTTTTCTTTTAAAAATTCTCATCATATATTTGTATAAGTTTATGAAGTCATAAAGAGTCATCTTTCTGACATCGGCGTGGTTTATAAATTTTTCATATGCCAATGAAGACATTTTGACTGATAAAGTTTTACCTTCGTTTAGCTCTGATTGTCATTTATATGTCGATTGCTGCTACAAAATTAACTAAATATAAATTAGAGATAACCAAGACAGTATATACGAGCTGTGTATGTATACTATGTAGTACAAAGAAAGTGACTTTCAAATAAAATCATAAGATTTTTTAATGCCTAAGTATAACAAATTCAGACTTCAATCTATATTTGCATATTAGAAAATCACAAAATAGCAAATCAAACCAAATTTTGCCAGTTTAGTTATTTAGTTTATTATGCACTCCACTTCATTACTTCTGCTAACTACAAACTTTGATTATGATTGCTCGTAAAAATCAATATTTAATTAAGTGATTATTTCTAGCGCTCATTCTTTTTTTTTTGTTTCTGCTGCAAATAAATAAATAAATAAACATGAAAATAACAAATAATATAATACTATATATCGTTGATAATAATAAATGTACTACACGCTATATGCACGGGACTACGTTGTACTTTGAATCGATGAAGCAAGTGCGAATATCGCTCATACGTCGTGTTGTACAGAAATCTAAATGTCCGTCTGTCCCGTGTTGTACGCAAATTGCTATTTCGTGATTTATTCAAAATTGATATTGTCAATATAATTTGAGTTATAATAATAATAATTTCATGAGCAAATCGCGTAAATGAATTGCACGCTGCCAAAAAAAAAAAAAAAAAAAAAAAAAAAAACGCGAATCTACGCAACAATAATTTAACAAATAAACAACGTATGAGCTCTCTGCTATTTTTGAAATAAAATCTATAGACATACATTATAATGCATAAATTAGCACTGGCTTATCGTGATCTATCTTTCACTTGCTTCATTGAACGCTGTTAGTTAGGGTACTTGTGAGGGGTGCATAATTTAGAATAGAAAAAATTCATTGCAAATTATATTTATTTCGCAAAGCTTTGTATACATTTATCGTTTTATTTCTTTCGTAATATCCCTAGTTGTAGATATATATTCCAACGTACAATCGCTAGGTACTGTTTAGCAGAGTTGTTGTATTTCATTCTGTTGTTTGCTTCATTATCTCAGCAGTAAAGCTGAATACAAATCGAACGAAGCTGTCGGCAATAGACTGCGCTCTCTCTTCCTGTGCGAAATATCGGGCACATAAAAGATGAGCTCGACGTCTTCTACTACATTAATACAATGAGAGCACCATAAATCTGGCGAGAGGAGCAGTGGAGGTAACTCTTAAAGCATTCCTTTCCTTACAAACCATATCGGATGAGCCGGTTTGTCTATCAGTCTGTATCTGAGCAATCCTATTTCTGTTGCTACTTTTTAATGCTGCTCGACTTCTATAACTTTGAAGTATATTTTTGGAGGAGTGACAATGCTAATATTCGGACTCAATAAAAGTAGATTATGATAGACTTTACCACGATCTGTTTGCTCAGGATCTCTATTGTTCAGCAATAATGTTGATGTCACTCAGTCTTATATCGATCATAATCCTCAACTCTTGAATGACATTTTTACATAAGATCGTTGTGTTGCTAAATCCTAGAACCGCTTTCTCTCCGTTGCTATTAAATTCTGTCTCCACATAATGCCCTGCCAGCTAGTTCTTCATGATCGATACATTTTGTTAAGCAACATCTTTAATTTTGTGAAGTTCTTTGATAACCAAAATCACGCAACATCATCGTAAAAATCAACTATTTGTTTGTCTCTGGATAATTCTAGTTTTAGAATTGTGTCGTACATCAGGCTCCTACCTATCACTTGATGCAACTTACAGCGCTCAACAGTATAGTACATAGGCCATCGATTGTTTAGTCGGTGTTGATACTCTTAATTTAGGCTTATACTCGAAAAAATTGCAATGCGTCCATTATTTCTAGAAATGATGCCAAGCTAAGAACATTTTTAATGTCAAGTGTTACATAAAAACAGTATTGTTGCGTTCCCTATTTGCGTTCCCTCCAGAAGTACTCTATTCTAGCATGTTATATGACATCTACTGCAGATCTGGCTTTCCTGCATCCAAACTGGCTATTCGACCATTTTCTTGTATGTTTAACTGCTTCCAAAAATTTGCAGCATTTAAGTTTTTCGGAAAAGTTTCCTGTCGTATTCGAAGAACATATTAGCCTGTATACAGCGGTAGCTCTGTGGGTTGTCCCCATACTGGGTATTTTCCATACTTTCGGAAAAAATACTTGTCTTTGCTTTATAGATGCCAACAAAGAGCGATTGGTGTCATGACTGTAGACAACTTTAGTGCCCTATTAAATATTCTGTTTGTACCTGAGCTCTTCTTTATGCTCTTAGCTGTGGAAATTACTACTTCAGCATTAATTACGTTGAATATTAGATCTTCACCAATCGACTAGTTCATTAATCCATGTATGTGCGCCAGTCCTTCTGGGAAAAAATCACGCACAATGCTTTTAGAGACCAATAATGCGATTATTGGTCTCCTGCAGAAAACAGGTTTGTGACACGGGCAGTTTCTGCTACCTGTCATAATTGGCTTTACATACCATTTTAGCTTCTCCAATGCTTGGATCAACGTACTTTCAAGGGAACTTGAAACGAAAATCTGCTGCATATTACGGTCTCTGTACCTAATATGACTTCTGATGGCTCTTGTTTCCTACTTTCCTATAGTTCAAAGCATGATTTTGTGATCGCTTATTGTGCCAATGAAGCCCATGAAAAGCCTTATGCATTTTTTCAATAATTAAAGTCTTGAATCAATTTCTCCCATTGATATAATGTCAAGCGAGGCTAAGGCATCATTGGCATTATTGGATTGAGAACCCCATTTTACAGTCCAGGCATTAATATCACCAGCAATAATTGTTAGTACGTCTATTTCACAGCCGACAGCTCTTCGATAGAGTTACTAAATTGCTGTAAGGCCCAACTACGCGGAAAGTAGCAGCTGAAGTACATAACGGCTCGAACATAACCCAAGAAGTTCTTCACGCATTGATCTCTAGTAGCTGCGATAAGCATCACCAAATTACTGTCATTGGTGGCATCAATTGTAAGATCAATTGTTAGTACTCTGAATGAGAAGGTTCAGCAATTGTTAAGATTAATTGTAATTCATTTAATTTTGGCACTTTTTTGCTGTACGATGCTGCTGGGCATCTTCTGTTACCAGCTTGGTGTGCAATATCTTAGTTATTGTTTGCCTGGCATATTAAAAACTTGGGCTCATTAATATAGACTGGTATTCTATGTTCTTCGTCCCATTTAAAGTAGTATTTGCTTCTTTCCATGCTGCTGCTCTGCATGTTCTGGCTACAGTTCGATGCATTTAAAGTATTGGATTGGAAATACTTTCTTTCAGTCGTTTTCATGTGGACCATCCGACTTTCATTTTTCCTACTGTCTTCTTCATTTTCTTTGCAACTCTAGCTGGTAGAGATATAAGCGCTGAAAAAGTGTTCCTACAACAGCGTGCTTTAGGCTTTGTATGCAATATTCGCTGACAGTCAATGAATCACCAAATTTTCAACGTAATAATTTAAGAAGTCTACAAATTCGAGCGTTGTTTTCTTTATTTTCACGTTTGCCTCGGCTTTTGAGCCAAGCAGGTTGGTAATAGCAGATTTGATATCTTCGTTGATTCCCGCTCATCTTCAGGAGTATGGAAACAGACCCCATCAAATATATATTCTTTATCAGCACAAAAACTCAAGTCGATATAGACATGTCCGTCTGTCTGACCTTCCATATGAATAACGAAAACTTAGAGAGTATAAGAGATTACGCCTTCATGTTTGGATAATTCGATCTTTCTTGATATAGACATGTCCGTCTGTCTGACCTTCCATATGAATAACGAAAACTTAGAGAGTATAAGAGATTACATTTTCTAAAAACGTTTGGTGTATATTATTCAAATTCTAATAAAATATTTCATATAAGTCCATGTGGGACGACAAGAAGGAAAGCCATCTCACAAATTTGTCTCCCTTCCTAAGTTTTTGTAAGAAAAATAATTTTTTGTTGTTTAATTTAGCTTAAAATAACAAATTTAAAGTATCTTATACTCATTCCAAAAATATATTTCAAACGAGTCAAGATAGTAATAAGTACCTCATGCAAATTGAAGGTTTAATGTGAGAGGATAGTGTGCTCAGGTCGAGCGCACTCGATTTGAGCACGCATTTAAGAGTTTCTTTAGTTCTAATGAGCCGTAGAATCTCAGTGTATCATGTTCAATTTTGTTTTCAATAGAGATTGAGTATAGTTAAACAAATCTTTATCTTTTTAACAAATATCATTATCAGCTTTAAATTGCTGTTAGTCACGAATAAGCCCAATGTAATCAAAACTACATTTCAAGACCAAATCACTGTGCACTATTTTGTCTCATGCAAGCAAATTCCAATTATACGAATGCATCTACGTCACGATCGATCGATCGATGCGATTCAGTGTACTAATTATCTCGCTAGTTCATCGATTAATTACTTTCATTTAATAATAAGCAGAATTTTTTCTTTTTATATAAGGGACAAAACACATCTGTTACTGATACGCAAAAGAAATATACTATCAAATGGGTCTAATCTAATTAACTTAATGCCGATTTACCCGTTGAACTTTCTCCTTCAATGTTCAGACGATGTACGTATAAATTCATAGAGGCATGCAACCATATAGATTATGATGTATATGGTTTATTATACTCTAGTATAGATGCGCAATACATAGTCCTATTGTCATCGCTCACAATAAGCAATAAAATTAGAAATAATTAAATACATTTGCTATTTGTCGGACAGACTGTGTGTCTGTCTGTCTGTCTGTTTGTCTGCCTATATATCTGCCGCCGTGCGCTGTAGCGTGCGTTATAGTTCATATTGATAATTCCAGTCCAACAATCAGTCAGTCAGTCTGTCATTTGTTAAAATAAAACTCACGCGCCTGATAACGCTAACGAGATGAGCTAGCAGTTGAGGTCAAGTGAAGTCGACGTCTCTGAATGCGATTATTTCGCGGTTTATAATTTTTATAATTGTTTTCTATGTGCGAGGCTTGTTTTGATGCGTGCGAGAAAACAAAAAAATCTCAACCTAAACTATTTCTATAAAAATTCGCACTGAATTTTTATTTACTTATTGTAATTCCGGTCTAGAATTCAAGGTACACGCTTTGGTACAGTAAACACGCCATTTCACATTGCTCTTTGTATAATATTATGCCATTTAAGTACAGCAAACACATCTATTTTCTTCAGGTTTGTTTACACTGAAACTATTTTACATATGCAAAATAAATATTTTTTGAATGTATTTTTTTTTTGTTTTTCGTCGGCGATTTTCACTCTCAACCTTTTTTTTGTTTATTTATTGCCAAAAACAGAAACCCAAACAAAGTGAAAAGAAAAATTTGCATGTGCCATTGAAATTGAAATTGTTTAAAATTCAGCGTTCTATTGTAAACAAAAATCTGTTGTCCGTGCATAAACATTTATAATAACGTCATATCCCTTTTTCAACACCACATAATAGTTAGCCCGGCAGGCAGGCAGGCAGGGAGACTGTCAGATAGATAGACTGGGTGAAGGTTGTGCAATATAACGTATGAAAATATGCATCGCTTTCATATAGTGTGAGGTTAGGGTATATGCCAATGACAGTTTTATTTATTTATATATCTGACTATTAAATTTGATTTATGATAGCATTATTTTAATTGGTCGATCTTGTTTGTTATTAAAGACAATCCTATAATGACACTAACGGTAATGTATTTGAATATTATTGCAACCTTATTACAAATGCATTGTAATTCTTTCAACATCTATCTTGGAACTATCTTCTCATCAACTCACTTCCATCTACCATCCAACTATCATTCATATATCATTCAACAATCTTCCTTTTATCTACATTGTAACTAACTTCCATTCGACATACATCATTCACAGTGTTTTGGAATTTGGGAGTTTTTGGAAATATCTTTAACATAACTAGATCGATTGTTAGGAACTCAGCCTTATAAAGATAGAATTTTAATCTGTAAAACTGTTTTGATTTCACGTTCATATTTTTGTTAAAAATAATATTTTGAAACGCATATATATCGAGACTGAAGGCTAACTTGGACGCCATTAAAATCGGCGTCCTCTAATAATGTTTACCCACCGCTTCACCATTTTCTTTGTTGAAGAACTTCGCTACATACACTTTGTTCAAGTCTGTTGCCGGATTCTCATAGACTCTATAATTTCTTTTTCGATTTATTTAAAACGCATAACATAGTCGTCATTGGTCACATAGTTTCCAGAAAGTTCCCTAGAAGGAACCTCAGAAAATGGGCAAAGGTTCCTTCAAGTATGCATGGATTTTGGATAAACGTGATCCGTGGGCCGAACGTGAGCATGCTATCACAATTGATATTGCTCTATGAAAGTTCGAAACCGCCAAATACTATATCACCTTGTCACAGAGATTTCAACAAGAACATGATCACTGGTACATCCCAAACCGATTGCACGGTCAGACTCGTGGGCATGCACTGTTCGCCTTCACCTTGAGTGTCCAACAGTTGATTATTAGTGTTAAAAGAGAAAGTCAAAAAGAAAATGTCTTCGTACATCAAGAAGATCGGTTACTATTTCGCTGCAGTTGCTTCCGTACCAATCTATGGCTGGCGTGGCGATAACATGTTGGAACCCTCCATCAACATGAGCTGGTTCAAGGGATGGAAGATTGAACGTGAGGATGGCAACGCTGTAGGCAAGAATGTCATTTATGCGTTGGATGCTATACTGCAACCGTCTCGCTCAACTGAGAAGTCCCTGCGTCTGCCACTCCTCTACTGGTGCGCTGAAACAAGGTTGTATTCTTCTCTTCGCTCCAGCTAACTTGACCACAAAAGTCAAGTCCGTTGTAATGCAACACAAAGCCCTCATCGAAGCCGTTCCCGGTGACAACGTTAGTTTGCGTCGTGGTTTCGTTGCTGGTACCTCGAAGATCAAACCACCCAAGGAAGCTGCTGATTGCAAGGGTCATGTCGTCGTGTTCAGCCACCCTGGTTAGATTGCCACACCACTCACATTGTTGCAAACTTACAAATATCATGTAGAAGGTCGATCGTCGTTCAAGCAAGACAACAGAGGATAAACCCAAACTGATCAAGCGTGGTGATGCTGATATTGTCACCTTGGTGCCATCCAATACTCTGTTCGTTCAGACCTTCCCAGAGTATTTTTGATCTATTTAAATTTTGCAAGCGATGTCCCGAGCGATCTATGGTACAGGTTTTTTGTTCTCAGACATGCTTTCGGAGCATTTTACTTACCATTTTTATCTTCTCCATTGCTTGGCCCATCAGCCGATCGTTCTTACGCCTGTAGTTCGCAAAAAATTTCAACTTTTGTTCTCCCATTTTTATGCCATTCAAAAATAGATTTACCAATATGGGAGATAGTTTGTAATACATGAAGGTGAGATCTTAAAGTCAATGAAATTTATATATGCTAGATCACCTCTATAAGAAATGTCGACCTAACCATGTCCGTCAGACTTTTTAGACTTACTTTTGCTCTAAACTAATTAACTTACCATATTAATATGCCATAATATGCTTCGTCCTCCAAACAAATCTGTCGCTTCTTATGAATTTTTTATTTGAAAAACTTCTTTATTTTAATCAATTCATGCCTGAAAGTTTATATCTCCTCACCGAACCTATGTGTATGAATTTTTGTATGATTAACTTTTATATTTAGGTCCATATCATCTTTGAAATCAATTATGGACGCCCACTTCATATACATATACTGATAGACGTGTTGCTCCACTTGTAACGGTAGTCACCAAAAAAACGCACTGCTCACCTATAGGTTCTTCTATGAGAAGCTTCTTTATTTAAGTTAATATCACCTCACAGCCCAATAGTCATATACATATAGTAATAATCTTGTCCCACTCGATTAGGTGTAGCCTACATATAATCCCACCGCCCACTTATGTTTTTTTTTTTTAAATCTTCTTTATATCAGTTTAAAAGTCGACATTATGGCTTCTATTTACGGACTCAAATATAATATTGGACGTTTCCACTGATGTTTTCAACCATTAGACTAATGGCCCCACATATTGGAGATCGATACATATACCAATGACATTGTCACCCTACTTTTTGGAGTGTAGTTACAATGACACATATTCATTTGCACAATCATTTTGGATTATTCTGTGCACCAGAAGGCAGTTCATTGAGGCATAGCATGAATCGAGTTTTTCATTAGAATTTCTTTGAATGAGTCGCTTTATATAACTTGTGTATATTAATGTGCCTGATATCTTAAAATGAAAGACAAATATTTGTACAAAACATTCGAATGAATGAATGTTTCGGATAAACTTGTTTCGTTTATCCGAAACATTCAACACGAGACATTCAAAGGGTATTAAAATTATTTATTCATTTAAAGTAAATGTTGGTTTGTTTTACAACGAATCACATGAAACATATTCTCAGCATTCATTCACAAATGCCAATCTAAACAGGTATAATTGAGTTCCACCATTCAAAAGATATATTTAGAATATATTACTTTTGCATTTTTTGTAAATAAAATACAATTAAAAAAAGAAATGTTTCCAAAGCAGATAAGCGTTCTAAATATAAAACACAATAAAAACAACAATGAATTGCATAAATTAGATTTCCATAATAACAGAGCGCATTCTATTACGTTTCATCACATTAAAAAAAAAATAATAATAATTAAAAGTCTTTCCCCCACATACCTATGTATAAAAAAAAAAAAAAAATGGACTTCCTTTCGCTCTCATCGTAAAGTGTGTAGTAAACCAAATCAATCACAGCAATAAAAGCCAATTATAAACGAAAATGAAAATGATGATGGCAACGTGCGCTGCAGTAAATCTCATCAAATGTGAATTTTAATCACCTTTTTTTTTTTCTTCGATTTGTATTTTTGCATTTCAAGTTCAAGAGTCGTCGCACATTAAAACGTTTTTTCTTTCATTCACGCGCTGTAAGTGCTACTCTTCGCTCTTTTGTTTTTGCTTTTGTTGGTTTGATTCCTACAATAACAAGTTAAAATGCTCTAGTTGATGTGTTCGACTAAAATATGCCCTACACATATACATGAAACAAAACCTTTTATTTAAAAATGATAGAAAAGTTCAACAAAGTGCTTTGTTAGTTTTAAGCGAAAGTTTTTCGATCTGCTGTGTTGGATGCCTTTTTTCGCTTAATTTTCTTGCATATTTCCTACGTGCCCTACGCGTCAATTTCAAGCTATCGCATTGATTTACTACCTATGCTCCTCTTACATCGTTTCATATTTTCGTTACATTTTTTAGACTCAAAAGTCACTAAAGTAGTTTCACTTAAAATACTATGCTTGCTTTCACTTTACATCGCACGCATTCTCTTACTGCCTATGCTCCTCTCGAATTGTTTCGTATTTAACGTTACATTTTTTAGATTCAAACGTCCCTAAAGAAGTTTCACTTAAAATACTATTTAGCTTTCACTTTCAATCGTTCGCTTTGACTAACTGCCTGTGCTTCTCTCGCATCGTTTCATATATTGCGTTACATTTTTAGACTCAAACGTCACTAAAGTAGTTTCACTTAAAATACTATGCTTGCTTTCACTTTACATCGCTCGCATTCTCTTGCTGTCTGTGCTCCTCTTGCATTGTTTCATATTTTACGTTACAGTTTTTCACTTTCAACTATAGTAGCTAACACTAGCACTTATAGTCTCCAAAATCTATTTGCTGATGACGAACCTCGCATCACTCATATACATTCCTCGTTCTATAAAAGAAAATCACACAACAGCAGGGTATAAGAAAGCGCCGTCCGTGTTGACGTCACGTTTTCAATGTGTTAAGCTATTTTTGCATTTTAAGCTTTTATTTCACTTGAGCGTAATTGTGTTTCCTTTTTCTTGTTTCTTTATTACTTCCACCATTTTTTTTATATTTATTTTAATGTATGCCGTATGTAAATTTTTTTGTTTTATTGTGACTTAAAAATAAAATAAAAAACATAAACAACCAATGAAAAGCCGCTGAATGCGAAACAAGCGAAAAAATCCATAAGTAATTTCGTGACAATGTTCGAAAGAAAAGAATGTTCTTGATTTTTTTTTTTTGCTGGTATTCAATTGTTGACATCGCTGTTGAGCTATGTGGATGGCTGTGGATTTGGTTTAATTCGGTTTCTGTTCTGGCTTTATTTTATCACGTCAATAAAAAGTTTTATTCTTAGCTAATATTTTGACACGCAAACGACGATAAGCGCAATTATTCGTACTATTTTTAGATATAATTTTTAGTTTTTTTCTAGCTTCTTTCAAATAGCATTTTACGAGCTGTCATATTTAACGCGCCCTCGCTTGTTATTCACACGCCTCGCACAGTACGTTTGCGTCTTTTTTCACCATTTTATAAATATTTAAAATTACGTTCGTCAGTCAGTCAGCCAGTATGTCTGTCAGTAGATATAGTCATGTCGCTCGCATCTCAGTCCAAATGTCATTTTTTTTTTTTGTATATTTCGTTTGTATTGTTTTAATAAATTTAGACGTGTTTCGAATGCTTTTAGCACGTGAGCATAAAATTTGAATAAATATTTGTCAAGAAAAAAAAACATCCAAAACGTTTGCGTCGCTGACTAAAACAAATGCGCAAAATTTTATTGTTTTACTGAGTTTTTTTTGTTTATACATACTTTAAATTTTGTGTATACCCTTCAAATACGAATTTGTTGTTAAAATATCTAACAAATTTTAATATGCATTACAGCAAATGTAAACAGCTTAAGTCTTTTTTGTTTGACTACACAGAGAATTTTTTGTTTATATTGTTTATTATTATGAATGCCTATTCTACAATTCTGAATCCAACGATCTGATCGAATTATAAAATTAGTACTTTAAAAAAAATATTAGTCTGCTGAAGATGCATATCTAACCATATATATAAGGCTAAATTATAATACATTATTAAAAGCATTTAAAAAAAAGGAGTTAAGTTATGTTTTCATACTTTTGGTATCATAATATAGAAAAACTAGCCGTACCCGGTATGCCTCCTATACAACCCTATTCGATATTAGTTCTTTTATTGTGCACATAATGCAGTTCAAATTTAAAGCATTGTGCTACCATTTATCAGTAAGGAGCGCGTTTATATATTATTTTTGCCATGCTTGCTACATAGCGCAGTGCAATACCAGCGCACACCATAGAAGCTCCTATTATGTTTCAGACTCTAATAGCATGTACAACTCGAACTATGCTACGACTAGCAGTGGCTCAGTGTGCAGTCACATTGCACTAAAACAGAGTACAACATAAAAATATTAACCCAGAAAAGATCGAAACAATCCTAGGACGTTTGTTCCCAAATTAAAAGATAAATTTTTATTTTTCTTCAAAAAATATTTATATATTTTATTCATTCCCCTCCAAAGTAGTCCTTATCAGATGCACTAATCTTGGAAGAACTTTTAAATGCTCTTTTTTTGGTACGGCTTTGAGAACTTCTAACGATACGTGCTTCACCTACCTCCACAATCGTAGCAAAAGGCTGTCTTATCATGAGTTTTTATATCCAGTTCCTATAGGGTATACTACGTTTGTGCAAATATAAGTAACAGTCATAGGAGGTGTGGCAGATTATGTATATATATTATTGATCAGCATCAAAAGACTATTCGTCCGGCTGTCTGTTTAAAAATATACATCTTGGAGACTATAATACATATATATCCATCAAATTGCAATACTTAGTTTCTCCTATTCATTCTTCATTAGAGGGGACATACTATGCAAACCTCCTGCACCTTCCAACAACATTTTATTCGAAAAAAATCCTACAAACTTGAAGTATTTGTCCTTCTGGCTGTTTCCATAGAGATGATTGAGCTTTCGTTTCGACGTCATAGCCATAAACCCATATTTAGTCAACAGTTAAGACTTTTTAACAAAAACTGGATCATCGTTGATGTCATTTAACAGCTCTTGAGCGGTGTTCATGCGATGTTTCTTTTGGTAAAATGTTTGCAATTTCGAAACAAACACACTGTTACTGTTAAAGCAGCGGAAAGAATGAATACCATGAGCCAACCAATATGAAATTCTCAGTAATTTTTGTCTTAGTGATTCAACTATTTTCCATAACAATTTTCTTCACTGCTTAAATATTTTCATCGGTCGATACTGTGGCGTCCAGAAGGTGGACATTTTCTCGGGCTACTGTGAAGATCTTTAACCACTTATAAACATTTTTTATTATTCAAAATAGACAACCCAAATACCAAAGTTAACATTTTAAGTGTTTTGGAGCGCAAAATCTATTATTCACTCAACATTTAATACAGATTCTTTCATCCATTTTTTTCAATATCAAAAACTCACCAAACACCCCAAAACACGCCTTACCTTTATAAATGTCAAAAAAAAAAATCTGATACTACCCTGCGACTACCATTCTGTCACTACTTCCCTGTGACTAATACTCTTTGACTACTACTCAGTGACTACTACTCTGTGAATACTATTCTGTGACTACTCTTCTGTCACCTGTGGCTTCTACTGTGTGACTACTATTTATCTCTACTACCCTAGGACTTCCACCCTTTCTATCACTACTTTCTGTCACTACTATGCTGTGGCTACTATATCACTACTAGCCAGTAACGACTTCTCTATGTGAATACTATTTTGTTACTACTTCCCTGTGGCAACTATATCACTACTAGCCAGTAACGCCTTCTACTATTCTGTTACTACTACTTTTCTGTCATTACTACACTTTGACTTTTACTCTGTGAGTATTACTCCGTCATTACTACCTTGTGACTACTACTCTGTGAACACTATGTGGCTACTATTCTGTCTTCAAACTTGCTTTGTTTAATCTACAATAAATATATATATATATTTCGCCGATTTTAGAAAAAACTACTTCTAAGGTCGAGATCAATGGTTAAATGAGGGAAAATTGGAGTTCGAAAGAGAAACCCTTCATTTTAGTACGGTAATACTTTACAAGTTCTCTTTAAATTCATTAGAAACATTTTCCCATTTTATCTGTACACAGTTCTCTAGGTTGATTTTGTTGTGTCAATCGTCTCTTCAATATAGACCACAAATTTTCGATTGGGTTTAGGTCTGGGCTTTCCACAAGCCATTTCATCATCTAAAATTTTTGCCTAGACAGCCAACATTGAACCATCATTGCAGTGTGTTTGAGGTCTACTTCCTATTGGAAAATGGATTCATCCTCGGAATAGGTACTGTAGTCCATAAAATCGGATAAATGGGTTTGAAAAATTTTGATAAAGTCTTCATTATTCTTTATAATTCAACTAAATGACTCAATCAAGCTTCCTCCGCCATGAATAGCCTTTTATATGTTCTATTTCAAAAATATTTCTTTCCATCAGATTGGAATCGGTTGATATTTGTCTTATCGGACCAAATAACCCGTTTCTAATACTCTATGATCCAATGGTCATGCTATTTGGAGAATTTTAGACGCGCTTTTATATTCTTATCGGATTGTGACTGCTGCCACTGATCCGATTCTGTAGTGCTCTAAGCTTGGATCATTCACTTACGTTTTCACTTAGAGCACCAGCAGCTTGGTTGGTGTTTTCAGGTTTTTTTTTTTTTGTTTTTTTTTTTTTATACCATTAATTGCGCATCTGAATCTTTTAATAATCTAAGACGACCTCCAGCATTCGACATAGGAGCTACATTTAACCGTTTTTGTACAGCAGTCGTGATGTTTTGGCTCAGTTTTAATTTTTCAGCAATTACTCTGGAGGAGGACCACTTTCAGTCATAGCTAGACTATACTGTTTTCGGTGTCTATGTAGATTTTTAAAATTTTTTTTATTAAAATGTGTTATTACTGATTCGATTTAGATCCATTTTTATTAGAAATAATGCAAAAACCGAATTAAAAATTTTTTGTAAAGTTTATAGTGGCGGTTAGGTTTGTCTGCATTCTATTCTTCGTAGTGGATTATTATATTAAGTTTCAAAGACACATTTTTGGGATTGGTTTGGAAGCCTTTAGAGTGGTATGTTCGTTTAATACTATTGATATGAAAATTTAATAGGAGAGACTAACCATTCACACTATATGCTTCTTTCTTAACTGGCTCACATTTGTGTTAAAGAGTCATCATGTGTGCTACGTTAAATTGAGAACATTAAGACTTTTTCATAATTTACGCATGTTTCTTTTCTATTTATTTATGTTGTTTTCACTTTATATTGTTTAATAGTCAAAATATGTTTGCTGCTCTGCAAATTGTAGCCAAAATCTTAGTTGTCGATAGATCTTTAGAAGAATTTATACATTTTTGATATGAAGTCATCCCTAAAAGTAACTAAATTTTGTAGTGTTTTTGAGAGTCGACTACAATTCGTTTTAAAAAAGCATACTTTTTTATATTGTTTCTGATTTTCAATTTTTATTTTGTTTCAGTCGTGCGCTACATTTTAAAATCCGACTTGTTTCTTTAGATTGGATTTTTGTTTTTTTTTTTTATTTGCACATAAATTTGATTTTGGAACAAAAAAGTAATTAGCCTTTGAAATATATTTTATTTGTTTCTATTTACTTTTTTTAAAGTTTTTTTTATTTTTTTTATTTTTATGTCTACATTTTGTTTACATTTTTGCAGCGAATCAATTGAATCTTTTGTTTTGTTTCATGAGAGATAATAGCTACGTTCCAAATGCTAAACAGAATAATTTTTTTTTACTAGAAACTGTTTGCGATTTTTTACCCTTTGTAAAGATTTTCTAAACGTTAAATCAATACAAAATTTTAATGAATTTGTAAGCTGTATAAATGATAGCAATTAAAACTTGAATTTATTTAATATGACATTTTATAGGCGTATAAAACAATGTAGCTACATATATTAAAAATCAGGTTTTATATTATTTGCTATACATATAAAACACTTAATATACAGCGCGGGAGCGTAGCGTTGCATTCGATCATTTGCGATCATTTATAACGATTACAATTATTATTACTAAAAAGAGCGGGGGGTAATAATAACAAAAAAACAAGTTGCTTGCAATAAGTTGATTAACAAGACAGAATGCTGCAGTCGGGTGTGTATGACTACTAGATACACTGTAAGGCAATTGAAGCTTGCTTTTGTATAGAGCATAGATACGTGTGGCATTTTAAGATACAAAAAATATCGGAATGCTTTATCTCATATATTTGCCAAGTACTCGTTGAAATTATAGAATCTGCCCCATTTTTTTCTGCTACTATAACATACATTTGCACAAACTTAATATACCCTACAGCTTATAGAAAAAAACGTTTTTATATTGCATGAGAAATGTTGTCAATTTGTAGTGAGATACATACTCGTTTAGTGTGAGATATTTCTTTTAAAGTGTTAAGTTTTACTTCGAACGCAATTTGTGCTAATCATTGTTTTTATACGTTTTTTTTTTTTCTTATTTATAAGAATTTTATTAAGCAACTTCAATGCACATTAAAACAGACCCATTAGCTTTATATAAGCTTATATGCTATAAATCAATTATAGTCGGAATTAGAGTTTTAAATGCACTGAACCTGCAAACTGAACTTAAATCGCACGTCTACTATCTTATAACTGTATCTTTTATATATTTGTGCCGTTAAGAGCAGCAAGAGCTATAGCAAAACTGATAATGCAAGTAGTAATCGGAGGGAAAAATATTCTAATCTTAAGTGTCTAGTACATGCGCTCTTTACTATCTCTACTCGTTTTGTTCAAGTGTTTGGCCCCCAATGTTGTTGGCTAGTGTCCCCTAGACTTACTGTGCATGATCAGTAGTTTTCGTGTCTGGGAACGTATGATTAATTTTTTATTACAATCATTTAATTCATACTCGTTGCCATTTTTACACTGTAGCTAGAGGTTATTCTTAGTTATTAAAAAATAGCTTTTTTTTTTTTCTTTTTAAATATTTGTCACTTGCAAACATGCTCACAAATATTTGTTTTTTTTATTATTCGCTAAAAAAATAAATACAAAATATTAGATTAAATTAATTAAACAACAACAACAATAGTCATCGTACTACTATATAATAGAGAACTGGCCTATTGTTTTGCGTTTGATTTTGAAAAGCTGTACAGAAAAACAGCAGCAAACAATAAATATAAATGCATTCAGTATTCATGGCGTATGAGTAATGTTTGTATTGCAACAATAGCTGAAAACATATATAAATAATGCAAATTTAGAAATGATTTATAATGAATTCACACACAATATGGCTAAAACTGTTTTTGAAAATATGTCAAAATTAAACTAAAGTCATACATGGCGCGACAAGTGATAAATATTGTAGTAGCGAATTTTATGCAAATCAAATGCAAAAAAAATATTGTTTCAAATTTATTTTGACAAATTCATGAAGGTCATAAATAACTTTGTAATAACTTTGTGGGTCTAACATAAAATTTTGTTTTATTAAAGTTCGCAAATATGGCAACTATTTTAAATTAAATAATTGTTGTCATAAAAGTATGACTTTTCAAGCAGAATTAGACTTCCCCATTCCAAAATGTAGTAGTGTGAAAAGCATATTTCAAATTATATTTGGACACTGTTTAAGATCTATCAGCTATAATGGACTATTTATTTTGTATTATATTCCTTGCAAAAACTCAATTTTATTGAAGAAATTTCAAAGAAAAATAAAAAGAAAAATACCTGGCTTATAAAAAAAAAAAAAAAATAATAAAAAGGCATTTAATAGGTTTGGTGAGAAAAAATAAATTTATATGAAAGAATTTCCTGTGTCTCGAGTTGGGAGCATCTTTTAAATGCTGCGTATAGGTGGTCAGCAAAGGCTGTAGCTCGTTCTGCATCCGGTCGAAACCAGATTCCAGATTAAAAAGGCCTATATAGAGAAATAAGACTGTGAAGGACTTCTAAAAATGCTGTCCTTTTCGATTGTATGCAAGCAAACAGCCATCATTTGGTCACGCTCGCTCTCGAAGTTCATGACAGCAATCGATTTCGCTTCTGATCAAGGTAAATTGGACGACAAAACTTCGTGCGGATTATCTCATTTATGCGTTTGAATGACTTGACACGGATCAGTAAGCAAAAGAGGCGGAAACGTACCACGACGTTTTCAGAAGTTGAGCTAATTCCTTTAAAACATGGACAGGTGCCCTCGTATTTGTTTTTTTATTATTCAAACTAATCTCCCTCCGACTGAATACATTTATTACCTCGATCTAATAACATTTCTCATGAGTGTTTTAGCTCGTTGACCAGAATGACCTTTACGACGTCGATGCACGCCTTTTGGATGGCCTCCACATCATGGACATTTTAAGCTTGGCTAACAGAAAAAAGTCACATGTGGTTAATGGTCAAAAATATTGGACAAAAAATCGATGAGATGGCGCATTATCGGGCAACAAACTTCCTTCTTCGCGCCTCATAAAATGGCCCATTAATTGTTTGGCCTGGTGGAACGTACTCTGGGTGAATAAGCCCCTTCGAATCTTAGAAAAAAATCAACATTGTGTCCACTTTTCCAATTGTCATAAAATTTGGAAGGGAATGTCAATGAAAAATGTCCCTTTCCAACGCAGGTCCTCACCAAGAGGTGGCGCCATCAGAAAATGACTTGGAAAAAAGTTCGACAAATTTTGTATAAGCGTACATTTGCAGATAATCACGTAGGAATGGCTCGAATACTTCTGCACCATCAAAGAACTCCTCCAAAAAATTCAAGATGGTGAAGCCCTTAATGTAAGGCACTGATGAAAGGGCGTCATTAGGTACACAGTTTGAGACATCAACGACAAGCTGAGTCAACTCCGGCGTATTGGCTAATAGAGTGCGGATACGTTCTTGTAAATCAGATTGAGCAGCATATGAAAATCGGGTTCCGATAATCTTGGCGTCAACAAAAAACGCTGAAGCTTTCATTAAGCCAGAAATGTTTAAAATTCTTATTTGTAACCAGATTGCCAGTGCAGCTGTGCGCAATGTCGTCAGTGATCCTCACCGGCAAGTAGCATTGTTGTAACAAAATTTCAAACTACCGAATGGGAATGAAGGCGCCATCACACAACATTTCTGTGGTCTGTGAGAATTTCTAGGCGCATGCTTTAATAATGGATTCTCCTTCCCAAAGGGCCTAAAATACCCATGACAGTAGCCAAAATATGCAGGAATTGGCACTTCTTGCTTAAAATAAAGTAACAACTGACTCTTGCTTTTCAGTTATAGCACTCAACAAAGTTAGCAACTTCTTATGATGTTCGTATGTCAACGATGTTGTATCGGCACTGCAGAGCGTGCGTTTATGGTCTGATATTGCATTGAATGCTGTTTGCCCAGCAGTTACTTCAGCGAAAGCCATTGAAGGCAACTAGGAATCGCAACTAGGAATCGATAAGTCGCCCTTGCTTGTGCCCGCTGGCAACTCAATCGTTAGCTTGTCCATCATCGCTTGTAAAGTGGTTAATAGGTATCAGATTGCCACCGGTACCCACCACATTAGAATCTTTGACCACAATGTCGCGCACATTGGCACGTACCTGCCAAGAAAGTATCGAGACTTAAATCTCTCGGGTAGTAGTTAGGCAGGTAGTTTTTTTCCAGATTCGTAACCTTAATTTTGATGCTAATTTTTAGCGCTATCTGTCAACCAGTGTTTTTACAGCAGTTGTTTAAGTCGAGTGAAAATATTGATCAAGGTATTTGAGTTAATTTTTGTGTTGCAAATGAAAATTACATTAAAAAAGCTTTTTGGTGAATCTGCTCTGTTAAAAACGCGCACTTACGATAGGTATAACACATTTAAGGATGCTGGGGTACCGTCAAAGATATGCTTCGTTCTGTATGACATTCAACGTGTGTAACCGACGTCGATAAAGTAAAGTTAATCATTGGGAAAAATAACCATGAGAACTTGGAGATATCACACGAGAGCGTTCGTACGATTATGCTCCGATGGTGCTGAATTTCTTTCAAAAAAGGTTTCGAGAGCAAGTAGCTGCGAACATGCTGGTTCGAACCAATTCGTATTCTACCTTTATGCCGACAAGACGAAGGATGTACGAGTACAACACACTTACGGACCAGTACACATTCGAATGGCAGCCAAAGCCTTATAAAAAATCTCCAAGCATTAGTGAAGTGGACTACTGATTGACATATTTGCTTGCCTAACTAATACTCGAGAAGGCTAGGACTAAAACTACGGATCACCGCACAAAAAGTAGACGAAGATAATAGGCAGAACAGTATATATATGTTTTTCTCATTCTCGTGCAAGCTAAATCATATAGATGTATATGTTTGTCTGCTTTTAGTGTCGCTTTTTCGTTCCATCGAATCCCAAATCACAACAATACTGAAGAAGTTGTCATTTCGAATAAATTTTCAATTCAAAAAAATAATAGGCCTACCATTTTTACTTTTAAGGAGAGTCTCCATTAAAAATCATTGACCAATTCTGGCTTTTGTATAAAAACTTATTTTTATAATTATTAGTAATTTGTTTTTATACAATGACTTTTGTTTTAACGGAGGCTTTATGCTATACATATTTTTACCCACTTTTTCATTTGCAAATATTTTATTTCTTGCTTAAAATTAATTTTATACACAACATGAAACTTCCTGCGGAGGGTATTAAATCTTTGTTTTTTTATATTTTTTATAAATAGAATCAAATCAAAACCAAAGAAATATGAATATATGTATATACAAAACTTAAAAATATTCTGTAGTACTCGCAAAAAAAAAAAACACATAATTAAGAGCAAAGCAGAAGCTAATCTACACAAAACTGCATTAGGCTGGCTTAAGCCAACTGGCAGCGGCTGATAACAAACTGATAAGGAAGTAAATTTCTAAAGACATACATACTGACTGCCCTGCCTATAGAGAACGCGACCCGTAAGATCATGAAACCCGTGACAGTAACTGATAATATATGTATTATACTGCAATCTCAACAAGAACAATACAAAGTAATAATAATACAATAATAATAAAATGTACCACATATAATAAGATTGTTTTCATTTATTAAAATAAACATAATCAAGACTAGACTATATATGTTGATGGGTTCGACTTTGTATTGATTGAATATATATGTATTAGTTGTATTGTTACAATTTGCCGTTTGTCACGCTTATCAGGTCAGTTAAATCAATGGGGTGTGAAACGAACAAAAAAAAAAAAAAATTCCAACTAATTCGAGCAAATTAATTTTAAAGCCCTTTTTTGTAATAATAACAACATTATAGGTATTTTGTAATATTTACAGTTAAAATTAGTTCCGCGTTTGTGAATTTTCCAAATTATTATTTTTTTTTTTGTTATTATTTTTTTACAAAGCGTTAATTTGTAATTAAATAAATGAGGCTTTTATCTTGTTTTACATACACGTACAAAGCAAAGTGCATATTAAATACATGTATAACATTTTATACACTGTACTCAAGGTATATTAGGTTTTTGCAAATGTATGTAACTGGAAAGTCAGCACCAAAATGTCCGTCTGTCTGGCTGCCGTATGAACAACGAGAACTTGGTGACTATGGGAGATAGCACCTTCAAGTTCGAATATTTAGATTCTGCTATTTCCTTACAAATAACTTGTTTTGAATTTATTTTCCAACGCCCCTCACTAAAGGGTGTCTGACCCTTAACATACAAACTTACTCCACTTAATGTTTTTTTATTAGAGCTATGTGATATCTCTTTGTATCTTTTACAAGTTCCAATAACATATTCCACACGTATTCAGACATGAATATATTCACCCCTAAATATTTCAGTTTTAATGGAGCTACAGGGTAACTCAAAGTCGAGCATACTTGTTTACAGCGTTATTTTTTATTTTATTTAATTATTTTTTTTTATATTTCACTTAAGTGCTAAATAGTCACTCACGACAACTTTGTTTTCACACGCTCGTTAGCTCTGTTTTCTTAACGTTTACTGACATTGTGCGCTTTGCTTTTGCGGATTTTATTTTAAATAAAAATTTATATTTAGCCAAAGATCGTTTTTGGGATTTGTATGAAAAATACACGATGCGACAATATATTTCCTTTACTCATTAACGCATTGTTTGCTTGAAGTTGTCAGAGTTAAAGTCGTCGTCGTCGTAGTCGGTAGCATTCAATCTAATTATAAAATACTGCTAATTTGAGTAACAAACAAGCCAAGCAGCAACTAATTATGACTTATATTACTGCATACTGACGATGCGTTGTTTTAAATCAATTTGTAGACTACAACATTTCGTATTCCAATGCAGCAGAAGAGACAAATTATGTTTATAAAGGGTGTTTTAGAAAAGTTTTAAATGATTTATATAAGTCTTTGAAGTTTTATTTAAATAAACTTGTATATCGCACATTAAAATGTTGTAGCGCCCGAGCAGGGATTTGCCAAAGTAGAAGCGTTTAAATTTTTTATACCAACTGACTTGTTCTTGAGTTGAATACTTTAGATTGTGGCACAGCAATGTTTGATTTAATTAACTCTAAACATTGTCTTCTGTTCTGTAAATTATGTCACATTCATCGAGCAAACCTTCGCCGAAGTGTGATGAAAAGTTGCTCATTGCAGATTATAGCGCAGCGTTCTGAATCTGTACCTCGAATGTAATATATGAAATTAATATATTTTGGTAAGCTACTACATACTTTTGCCATATGAATAATAGTTTGCCTGAGTATTCAATACTTTTCAGTTAGAAGTCGCATATTTATATCCAAAGATAAGTCCATCAACAATAGAACAAGAAATCACACAATCCTTATTGTGCTACCTAAGTGTCTTGCAAGACAACTTCATTGAAATGTTCTAAGTAAACTGAGCTAAAAGACAATACGGCAAAATATTTTAGCAGAATTTAGCAAATCAATCTAAGAACTCTATTGAAGCTTTTTATTTTTTGCTAATAAACAACATTTTTTAATGAACAAAACCAAATGTAAAAAAACAAAGTTCCAGCTTCACAGTTCGGAAACCAAACACAAACGAAATAAAATAAATAGTCAACGTAAACAAGCCAAACGAATTGATCAAAGCAAACAAACGAATAAAGCATTGAGAATGAGAGAATGCTTTTGGTATTCGCAAGCATCTGCAATGCTTCCGAAACTTGTCATTTATCATTTTATCATGCAAACAATCGTATGCTGTTCTACTAAGTTTGTATTGTTGCTGTTGTTGTTTATGAACAGAGGAGCACTAATACTTGAACAAGTATTCGTTTATATATCAGTATGCTTGGAACATTTGTGAATAACAAGCACAACCCGAATTTGCTTGGTTGATTTGCTGAACTGCCTGGCTGTCTATCTGTAACTGACTGCAGTTGACCTCGAGAATGCATTTTCTTGACCTAAGAGACTTTTGTGAAAGACTCTGTTTTTTTCACATTTTGTTGGTGGCCGGAATATGGAACTATTTGGAGGTTGTCCCCATTTTGTTGTTGGCCGGTACACGGAACTGTTTGGAGATTTGAATGTGTAACAAATATTTGTCACTATATACGAGGGCTCACGAGAGTCATAATTTGGTACCACGAAGTGTACTTCATACTTCGTTGAGATTTTTAGGGGAGTAACACGATGGCTGTGGTTGCAATCCAATTACGGAAAAAATTTCATCAACTGGTTTTAGTTAGGCGTCTATTCCAATTCACCAAGGAGCGAAGTAGAACGTCCAAAGATCGGCTTCGATATGGTGCCTGTAGAAACTAAACTATGGGAACGTTGAGTACTTGGATAAACTTGAATATCTACATACTTCCTTATCTATATGCAAATCAATCTATGCACAGGTATCTCCCGGCAGTGTCGAGACAGACATTCTTTCATGTAGAATGATGTATTTCTTATCAAGCACAAGAATTCATTTTGAAATGTCAAATACAATATTTTTCTCAAAGAAGTCAGCGTGTGAAAAAGTTTTTGGTCTTTGTCACTAAAGTATTTTTATAGCTGTGTGTCAAAAGCACCCTGCATACGCGCTAAGTATGCAGAGATATAAAACCCACTATAACCATACATTTTAGATGCATAAAACAAAAGACGTCAGCAGCAGCATCAGCAAAAACATCATCATCGTGCTCAACATTGTCAACTAGAAATACATTAGGGGTTTATTTATTTAGTATCTAAATACTTTGCTGGCTCATTGCCTAGTGACCGTTGTCCGTTTAGTTGCTCATTGCTTGGTTGATTTGCTGAACTGCCTGGCTGTCTATCTGTAACTGACTGCAGTTGACCTCGAGAATGCATTTTCTTGACCTAATGCGGTGCAAATTGTTTTACAAGCGACGACTATTATATTGCTTATTTGTGCAATTAAATTAGCAATAAAAGGGCAGCGCAGGCGGCAAGAGAGCGGCTAGAGAAGTGCATGTATATGACATATAGTGCAACGTTGTGGTTGCATATTAGATACAAGTTGAGCTAACAAAGTGAAACTGAACATATGAGTATATAATATTGTGTTGTAGCGCTTCTTTGTGTTTGTTTAGACTGCGGTGGAATGTAGTCATTAACTGCAATTTGATCTAAAGCAATAGTTGACTCTGACTATTTCTACAATTAAAAATAAAACGTCATTGCTCTAATATAGCTTAAATCTAGTACAAGCTCCTAATACTTTTTATAGATACTAATTAATAGTATAAAAATTTCTTTTATTTAACATTTAATAACTAAACATTGCGTATTTTAAATACATATTCAAACTTTTAGTACAACTCGCCTCTATGGCGCGTATGCGCACTAAAGCATTGAGGCGTATGAAACCATATTACGTATACGTCATGTTATATACTGTTGATTTGTGGTTCGTATATGATATTTGAGCTTGAGCTCGTGCCCTGCTAAGTAATTTTCCATTATATTGTGGCATCAAATGCATATAGATTGCTCAGTTAATACATTGTCTAAACAGCTTAGCTGACTGAATACAAATTAATAGACAGAAAAAAAAAATAGTAATCAAATTACGCGCTTAAAAAGAAGCTACGAGACTAAAATGTATAAGAAATAAAATGTTTAACGTCTGCCAAAATTTTATTTTTTACTAAAACGTTTTTATTTTTTTGCTTTTATTTACAGAGGAAGAGGCCTATCACTGCTTGGCATCGTTGGTTGGCAGCAAAGAGAAGGTATTCATTAATCAAACTAAACTACTGCACGAAGTGACTTGGAAGACAGTCATGCAAATTGCTAAAAAACACACAGTAAGTTAATTTCTTTTTTATGTTTGTGGCATTTTTATTAATTTTATTATTTTTTTACTTTGCAGAAGAACGCCGTTGCCTACTTTCAACGCATCTGTCCGGGCCTTAAATTAGAGCGCGTCTTTATGGATTGGTGCTGGTGGATATTAGCTGGTCTACCCTTTCAGCATCTAGTACGCATTATGGATTGTTTCTTTCATGAGGGCATTAAGGTGCTCTATCGCATTGCGCTCGTCATACTCAATCTCTTCCACAAGGAATGCCAATCAAACAACGAATGGAGTCCGGATAATATTAAGAATGACATTGGCAATGCTTTGATAAAATTCTGCAAGAAAATACCAGTATCACCGGCGAAACTCTTGCATGCCGCTTTTAGTATTAGGGGACTCAGGTAAAATATGCGAATAATTAATATTTTATTGTATATAAAATATAATTTTCCTTACTTTTTTTTTTCCACAGCTCCACATATATTTCTAGAATATTTATCAAGACTGAAATGCTACTGAAAAGCCGTTCCGTGCTCAATAGCGGTTCGAAGCAATTAATCAAATCGCGTTCAAGCGATAATCTACCCACCAGCCAGAGTCAAGTCAATATACAAATGATGTCGCATACATTGACCATACGAGAGGTGAGCTCAGCGCATAAAATATTAATATTATTTTATTGTTTATTAATTATAAATTAATTGCATTTGCTGAGAGAAAAAAAAAAAAAAAACAATGCATTCTAATACAAACGATTATGTAGCAGAAAAGTTAGAACATATAAAAATTTCATCATTTAGGCTTAATTGTGTCAAAGAATCTCGATTTTAAGTTTTAGTTAAATTTATTTATTATTGATTTACTTAACATTTGTCATATGTTATTTTTGATTTGAAGCATAAATTTAGTGCACCAAAACCAACTCATATTTCATTTAATCTCTTATAGACGCTAATGCGCAAATCTGTTGAATAATTAATATTATTCATATGAGCCTTAGGGACTGTCATAATGAAGTTACTATGTATGAAAAGTTTCATAGTTATTTTTTATTTCATATTTTCGCAAGTTGCAAAAAAGTACGTAAATTAAATCATGTCATATTATACGATATTTACTTGACCACTATTAATTGGTATATATTATAAACTAGAATTTAAATCAAAAGAACAATATTGTGTATATTATTGTAAAGTAAGAAAACTAAAAAACACGCGTTTTTATAACCCTAGCTTGAAAGGGTATATTAAGTTTAAGTATATTAAACTGAAGTCTTTAATGAAAGTGCTTTGGTGTAGTGTGAACTAGTTCATGAAAGTATAGTTCATTTGAACTAACCCATATTAATGCACTAACTAAATAAGTAAACTGAATAGATCAATTGACATGTCAATCTTAATTTGTTCTTTAAACGACAATTAGCCAATTGCTTGATTATGAACTTAACCCTGCCCATTATGAAAGCAAAATGTAAGGCTTTGACATTTTAAAACTGAGTCTGGTTCAGGCTGTGAATTTAATTTGCTCATTGATATGTATTGAAGCAAATTAATATTGGGGTTATGTGGGTGCAGAACCGATTATCGTTGATAATTTTATTACAGCGACTACTTCACCGTAGAACATCTTACTCTAGCTTGTTTCTGTGTGGAGTTAACCTTTAAATTATTCGTTGTTACAAAAATATAGCACAAAAACGATTGCTTATTTATTTATTTTCAAAAATAATGTTTTTTAAAGGAATTAATTTATTTTTCGAAGGTCTACAAATGTATGCAAGTTGAACGCAGCAGTTTCGCGTCTACTTAAACATTATATGCCATGTGTTTTGACTGTGCTTGATTAATTCTTTGGTACAAAGTTCCGACGCCATATTAGAAGATGACATTGTTTCACTGTGTGTGCACTAACTTTAGTTAAGTTGACACTTTAGTCATGGCTGGAGAGACATCTAGATCAATCTGCCGAGGACAATGTAGACGAACATCCAAATTCATAATCGACATCAAGGTCTATAAAGAGTAAGAATCCTGTGAAGGATGTCACTGGATCTGGTGTCGACTGGATGTAGAAAGAGCTACAGTCTTTGCTAACCACCTATGCGAAGCATTTTCACTCTTTGGAAGATGCTCTCAATTCGAAACACTGGAGACACTTTACTTTCTAGACATGCCCTGCTAAACGACATTACCTATTCCTGCAGTTGCGTGGGATGCAATTATGTGTGAACTAAACGCATCCAAGTCCACTGGGTACGACAATATTGATATCCCTGCCGTTTAAGCTTTAACTCCGAATGGGATTCAGTGAATCATCAAGATTATCAATACATGCTTCCAGCTAGGCCACCCAGTTGAAATGTCCCAAAATAATCCTCATTTGAAAACCTGGGAAGCCTGCAGTATCGCACAATAAGTTTATTGACGGTACTCTCTATGGTAGTCGAAAGTCTACTGCGTAGAATCCAACTAATGCTGATAGAGGCTGCTACGATCCCTGATCATCAGTTTGGCTAAAAGTAAACGCATGGCAATGCCATTGACTAGTCGAAAGGATACTGGAAGCATTTGAGGAGACCTAAAGCAAGCCTTCGGCAGTTTGAGGTCTGCCCCACAAGCCAAAGACAACTCTGCCTGCACCGTACTACCACTTCATCAGGTCTTACATTGAGCACAGGAACTTCTTTGTGAGATATGGGGAAAAAATTCTGAAATAAAAGAAGTCTTAGCCGGATAACTACAGGGAAGCGTACTTGGACCCGTACTTTTAAAGCTCTATACAGCTCGGGCTCGAGGATCGACATGACTTTACTGGTCTCCTTACAGGTGTCTTCAGCCATCGTTCAAAGGCAGCTTTGCAGCACCAATACTTGGCTTAATTGGTGTAACATTGTGGTGAAACCTGAGAAGATCACTCAAACGATTTTTTCGCTGAGAAGAGAAGACTGCTCTCAAGTTTATCTCGACAGCAAAGCCATTCCAAGCAGCGCTACAGCCAAGTATCTGTGCATGGTGTTAGATAGTAGGAGAACGTGGTGTCCTCAACTGCTCATTAAAAGTACTGAACTCAATGAAAGGCTTAAAAAGCATTTATGGCTGGCCAACTCTCAGGCGAATCAACGGAATCTCGACCTGGGGCACAGCCAGCTGGAAAAACTGATCTATTATTAAAAAATTTCAAAACTTGTCTCACAGAATTATCTCCAATGCGCACCTCCTCTACATCCACAAAGAACTCGGCGAGCCGTGGGTTCACCAGAAAATAATCTGCTTAAACAGCTGCTACCTAAATCAAGTCAACAGACACACAAACACGCTTGCCATCAACCTACTTGATAACAGCTTGACTACTAGAAGCCTCAAATGATGTCAATTACAAACTCGTAATCGGTAGTGCCTCCTAATTTTTCACCAATAAAATATTTTATATTTTTAGGCCCTGTACCGAAGGCACAAGAGCCAATTGGTTTTGAGCAAATGTATTTAACAGGTAGACCAAAAGTGATAACCAAAGTGGTAACCAAAGTTACCCCTATTATGGTCAGGAGTGATAGAGATGTCAATATAGCTCTGGCCGTCCATGTAAACAAAAGCTTTTTGTAAAGGGTAATAGACAGAGACTTCGTTCTTTTTGCATTCGACTAGGACTTCGCCGGAATTTTACAAGTTTATTTTAAAATTTTGCCCCTCCTCGCCTTCCGCATAAAATCGCCCACAAGGATGAAATTTCTTCGGCACAAACAAAAAATTAAGTATATCAGTATAACCAAAATCCCAAAACTTCATCAAAATCGGATAATAAATGATTTTATAAGCAATTGAATTGAACGATGCTTATGATGCTTCCGTCCTCCCTTTTCTTTTTATACATAAAAAATGTTTTATAAGGCTCTTCTTCGTACAGTGAAAAGTGGGAGGAGCAAAATATTATATTTGTTATTAATTTCCTTCCTTTTTGATTTGGACTGCTTGGTCATAAGCTAGGAAAACATTTAAGCTGTTTGTTTGGCGAACTGTATTGGTACAGGGTCTCTTATAGTTGGTTATGCTTGACTGTAATTGCTAAAAAAGTTTACAAAAAGTCCGAATAGCACGAACGCATGTTGAATTTGACGAATACCGCAAATGACCACCAAATGATAACGCAGTCAGTCAATTGGTCATGTGTATTTTCATATCAATATATCCGTTGCAACACAAGTATTACAATTTCGTGACGATTTTTTTTTATTTTACTAATCCAGCTAAATAATTAACATAATATGACACCAATTAATAGTGATAAAGTAAATATCGTATACATACATATATATTTTTTAAAGAAATTTTTATATGAAATAAAAGATAATAAACGAAACTTACATAAAATTAAAAACATTATAATAATATTATAATCAATTACTAGTTTTTAGGCTACATACATGAATTAAAATAAATATTCAACAGATTACTCGAAAATAATATACTAGCCATAAGTGTAAGTCAACTTAGTAACTAAATCATTAGAGTGCCTCTTTTTTAATTGATTGATTTATATATACATATATGAAACACTTATATTTTTTATTTTTATGCTCTTTTTTTCGTATTTCTTCCGAATTTGCCATTATATCGAAACAAATTTCGTAAAAAAAAAAAAAATCAACCAAAATTTCGAAATCAATATCAAAAAACCATTTCCAGAAGGTGCACACCGAGACCTGTCGCAACTTGGTATGGGGCTTTGTTTGTTAATGCTTGTGTACAGAATACTTTCTTGACAATGTTTTTGTTTCGATACTGTTCTTATATCCTATTTTCTCTTATTCTAACGCCGCCAAAATATTATCGTTTCTTAAATTGTTTGTTTCTAGAGACTAACTTGCAATTTCAAAATCGTATTTCTGTTCTATTATTTCGTTGAAGAGTTCAGCAATGCGCTGCTTTTTAACTACATTCTAAAAAGTACTCTCGAGATTGTTGTCGTTTTATGTTTAACTCAAAAAAAAAAAAAAAAAAACTTGAATTCAAAACTGAAAACATAATTGACTACTTTTTTCCAACGCGTTTTAGTTTGAAAAACATTTTGTAATTTTTTTTTTTTTTTCTTTTTTTGTATTGAACATGCTAAAAAAAAACTGTACAAATATTAAAAAAAATTAATATTTAAAAGAGAAAAAAAATATAAATAACTACAGCTTTTATACAAATTATTAACTAAATTTAAACCAAAAAATTGTTTGTTTCTATTCTTATTTCCTTTTTTAATTGCTGCCTTGGCAAATATGAATGATAAATGTTAAACTAACAAAAAAAAAAATAATAATAATAAACGCGCGCTTCAAATCATTAAAAAATAAATCATTATTTTCAATTTTTTTTTTTTTTTTGTACTACGGCCTAAACAAACCAAACTTTTGTTTTCAAACCCCAAAAAAAAAAAAAAAATGTTGCTACTTCCCTTCCATATATATTTATTTTTTAAATATTATTTTGTATTTAATTTTATCATTAAAAAAAAAAAAAACCAATTCAAATCAAAATTAAACCAAATTCAGGGCGAAAAATCGCCCGGCCATAGAGCAATCGCCATGGGCGTGTATCCCATACATCATTTGAAAAGTCAAGTTTGTTCAAATGAAGATGTAAGTGTGAGTTTTGTTATACGATGATCCGCTCAATTGAGTACCTATCTATTCTATTCTAAAAAAAAAAAAACACTGAATCACAAAATTTCACACCACGTTGCTAGCTAGCGTACCCTACTATTTACTGTTTTTTTGTAATGAACAGCTCACTTTATACATTTACTTACTATATATATATATATATATATTTTGATATACAAATCGTTTATGCTTAAACTGCACTTTTTTCTATAAAAGTAAACATAACCCATTAATGGAATTAAATTTTGACCTTTTTGGTCTTATTTAAAACCGCTTCATGGGTCTTAAATATTTAGATTAGCGCACATTTCTTTCTATATTCAATGTTTTGCACTTATTGAACGAAAAAAAAAAATGGTATATTTGTTATTTTTTTATTTTTCGTAATTGAGTGTTTATTAAAATTTTTTTTTAATTTTGCTCATAATTTTTTTACAGTTTCAAGTCACACACAAAGGCGTTATAGATGAAAATTTAATGCATATAAAAGAATTCCTTATGTCTGACCAATTTTGTTTCATGGGAAGTAACGATACGACAAAGCTAAGAAATGAGTGTTACTTTACAAAAATATAGCATAAAACTATTAGTCTACAACTTACTTCTCTGCGCAATTTCTTCAAAATGAGTTCAATTAGTCTCTTTGGAATACACAATAGAAATTTAGTCTAAAAAATCTATTAAAACAAATTCGCACAACATTAATATTGTTCTATGGAATATTTTCGACATTAAAGTGTCTTCAACAAAAACTTCTTTCGTCTTTTTACAATATATAGGGTGACAAAAAGTAACTGTATATGGTGTTTATTTTAATATTTAATTTATTGTATTATGAAATAGTAAATAAGAATTTTTGACCCTCGTATAATTAATTTAATATAAATTAATTTTTTCAGTGCTTTAAAATTTTATTGGCACTTACCACAGTTCCTAAGCTTTAAAATGTTTCAAACACTTTAGTCCATTCGATTAAGCTACGGCAAGTTGGGAGATAGTGTGGTAAAGTCAAGATAATTGTAGCTGCGCGATTCAGTAATAAGTTTCCTTCGCTTTTCGTTAGACTAGAAAGCAGATACCTTGTTTGTGATGATTTTAATGCTTAGCATAGATTTTGGGTTAACAACTATCCAATCTGCTAGAGCAACAGACATTTAGCAACAGAATGCCCAATCCGTGCAAACGACCAGCCAGATTTGCCTAGACTTTGGCGTATATGAACTAGAAACTTAACGCCGTATAGAGAAGCATATTTAACAGACCTCGGACCATATTCCTCTTATTATCACCATTGATGCATCTGCTATAAATTATCCCTCCACAGTGAGGTTAGTTGGCCATAACTTTAACATTGAAGCTTTCCAAAGGCACTTAAATAACTAAATAGTCCCTAAAATTTCGCGCTTGATTTATTGAACGTCAACCATTGTGTCACGCTCCCTTGCGAAACCGTAATTGGTGTCAATCATTCTGATGTGTTTGCAGAGCACCTCGCTGAGCACTTCACACTCAAAAAAAAAAATGTTCCTAAAATTTAGGAATCATTACCTTAAAAAATTTTTTTTTTACCTAAAACAGGAATTTAAGGTAAAATTTTGCCTAAAAATGAATTTTATGACCTAAATTAAAATTTTTTTTACCTAAAATATTAGGAAACTTTTTCCTTGAAATTCATTTTTAGGCAAAATTTTACCTTAAATGGGAACGACTTTTTGCTACTAGACTATCCAAAGTCATTGGTTCTAAGGGTCTTTTACCAGGCCATGAGTTTAGAATTTGCTCAGGTCATGGTACAGCAGTAAAACTTTACAGAGTTGTCAAAAATATCCTCGAGGCATTCGACAGCACGGAGTATTGCAACACCATTTTTGTTGATATTCCACAAGCTGTAAAAAATAAAGGCAAATCTACCTGCCCCGTGTTTCATATCATGAAGTATGGACAGTTTTTTTTTGTTAAAGTACGAGCAACTGCTTCCCGAAAACTTCGTATATGGCAGCGTGCTTGGGCCGTTTCTATTCAACCTTTTTGCAGCTGAGCTTTCAAATCTTGACGAGGCTGTACGTAACACAATGTCTAGACTGATGATTGCAAGTTTTGATGAAGAAGTATGCATCATCCTCTAAGGCAAAATATCTGAAACTTATTCTAGATAAAAGCCTCTCCTTTAGAGCCCATATAACAGCTACTGTGCAATCAAGCAAAACAAAAATGTGCAAATTCCTATGGCTTTTTAATAGCAAAATCAGGTTATCCTTGCGTTACAAACGCATTATTTACACGCAGATTGTAGCGCCTACTTGGAAGTACGATATCCAGGTGTAGAGCATCGCCGCCAAAACTACTCGTTACAAGGTGCAAATTATGAAAAAATAGGCTCTTTGCTTGATTATAGGCTGTCCGTGGTATGTTTAAAACTCCACACATCACAAAGACCTCGATTTTCTTTTTGTGGAAGATCAGAAACCACTTAAATCGCTTTGGCACTTGCAGCATCCATACAACGCCTTAAGCGGCATCATTTTAATCAACTTAAAATTGTATGATTCGCATGTGATCATCCAATGGATGATCCATTGGATGATGGATGAATGTTGCCGGCTTATTGAAAATAGAAATCATTTTGACCTTTTTTCCGCATTTGAGGACCCACAAAATGTGTTAAAATTCGATAGTGATTACCATCGACTCCAACTTTAAAGATAAATGGTCCAGCAAAGGTTTGTGAGCAAACGAACGAGTTGTAAACGATTAGTCGCTGATCGGTACCCAAAATTATTTGCAGTTAAGGGGATTGCTATTCAATATTTGCATACCAAAACTCGAGATGGTGCACAATCAAAAGTAGATACTCCTTATTAGCATCAATAATCCATTCATTATAACTTTGTGCGTCTGTCTTTTTTGTTCTTCATATGTTTGCACAACAAAATTTTGGAGAATATGAAAAATAAAGTTGCCCTCCACGGTCCACAATAGAGCAATTTGTTCTCTATTTTGTAAATATCTATATGGGCTTGAGGATACACAATCGACCAATGAATACTACTTACATTTGCCATGGACAGTTTACCATTGAGCTGTCTATAACATGTTCGTAAAACATTGGAGATGTGAGATAGCCAAGTGAGTCGTATGTCAAGTACCTACCAAAATAGTGTGCTAGTGCAATGATATAATTCAGTGAATAGGTGGACTAGTGTTCAGCCTACGCGAAGAGATACAGTTATGGATTGTAGCCAGTGTATTTTTTGACTTTCATGTGCTTCAGCTGGTTCTTGATTTTGTCTAAGAGAACATGCTTCATGTGCCTGTTGTCGCAATGTGCGTCATTTAAAACATTTTCACGTCCTCAGAGTTTGCCTTATTAAATGGTCTGAAACGCCTTTAAGATTAAAGACTATATTACAAAGTGCTGTAAAATGTCTATACATACATTTTTTTGTCACCCAATAGTTGTACAATATAAATCTTAAACTTCAAATAAACTCAACCAAGTTTGATAATAACTTCCTTGCGCCCTATTTTTTTCCAACTTTGTAACTAACATTAAACTTAAGCAAAAAAATAAATACTTTTCCGAAAAAGAATTAACACAAAATTCTGTTCAATTCTTGCAACTTCGAATTACAATAGTTAAATAACCGAATTATTGGAATTAATGAGTACAATTTTCTGCATTTCTCTGTAGAATTTCGATTTTCCGGGCACGCAATCATTCGCTAAAACCTGGCAGGGTGAAAAATTTGTAAGCATTCTCATTAAAGACTTCTCTACAAACCAAAAAACGTCCCAATGCGTTATGCTTCTATGAGTGCTGTAGCAAAAGTCGACGAACTGAAACATAAATCAGCGAATTTTGTTATATAATAAAATTAAATAATTGTAAGCAGTGACAAAAAAAACCGAAAAAGTTTAAGTTTGTAGGTAAATATTTGTTTGACATGGCCTACAAATAGACTGCAAACATAAGCATTTAAGGCTTGTCACTTGCTCTTTACCAAGCAAGAAAAGAAAATATTTTTGTTTAAACAACATCTTCGTTCATTAAGTACTTTTGACACAGCTCTCGTATTTACTCCTCCATGTGTTTGTTTCCTAACATATGAAAATAATGTTTTTTTCGCCTTTACCAAAATGTCAGTAGTTGCTAACCTTCTAGCCTGTGTCCTGAGTAAATACTTATTATACAGCCAAAACCACACAACAGAACAACACAAAAACACACACACAACAACAATAAGAACATATAAAATTAATTAATTTAAAATGTAAAACACTTTTCACATACATCTCAGTCGCATTGCGCCAAAAAGCAAAAAACTGCCAAAAATTTAGAGCATGCTACTCCGTTGTGTGTGCATTGTCTGCATAAAACTGTAGCTGAGTATTGAAAAAACAAGAAAAAAATTATCTTTTTATAAATGTTTGCCTTTTATTGCCTTTTTAATTAGTTCGTAAACGTGTTTTTTTTTTTTATAATTTTCGATCGATGTTTATCTAATTTAACTGTTGGCTTTTTTAAATACTATGCTAAATTATTAAAACCATTTCTATGTATGTACCTCCTAGTTTGTATAGTTTTTTTTAGATTGTATGTATTTTTTGAAATATTTTTGAATTTTGTGCTAAATACTCCCGATTTTTTTTTTTATGTAGTAGTTTTATGTGCCCATCTCAAATGCTTTGATTTGCTAATCTTTTGCTATTTCAATTGTTGTTGTGCAGCTATTTACGCTCTGGTCCTGGCTGCCGGTGCGCATAACAATGTACCAACCCGTACTGCTGTATACCACAGAAGAGCACGGATGCTCGCTAACCACATTCTATGTGCGCGTAGAGCAACACGAGCCGACGCTGATGATGATCAAAACGTGCAATAATGAGGTAAGTTGATACAATTGAATTTATTTTAGTTTTCATAAATATTTATTAATTTTTGTCGAAAAGTCTGTAACACACAGCAGAAGAGGTTGAATCATGATAGGATCAAAATGAATCAAAAACTAATCGTGTTGTTCTGTCCGTTTAGGCTTAAATTCCCCACATGGCGAGCTCGTCTAATAAATATGTAATTCGTAGAATTTTAACGTGTAGGCATCAATGCAAAGATTTATGTAACTAGGGTATGCTAGGAGGAAAAGTGTCATTCTAACTTGCACACACCCTGAGAGACATTATTCTTCAGTACCATATTGACTATACAGCATATTCCAGAAGTTGGAGTTGTGATGATGATCCACAAGTCTGGCAAATGTGTGTAGAACTCCGAACCATATCTGTAGACCTGTCTCATCTGCTAGCTTTTAAAGTTATGGGAAAAATTTATCGCAATCAGAATTGTGCATATTGTCACGTCATAGAGCTTCATGCCGTGTTTCCGGTGGAATTTTACACTGACCACAGTACAATTGAACAGCTTCACATAGTCGACATAAACTTTTCATACATTGTGCCGTGTCTCATAATATGAAATACTATAACACCGTGTAGAGGCAAGAATAAAACTGTAGAGATGAAAAATGGGCAAAGGAAATGGAATGGTTTGTTCCACTACATGTATAAAAAAAAAATTCTCTAAGGAAAACTTCAAATTTTAAATTGCATTTTTACAATAAAATCAGCGGTCATTAGAAATCCACATTTGAATACGACATTCATGGGTTTACTCATATGTACCAAGAAAATATTTTAAGAAAACACATTTGGTTGTCAAAAAATTAGTTATTGATTGCAGGAAACGTGTCCATACTAAGTGATCCATTTTATTTTTTTTTTTTTAATTTTTTTCCACCTCCCATTCTTGCTGACCACACATAGCATATGCCAAGACTCCAATGTGACCAAGAATTGGAAGAACCCTTGAAGACAAATTATTATGTTAAATTCTCATTTTTCCTATATTAAAAATGCGTGTCTTAAGAAACGGGATGAGACCCATTTGTTGGGAAATTTTGTTCTTCAGAAAGAGAATAAATTCCTTCTTTTTTTTTTACTATCTAGAACTCGCATGTAGCTTTTTTAAGACCACTCGTGATTAAGTTGTAAAGGACTCACGTTTGCCCCGGGTTAAGGGCTGGGATAGCTCAGCATCGCCAGAGTCCCTATACAAAATTTATAATTCGCAGTCTCTGAGGAATAAAGGGAGTTCCTTTATTTTTAATTATTTTCGATTTACTTATTCATTATACATCTCTTCTTTTAAATTTAAACCTACGTGTCCTTTTATTCTTCTTACTGCTAGTTTCTCTCTTTAAACAAGTCGTCTGTAACCCAGAAAATAATACTTATTTTCAACAAGCCATCTTGCTTCGTTGCAAGCATCTATGTTCCCGAATTCTAGCAATTTCGCATGCCAAATTAGTTGGTTCTTAAATTTATGTTAGTGTCCTTACACTTTAGCAAGCCAGACTAGTTTCTTAGATTTAAATTAGTAATTTCTGCAATCCAAATTCAATCCTGATTTTAAATCCTTATTATCAAATCATTAGTTCGATATTTTTATCCTTTCTTCTAAATACATATTTTTAAAATAATTATTCACAAGCCATTAATTGTAAATCCTTATTTCCAAATCCTTATTTATTCGCAAATCATTTTTTGTAATTCCTTATTTACAAATCCTTATTCGTAAATCCAAATTCATATTTTTAATCTTTATTTTCGAATCTATTATTCGAAAATCCTTGTTTACAAACCATTTATTTTGAAATCGTTGCACAAGTCCTTTCCAGAGCCCAATGTTCATATCCTTAGTAAAATTGAGGTTCCAATGTAATTCCTTCGTAACTTAGTTAGTCCCAAAACTATACTCCTCGTGATTTATCTGTCTCGTCCCAAAACCAAACTTCCATGCTGCAATGCCGTTTATGGCGACAGGCTGTCGCGCATAATCTTCTTTATCTCCCTGTGCGTTGTCGATTTTACATGCATATTCAATGTCATTGTCTTCAAGCTCATCTGATTTGCATTATTCACCAAGAAACATATTACACAGGTCATACTCTATTATTTTTAATTTTTTCCATTCCGGTAAATGATGCACCCGTTGCAGTCTGCCAGTAATGTTATTTTCCTAAACATAGCTTAATCTGTCCCAGTCCGTTGGCCATATACTTTTGTTAGACCAGTTGAAGATCAATATACCTCCGATCATACATTGTCTTTTCTTTTAGATACATACGCTAATGACATGATCTTAAAATTCTGGTCCATTCTTGTCTCGCTTACAGCTGCCTCGACATATGATAATGGATAATGGAAATCCTTGTCATTGTGAATGACCAATGATATAGATGACTACAATAGTTATGACCTGTGATCGTGAAAATTAATCGCAAAATTTCACACCCTCACAAAGTAAACAATTTGCTTTAAAGCTGTCATACAAATAATTGGTTATTCAGCTCAATTATCTTTCAATACCAATTGTTAAAACTTCTTCTGATGAGATGAAATGATTCTTCATTTCGCAATTTAATTACCTTGAATATATATATATTTCTGTATATAATCTTTCCTTGCATTCAGTTACTATGTATTTATATATATATAAAGATGTACAAGGTGGTTCTAAAGCTATAACCTCGACATGACTCACGGCAGATTCCTTTCTTTTAGTCCTGCAATCGTGTTATTACGACTGATGCATTACAAATAGTTGGGTATACTTTTCAAGTTTGATTGGCAAAATTAGTCCATGAAAAACTCTTTGCGTCAGAAGTCTTTTAACTTCTCACCTATCAGTTTGGCTTCGATTCAGTTCCTGATCACATTCTGAATCCATCCCAGAAGAAGCTACATTCGAGGGTGACTTGAATATTAATTAGTTTGCTATCTCTACCCATCGAACACAATATGCACTTTTTTTTGTTTCTTGATTAACTTCCAAATATTCTTGTTTCGTCATGGTACTTAGATTTAGCCAATGTTCTTCGACACCAGACTACTGTGGCATATGTTGGTCAATCTTCGGTGTCAATTTCCATATTATTTAAATTGTCAAACGATTTTGAAAGCGCTTTGAATCTTTTATTCCATATCGCTTTAATTGGCTCCGTAAAAAATATAAAATGTGTATGTTTACTAATTTATAAAAATTATTACCTTTGTATGCACGGACGGATAGAATCGCAAACTTCCTCAAAATGATGATTGAGAAACTTAACATAGTCACATCCGGCGTAACCAACTGTCACAAGCGTAGAAACCGTTAAGCATTATCTTTTCTATAACGAACCCAACGATGGATCAAATTTAACTAGAAACTTGCTTACTAAATGTATGGACAAGTTAATGAGCATCGCAAGCCCAATATATTAGGGAAACTAATGGCTCCTCTTTATGTTTTCGTTTGGATAAGTTTTGTGTCACTCAGAAGAGAAAATTCAAGCATTTTGATAAATTTTAACCATTTATAGGTTTATAAATTTTAAAACTTTTCCCGTTTTCCTAAAGAAATATCTTAAATCTAGCTGTTCAAATTCAAAAACTTCTAAAGCTTAGACAGACAAACATGACTAAATCAAATCGGTTCGTCGAGTTGATCAAGAATATAATATATATGAATACTTAATTTGGTCCTGCTTTGTTACAAACTTTCCAACAATTTTATAATATAGATGTTGTAATATAATAAATGTCTCTTTTCATTTTTTTATTTTGTTTATTAAATGTATTTTCATTTTCACAGGTCTTTGGCGCCTATTGCTCCACACGCTGGTTCGAGCGCAATGTCAAAGATGACAAAGGCCAACGTCAGGCCTACTTTGGTACGGGCGAGACATTCCTCTTCTCGCTCTATCCGGAACGTGCCAAATATCCATGGGTCGGTATTGAAAACGAGAAGAACGATTTGGGACATTCATCGGAATTATTTATGGCAGCCGATTCGAAGATGATAACAATTGGTGGCGGGTAAGTAGTAAACCTTTTTGAAGCATTTTGCGACAATGTATTTAACATTTCTATTTTTTTTTTGTTATTATAGTGAGGGTCAAGCCATTTGGATGGATGAAAATATACGTTTTGGCAAAACCGATGCCTGCAAGACATTCAACAATCCGCCACTTTGTCCATCCGGTGATTTTGAAATACGTGTACTAGAAGTTTATGGTTTCGTTGGTGTCTAAGCTATTGGCAGCTGGTTCAAATTGAAATTTTTTAGACAAGTGTGCGCATCTGTCGTTGTCGTCTGCGGCGTCGTCGTAGCCGTCGTCATTGTCGTATACCCCAATTTGCCCGCCGAAGTACAACAATTCTCAACAGATTTTAGGCCAGCTGCTACTTTGTACCGACGCCAAAAACGCCGCCGCCGCCGCCTTACCTTTGTAGCTCCATATATATACCACCCCACCGCCGCTAGTTGACATCGACATTGTGAAGCCGACAACAAAAAAAAAAAAAAAAACCAATAACAACAATACGACCAACACCACCACCATTAAATAGCATCCTACGTCACGCTATAACATTTTTTTGAAAGCTGTTTGCAAAATATAGTTGACAGCTAATGAAAGTATAAGCATATATTTTATGCTTAAAAAGTTACACAGAAAGTATAGCATATATATTAAACAAAAAAATATAATATATATAAATGTCGCGTAATAAATTTAATAGGCATGTTGAAGATGATACATAATAATATTAATGCAACAATAATTATATGGCTAAATATATAATATAATATTAAAGAAAAAAATACAACAAATACTCTGTGAGTTAAAAAACAATTTCAATCAAAATATTAAAGAAATAACATTTTGAAAATTTTCTTATATTATAAAGTAAAATGTTTATTTGGAAAAGGCGCATAAATTCCTTAAAAAAAGAAGCAAATTACAAAGAAAATATTTTAAATTAAAAACGTATAAATATTGTATATGCGCGCCTTTTATTTATGAAGTTACTTTTTATGTTTAAATTCATACGTATATACCCTACCATATATATATATATATATATTTATACTGTATATTGTATATTGCTTTTGAACACCAAATCTATTGACTGAATTCGTTAACTTTTAATTATATATTTTGTAAATTTCGTTTTTAGTTATTATTAGTCATTAAATGCGAACTTAAAAAGTATATAAACAAAATTTTTTATAAAATTTTAAAAAAATATGTTTTTTTTAATTTAATTTTGGTTTGTTTTGTTTTTAATTTTTTATTATAAGGCAACTAAGACTCAATTTTTTCGAGTTCTATATACATATATAAAACAATATATACAAAAATATGTACGATCATGCGCATGCGAAATACACTCAAAAATTATAAATATACAAGAAATAAACATGCAATATAAAATATTATAAATAATTAAATTAAATATGTGAAATAATTGCATAAAGTTTTCATAAAGCATGTTTTAAAGCAGTTGCATTAGTTGAGTTAATACAAATTTAATAACATTTTATTTTATATATTTTTCTTTTTTTTATTATATATTGATCTCATTGAAATAACAAAAGTTTAAAATAGTTAAAAAGTTTTACTCATTCCAAAAATCATTTACATTTTTTTTCAACTTTGCTCAATTTTTCGTTACTTTTTGGGAATAAAAATTTTCAAATTTCTAGTCAAATATATTTCTTAAAATTTTTTACTGCAACTGCTTTTTAATTGCTCGAAAATTTTGTCCGTAATTATTTCAAATATTAAAACAAAGATTTACTTTATTAGCGGCGCAACAAGCTAAATATATACAAAGAATGAAAAATGAATACTTTAAAATGATTTAACAACGAAATGTTTAACAACAAATTAAAATATTAATGTTGTATAATTTATAAGCATTGTCTGCAATTATGTGTTGTCCATAAATGGAGTGTTAGGGCCTAATATATATATGAGAGATAAAGTAAAATTCAATATTGCACAGTTTTGACAAATTGTTTGAAATAAATAGCATTTGTCATGCTGTGCAGTTAAAAGCTATTTAACAAATTATGATAAGCTATAGAGCTGTGAATTATTATTTATATATTTTAACAAAGAAGAAAATTTTATCAATGTGTACCTTATACTCGACGCTAATATAGCGTTTAACTCATTTCAATAAAACTCAAACACTCTACACAAATTGATTTCACAATTTCGGAGCTGGTTCTCCATAAAAAAAAAAAAAAATGTTATAACAACTGCTGAGCGAGCACAGGCTACTACTACATTAGACTCCAAGCAACACAAATTTGTAGACAACTTATTATATTATGCGACATATATATTTAACAAGAAAATATTATTAAAGTTTATGCATACCCTACATATATATATATAGAAAGTTGATACAAATATATAATATATAATAATAAAAATAAATAGCTATATGAATTGAAACCTCTCTGTGTTGTTATACATGTTGTGCATAATTGAATTAACTAAAATACTACAAACATATAAACAAAAATTACATACAGACATATATAATATATGAAATTTAATACAATACTAGACGTCGTTTGATTTGTTATTTGTTTGAAGTGCTGAGCGTTAATTAATGATTTAATAATTAAGTTTATTATTATTATTATTATTATAACTATTACTTACATGCATACTATATACTATACGTACTATATATATATATATATATCTATCTATCTAACGGCATATATAAAACTATTTATGCTTATTGTTAGTTATACTAAAAAAAAAGAAAAAAACTATTATTGCGTTTAGTTGTTAAGCAAATTGTTTTGTTTGTATGGCAAACTATTAAATTATTATTGTTGATACAGGCAGTTACACTCTGCTACAATTTATGCATATTGACAGTATTTTATACGACGAAAGAAAAACAAACAAATGCATTGTTTTTGTTTTAAAAATGTATATATTAAAGATTTATTTTTTTTTTAGTTTTTTTTTTGCAAATTGTTTTCTATTTTTAGTCGTTAATGTTTTTTTCTTTATTTAAATTTTCTTTACTTTTCTAAAATTTACAAAAAAAAAAAAAAATAATAATTTTCTTACATAAAGTTAAATAAATTGCATATGAAAGAGTTATATATATATATACAAAAGAAGAAAAACATATAATCACAATCTGCATAACAAAAAAAAATATTATATATATGTACGTATACACATAAATATTAAAAAAAAAATAATTTAAAATAAAAATTATTATTATTATAATTATTAAACGAGATATATGTATTTATGTGTGTGTATTGTAAATTTGCTATTAAAAAATGGACAACAACAAAAGAATTAATGTTATATTTAATGTCAGTTTTATTCAACAATTAAAACAACAACAAAAGAGAATATATTCGTAACAAAAATACAATAATTTAAAAAAATACTATTTAAAATTATATGCGTATATTTAATGAAAATGAAACAAAGTACATACTATGTTAAAGAAATTTTAGTGAACGTGAAACAAAAAACAAAAAAAATGAATAAAAAATATTTAAACAATTTGTTGTGGTTTATGTTTATATTTTAATTTTTAAGGAATAGTCGAATACATTTTTTTAGATAAAAATATGCATAAAAATATTATATTATGTTGAAGCAACTAACTTTTGGCTTTTTCAATTTGTTGAAACATTTTTCAACTCTTTTTCGACAAACGCAAAAAAGTTCATAAAGTGGAATCATTCGATTTACAAAAAGTTTATTTTATTGTATTATTTTTAAATATTCCAATACGTAATGTAAAACTATTTTTTTTGAATATTTTGTATATGAATTTACTAAACAATCTGGTTTCTTAAGTTTTGGAATCGTCGTATAGAAAATTATCAAGTATTTAGAACAAAAGAAAAAAAGATTTCATACGTACCAATTGAAAGATGAAAGATCATTTAGAGTGGTTTTCAAAAACATATATGTATCCCAATACATACATCGCTGAAATCACAGAATGTCTAGCAAACAATGTTTATATTGTTAAGTATGTCTCAAACGTCAAAAGCTGTATCCCAAACAATCCTCTTCTAATGTTTTATAGACTTAGAGCCGAATTACAACAATAATTACGAACCGTGAACAATGCAATCATTACCGGTCATGGCCGCATCCAGGAAGGCGCACCAGCCTCCATAGTCTAGTGCGCGCTGGCGCCAGTCGTTTTGAATACCAAGTACGGAGAGATCTCTCCATACCTGGTCATTCTATCGAGATCCCGGACGAACTCTATTTCGGCGTCCACCAATCAAGTTTGGGCCCCCATGTAAACCATGTGTGCTGGAGCTCTTTCATCCATTCGAATGAGATTGAAGATTGAAAAAATCGCACGACAGCGCATCACCCTGCCTGAAACCTCTCTTGGTATCAAAAAGTTCGGCGAGGTTCTTTTCTACCCTGACAACGCTTTGTCTAGTGCAGAAATGGCGTCGAAAAACTTAGATCGGTGTTCGATAGGTGTTGTGTGTCTTTGTTAAAATCACGGAACTTTTCCAAGATTTGGCGTAATGTGAAAATTTGGACACTGGTCCACCTTATTGGTCTGAAGCAACACTGATATCGCCCTGTCAGTGAGTCGGTATATGGCTTCAGCCTATTACAGAATCGACAGAATCTTATATCCGATGGAAAGAAGACTTACTCCGCGGTAGTTGGCGCAAACAGCGGGGTCTTTCTTAAAGATAGGACACAGAACACTGAAATTTCAGTCATTGGGTATGCCAACCAACTCTACGCCGCAACCCATCAGAGCCTGCCGCTTTGTTTTTTTCAGCTTTTTAATAACTGAATCGACCTCGTTTTAGTCCGGTGGCTCTACAATAGTGCCATCATTAACTGGTGGTTCTGGTGTCATTTCTCTATCGACGGAATTTAGCGCTTAATTGCCTCGAAGTAGATTAGAAAAATTATTCCTCCATAAGCTTAGTGAATCCTGTACATCTGTAAACAGATTTCCATTTTCATCCTTACAGAAAGTTACTCCGGGTTTACAACCATCGGTCAGACGCTTGATATTTTGATAAAATTTTCGAGCTTCATTTCTGTCACATAACCTCTCAACATTCTCAAACTCCTGCATTTCTTGCGTCTGAATTCTCTCGATATCGCTCTCTAACAGCTCGCGTTGCCGCCGAATGCAAAGTTCGTTGATAAGAAGCGTTCTTCTCTGCAGTAGCATTGCGACACTCTTCGTCGTACAAAGAATTAGTAACAGGTTTTGTGTAACCAATGACCTCCTTGGCACTGATCACATTTATCTTGAGAAGACGGAGAGGCTTCCCGAATCAGTCGGGAGGCATCGGCGGTCTATTCTGATTGCAGCTTGACGACGTCTAGCTTTCGTAGCATGTTGGGACGTGCGTCGTGGACCATGCAGAGCCTAGTGCGTAGCTTGGCTGCGATAAGATAGTAGTCCGAGTCAATGTTGGGGCCTTCCGTCAATTAAAACATGATCAATTTGGTTGCGTGATATTTGATCTGGTCTCAGCCATGTAGCCTTGTGGATGTTGAGGTGTTGGAATCTGGTGCTACTAACTATCATGTTCACACTTGCGGCGAAATCGATTCCTTCCAACACGATTTTGACGTCGTGCTTGGGACAGCGCTCACGTAGACTTTCCCAGCGCTCATAGAACTCATCTTTAGCAGCATCGTCCTTCTGTTCCGTCGGGGCGTGTGCAAATATCAGGCCTATATTGAAATATTTAGCTTTGATGAGTATTGCGGCTAAGCGCTCGTCAACAGGCGTGAATCTGGAGACGAGGCCACATAGTTTCCTACTCACCACAAAATCGCATTCAAATTCGTGCTTACTCTTATAGCAGCTATAGTAAATGGCCCAGAGTGCTTTTTTAGAGCAACCCTGTCCTATCCATCGTATTTCATGGTTGCAGTGATGTCAGGCTTGCATCATTCGAGGACATCAACCAGCTGGATATTTGCACCATCCCAATTAAGGGTGTGGACATTCCAGGTGCATATCCGTTAATCGTGGTCCTTATATGCTTTGCGGGCGTCGTCAACAGGCAGTCGTAATGTGAACTTCTGCAAACGAATCCCCAACTTCAGTTGGCAGTTTGGCAGATTGAAATTGATTGTTTCTTTCTCTTTTCTGAACCACTTAAATGTGTTATTTGCGACCTTTTAAAACCGAGATGGAAAATATTTTAAAACTATAAACGAGTTGAAAAACGATTTTTTGACAATGCGTCAAGGCGCGGCCACATATCATAAACAAAGAAGGGAATCTCCAAATCGAAACAAGACATCAATCGGTAAAATGCAACTAGATGGCCTAGATTCCCATTCGCTCTGATACTTTATAACATTTTTTTCAAAATTTTCAAAAGAAGCCTCGTGCATTGCCTTTGGGTTTGTTCCTTACTGTGCTAACAGAAACGGACTTTTTTGTTAAAATTTAAAGACTTTTACTAGATATAAATTAAATTTATTTGAAAGCAATTTTTAGTTGCGAGGTTTAAAGATACGAACTAATTTTTTTATGAGTTTCAAAAGTTCTTATGACGTAGACCATCTCTTCTTATAAACAAAATACAAACATTACCAAAAATATTGTCAGCAGAGACATTCGCATCGCACTACTCGAATTGCATAGATCATAATCGCAAACTAAGCATTCCATTACTTGCAAAAAGGGCACTTTTGGATCTGGAGTCTCTCGACAATAGTCAAATCCGTCATCAATGTCGCCATAGTAGCACATGCGTCTAACAAATTGATTTTGATTTTCAACTGCATTAAAAAAAAAAAAATTTTATAAACATAATCCAATGAGAATTTTTCAAGCTAGTAATGAGTGTACTTACTGCCTACATGATAGCGTGTAATGCAAGCCGATGCCGGTGGTCGAAATACATTCTCAGGAATTTCGACTGCATCGCAATCGGTTGGCTCAAAGTCTTCACCGAAGAAGCAGTTGCCACATTTTAAATTATCCAAAGAGTCGCACTCATAGCAGCTTATTGCAAAAGCTATTTGAAAAACAACAAAAATATTTAAAAATTCTAGTAATTCTCTCGTTGAAAATACGCACCTGAGGCCACATAAATGATCAAAAAAAGAGAAATTGAAAAAACACGCATTGCATAAGCGATTCTCTGACTAACTTTTGCTTTGAAATATAGAAAAATGTTTGTTAAAATATATATGTATCTATGATTTTTTTATATTCCCAGTTTTACACCAAAAGTTTGTCTATTTTCGTTCAAAAAACACAACCAACAACTGCAAAAAGCCACGAGCGACTAAGTCTTTGCGTAAATGCCAAATTTTCTCAATGAATTTTCCGTGTAGAGCTGTTCACATGTGCAACTCATTTAGTTACTCAAAATCATTTGAGAATTTTGTGAGCTGAACATAATTTTACTTTTCCACGAGCAAGAAAATGTTTTACTTATGTTTCTGTCTGTTGACACAAACTAAATGAAAGAGTGAAGAAATGTTTGAATGCGTTGGCGGCTAATTTTAAAAAAAAAACAAAAAAAAATTTTAATAAAAACATATTTTTTTTTTTATATTTTTCTCTGATTTGTTGTGTGGTAACATTTTATTGACACTACTACTTGCTACATATCTACACTCTGTGTCTATTTAAAAATTTGCTAATGTCATAGTTCAGCATGTAAAGTGCTTCGTTTCTGTGTTTTTTTTATTGGATTACACAATTTTAAAAATTCTCGCTGTTAGTATAAATGTTAAGCCTGCCAGGATTTTCCATATATTTGGTTGCCTGTGCATCTGTTCGGCCGCATTGCAGTAGTTCTCGTTGTAGCACACATGACAGCTGACATTTTGGATGCCAGTCAGCGAAGGATCCATGCGACAGCCGACATCGGTCTCGTTGACGTCACCAAAAAAGCAGCTACGCAAATATTTTTTAACGCCATGTTCTGAAAATATAATTAATTAATACATTAATTTTTTTTAAATTTAAATGGATGATAAGAAGACATAAAGTGTAACTCTGCCTACAATTTAATGTTTCCTGTTGTATTAGTTTTGGACAGATGACAAAACCATGCGACACAGATGCGTTTATTAATTTCTTATACGAACTGAGACACTAATTGGAACCTTAATGTAAATTGTTCGTGTTGAAATGATAAAGTTTATTTTTTTAACAACATATTTCTATATTTTCTATGAGGAAGATCTAGTATATGGTATATTTTCAACAGTCTAACAGAGTATCTGCGCTATTGTTTAATAAATGTATAGCTTTCATTTATAGATTTCAGTCGAGGTATTTAATAATGCGATGACACAAACTGATATTCGGGTATGATATTGCAGTCCTTCAGGCCTAGTAACATTCTTTAAAGAAGTATTCATTGGAATACTTTCGAGAATGCCATCAGTAATCTAATACGACGATGTGATGAAGCGTGTTTTTCAGGTTTATTCGGTTTCAGCAACAGTTCCATTGACTTGGTCAATATTCTAGCCTGAGCATAGCATTGTTTATGTATGAAAGAAGTCTGATACATATTGGTTTTAATTTTGATGCCATCAATTTGGTTGTAACCTAGTGTTTTCTTCGTTTTAATCATATGAAATCAAGCTTGCACTTTTGCAACTGAAGCTTATTTGGCAGGCTGAGCTTAGCGAATTGTTAACCTCTATCATTGTTTCTTGGAATGTAGATGTTTTGCGAATGTTTCTGCAATTTCCTTGTCACTTTTGCAGGGTCTTCCATTGTTGTCGACTATTATGGCTTTTCTTTTGTTTGTTAGTTTTAGATATCGGGTTGCTCCTCAAAAGACTATAAGGATTTATATTTTTCAGATACTCTGATATCGCAGCTGTTTTAATTTCCCACAGTGTGTCCATTGGTTCATTTGTAGCCTTGTTAAGTGTTTGCTTGTCGATTGGGCTTCGACTTGCCTGCCACTATTATTAATTTTATTTTTAATTAATTGTCTAACATCTGTTCTCATGTAGGGTTTACTTGATAGATTTGGACTCGACTTTGGGGTGCACTATGCTCCAGCTTCATGAATAGCTTTAGTCAGTATTTCTATAGCTTCATCAATTTTATCCCCAGTTTAGGAATAAAGTCGTGTTTTGTTTTCTAGTCTGCTTTTAAAGGATGTAATATGTCTGTAAGGTCTTGATTTATTGGACATCACTATACATGGGGAATGGTCAGAACTTAGACCAAAACTTTCCTCAACGTGAAGTTGGTATTACGATACTCCATTGTCAACGACAAAATGTAGAAGATCCGGTACTTTTCAGGGGTCTATTGGCCAATAGGTGTGTTTTCCGGTGTTAAGAATTGGGTATTTATTATCTGTGTTGCATTTCTAAAGCCTCTTACCCTTTAGGTTTGCAACGGTTGCCGGAACAGAAAAAAAAACGTTAAGGTCCTGTACATCTCGTACTTTCAAAGCTGACCTTGTTTGAACATATATCGCGGATATAAATATTTCAGAGTGCATTCATTTAGTTTTTATTGTAGTAGTCCGAATGTTATTTTTTTGTACGTTTCCTAGCAACACCGCCCTAACCAGATGGGTTTAAAGCTAAACTGAATCCCAAAAAATTTTTGTCTTTTAAAAACCCGGGAATGTGACAGATTTATATGGGAGTTATAATTTCTGGTAGTACGATAAGGACATATATGGAATGTATTATTAGAATGGAAGTAAAAATTCGCGTATTTGGCACAAAAGAAAAACAAAAATATTTTTATTTAAAAATTCTAAAAGCAAGTACATATAAGTTTTTGTAAGTATGTACTACACTTTAGAGACGGTTTGGCTCATTCATTAAATATACCTATACCTATCTGATGAGGGAATAGGACAGACAAACCATTCAAGCTTGATGCATGTTTTTTATAGCCTCTAAGTTCTTGATATTCATACATCTTTATATTGCATAGACTATGGAATATTTTATTATGATTGACGTAAAAGCCCTTAAATTTGATCAGAGAGATCTAATTGAAATTGACCCCACACTTATTACACACACACTTGGTCTTAGTTTTCCAATTCAGGAATATAGTATCTTCTAGTGGCCACAATCATTTTAACAAGCGCATGGTCTCTGGTTATTAATCAACATTTTTAAGATTGTTTGGAAAAATAGACGGACAAACAAATGTACATTTCTTGAACAATTCGTACTGTCGCGCGGCTTCACCCGCGTATAATGTAGCCAAACTTTTCACACTTGTCCAAAGGATTTACTTCCTCCGATCGCATTAACATGTATTCCAAATATAATCTCTGTACCTCAAACTGATGCAAAGATATCACAGTCTGTTTATGAATTATGTGGGGGTCGGGGCAAGGCCCTCTGCGATTTTAACATAAAGTAGCCTCAGTAGAATGGTTTAGTCGGATATATTTTTAAGGTGTCGATGCCTTTATTAATGCGTATATTTGATACAGTATAGACTTAATATTAGCGACTTGTATATCTTGCCACTCGATCATTTATGGGAAATACATGCTCTAATGAATCATCAAAAGCTTCCACTAGAATACATATAAAATTCATAAATACCTAAAACACCACCCGAATATTCAGACATTTTTTTATGTGTCTTGTCCTCTGCAAAAGGAGGGTAATTATTGCGGCTAACCAATATAATATTAAGTCAATCCTCTCCAGGAAATGACATTAGAAACCAATTTGATAGTGCAACCAGCTATAGAATTGAAGCAGGAATTTGTACAAGTCAGTTTAATTTAATTGAAAACTTTTTCTGATTTTTGTGCCGTTTCTAAAGTCCCCTTGGAACATGTATTTGGAAAGTCACTATTGATCGAGTGTCAAACCTCTACTACAACTTTTCAGAATTTAGAAATTTATTAGGAATATTTTTTTATTCGTAAAAGGGATTAGATGCCAGCAGAGATAGGAGCCAACGTAGTATAAAGTATACCAAACAGATACTCAACTAGTTTTATAGATAACTTTCTATTTATTGAACCATTAGTTTAACTGGTTTATATATAATTGATGTAAGTTGCAACAATTATACATTTTACATGTTTGGCTTCAAATCCAAATACACCACAAGACTTATTAACTTTGGGCAGCTGACAATTTCTGACTACAAGAAGGCCGCAATTTGAGAATTGTTTTTCAAAACAAATATTTCGGATTAGGTCTATTTCCATAAAGGCGTCTATGAGGCTATTTGGTTTCTAAAAAGTAAAAGTGATCGTGGAATAACTTATACAACTACTGCGTATTACTTTGTGGTGCGGTTTCTAGATCGATGGCAACATTGTACCGTACTTCTTTGATAATAGGAAAGGAAGTACTGAAACAGTTAATTTAGAGTGCTACCTTAATATGGTAAGCAACGTACAGACGTAGAAGATCGGGCCTTCAACGACTTTTGACTAATACAACGCCCTACTTGCATCAACAAAATACTCACACGATTTCCAGCCTTGAAACAGAACTACTAATTGAGTGCTCTTGTCGAAACTTTCCGAAATGTCAGTTCTAACTTATGAACCATTTAGCAATATCGAAATACAGAAAAGAGGGACCAAAAACAAAATCAATGTTTACCCAATTCTATTCAGATCACACCAAAAAACCAGATGTGTGGTATGAGGACTTAAAATCACTGTGACAGCCCTTTTCTGTTAAGTCACAACTTTTCTCTGATAAATCAATAATATTTTCTGTTAATTCACTGTGTTCCCTGTTAAATCAAAGCTATTTTCTGCAAAATCGAAGCTTTTCTCTTTCTGTTACATCACAGATTGTATCTTAGTTAACTGACTTATCATATAGCCCACGTCTAAAGAGATATACAAGAATAAAGTTTCAGAGATGGGTGTATCTATATTCTATGCTACTTGAAATTTTCAAAAATAATTTCATATGGAATAGCCCATATTTCGATATTGTTTACACTAACCGTGGAATTCTCGTTTCATGCAAGCTGTCGCATTTCGGATCGACAGATCATTATCCAAGAAACGCGGTGGCGCAATAAATGAACAGTCCAATTTGAAATGGCTTTCAAGTTCGAAATCCTCGGCACAATTTGATTCATAGACAGATTCGCATGCATAACATTGAATTGCGTAAACTGAAAAGGAAAGTTTGTGGAAATTAAAAGAACTGCACTTAAAATGTATTATAATATACACTCGATGGTATTACTACAAACCTGTTGCAATGCATGTAGCAATGAGTAATGTCAAGAAAATGAGGCACTGCATTTTTAAACTGAAATATTCTTTAAAAAATTTCGTCGAATTTGTGCCAAAAGTACGACGCTTTGTTTGGCGGTTGAAATGCTTCACTTTTCCATAAAACCATAAATTATTTGCGTTCTTTTAATTAATTGAATTTTTGTTTCACTTATTATTGCTAAATTTGTTTCCTTTTTCCTTTTTTTTTTTTTGTTTTATAGAATTTTATTTGAATTTTATTTCGCGCGGCCAAGTGTAATTGAAAAGAACTGAACTGAAATCGGACGAATATGCAAAGAGGAAAAATATTGAAATTATTTATAATCCAAAAAAGCGTTTCGCGTCTCACTTGGACGGCTATTTACATAGAAATTGTTGTTGTACGCTGGCACCGCTTATACCACCTCAGCCCGTACACTTTTTCACATTTTCCGCATTGAGTATGTGACTTTTCACGTACATGCACGTCCGTCTGTATTGGAGTCGATTTCCACGCGTTCTACTCGGCACGGTTTATGTCGCTACGGTTGGCTTTTCCGTCAGTCGGCCGCCGCGTTCAGAATTATACTAAAAAGAAAATGTCAGCCGCAACATGATGAGCATTTTCCAAATTCTTCTCCTTTCTCGAAGCGTCGGCGTTGGCGTCTCTTCGGCGTCATCGTCATTCGCAGTATTACTCTTGGCGCTGCTGTTTAAATTCGCCTTTCGAAAGTGTTCTAAATTTAATGATTGTTTTTCTCAGTCATATGTAGAAATATTTTGTATACGTTGTGGATTTTTAGTACACTATATCCAAAGTGTTGGAGGGTATATTCAGTTTGTGTATCATGTATAGAATAGTTGAACATGGTGGCATGATAGATCGCTATACGTATTTTTGATAAGCAGTAGCAGTCGAGATGAGATAGTCATGTCCGTCTGTACGATCGCCCATATTTTAGAGACTTTCATAAATGTAATCACAAAGCCTAATGATGTAACATACGCATAAACTAAATTGCAGTGTATTCCCATACAAATCTGTTATTGCTTTTAGAATATCGAAGATAGGCTCCTCCAACGTATACAGGCTTTAGTATAAGTTGATAGGACGCATAGAAACTACACCCTTCACTTTGAGCTATCAACTCTCACACATAAGCTATCAACTCACCAAAGTACAATCTCGCTATTTGCTTCGCGCTCACAGTTTCTTAACAACTAGTATCTGTCATTGACGTCGATACTAGCTTATATTATTGAAACATGGTATAGAGTATCTTATAGTTGAACACACTCGAACACATAGTATTCTTTCTTGTTTTCTCTGGAGAGCGTCTGCCAGAGCTAAATGTGGGAATGAGTTTATATAAGCTTCAAATAGGACCTCTGAGAATGCGTATCTGAGTTTCTTGGTTAACTAATTACTGCTGGTCACGCAAACTTAAATCGTTTGTTGTAATGGAATGTGTGTACGTCTGTGTATGTGTTTGTCTATCTGTGCCATTTTTCGCAACACTTTCTCATTGATTTTGAATTTAATTTTGTTTATGCGAAAAACTTTTATGCATTTCGTCACTTTTGGGTGAGTTTTGTCATAAAAATGTATATGCTTTGCCACTCATTGTATTTTTGGTTCTGTATGACCGTTTAAATACACTCTACAAAGTGTAAAACAAGTTAATTATCAGCGCTTTCAATACATAGTGTCAAATACTCCATAAGTCTCTGTAAAAACTTATGATAAAATCTATCATTAATCACACTTAATGCAAAAATTTAATATACCCATTTATATTGAATTTGTGCAATTGTATGTAACAAGCAGAAGAAGATAAGGCGGATCATAATCCTAATCTCCCATCAGCATCATTAATTTGTGTTTAAATAGACATGTCACTCTGTTCGTCTGTCTGTCAGACGAGTATTTGGAATCCATAAGATAATTCTCTTTCCAGGTAATCAGTATTGAATTAATGAAATAAAAAAAATCAGTGCCCCCATAAAGGGTATGCGACATACAAACTTGCGCGCCTCATGAAAACCAGCTCCCTTTTGTGGTAATATAGCTAAAATATTCCACTTATATGCAGAAAGGACGACCAGAAGGCGGTACCTTCATACAAACCTGATCCCTTGTTGAATTTTTTAAAAAAGTATTGAGTATAAAACTTCAATCTAGATAAAATATACCACGTACGCAGTTTAGCCGTTTTAGCTTTTTCCCGCTAGATCTAGCTTTAAAAACTCGATTGCGGGTAAAAAGCATAAACACCTTATTTTCATTTTAAACTAGCGGATCCGGCTTAAGATTTAAACTAAATCTGAATTGCAATGTTGATCACATCGTATAATAGATGTATAGTAGATGATTTAATGAAACTTTTTTCAAATGGTACAAGCAAAATAAATAAATTCGATTCTTTATTAGTGAACTAGCGTCAGAGGGAGTTTATGGCTATTCCTAATTTGTGCTAAATGTTCCAAAAAGAGTTTTCTTAAATTGATACTTTAAAAAATAAAGACCAACAAAAAATAGTATATGCTTGATATGAAGAATATGTTGAATAACGAATAGACAGACGGACATGTTCACCCCCAGCTCAACTATGTAGTAGTGTTCCCTTGGACCGGTATGCTACTACAAAAGCAGTTTCAGACTCTAGAAAAAACGGATTAAGTGTGTGTAGATTATATCTAAAAGGTTAAATGTGCACAACGGAGTAATGGAGTGGGTGTAAGTCGAACCGTTTTTTTTTTCAAACCAACCAAAATCATGACATTAAATTAATATATTGCTGCATGCTATATTCTATACTTGTCTACCTTATATCACACATTAAAACCTAATGCATAAATATGGACCAGGCGACTGTTATGATACTCATATAAAATATGTCTAAAACTATTTGAGAATTATATAATTGCTATAAAAAAATTAAAAAAAAAATATCTTTTTATATAACTACTAGCTGAACCCGGCTTCACTGCGCCCCGTACAAACCTTTTGTCAAATTTGTATTTTCCTATAGAAAGCCAAAACCATCCCCAATATCCTAATGGATTCTACTTTTCCTACTAAATATCTTTCCCTTGTATCAAATAGATGCAAAGATATATGGAAATTTGTTTATCGCTTATAAGAGAGTGGGACACCGCCCCCTCCGACCTTGACTAAACTCATGAAGATATTTTATTCCGATCCCATCAATCCGCATATCAAATAACTTTCGCGTAACTCAAATAGATGCAAAGATATGTTGACCAAACTCATGAAGTGATTTTCTTCGAATTCCATTAACACGTATACCAAATATCATCCCCATGGAAAGATATGTTGATTTATGTATATCGCTTTCATGGGGGGTGGTGGGACACTACCTCATACGACCTTGACCAAACTAATGAAGTGATTTTGCGAGCCTATCAACATGTCAACATGTATACCAAATATTAACGAACTCAACGGTGCTGTAAAAATTAGTCGATTTAAGTTTATAGCTTTTAGTGGGAGGGGGGGGGGGGATGTGTGGTGGTTGTTGGTGGTGGTGTTGGTACACCGTCCAACCTTGACCATGAACTCATGATGTGGTTTTCTCCTGATCTCGTTAACATGTATACCAAATATCATTCCATTACCTCACGTAGATGCTGATATATGTTGATTTATGTTTATGGCTTATGTGGGGGTGGGGCACCACCCCTCTGACCTTCAACAGACTTATGATGTGATTTTCTCTTGATATAGTTAAAATGTATACCAAATTCATGCTAATACCTCAAATAGGGGGGTTGGAGCACCGTCCCTTCCGATTTAATACAAATTTAGCCTATGTTACTCAGAAAAAATGTAGCATTTTAGTGGTGAAATTTTTTTTGAAATCGGTCAAGTAGTTTCGGAGATTACTCAATACATACAAAAATACAAATCTTTCCTCTTTATAATATTAGTATAGCTAAATATAGTTTGAGGCAATTGCGTGTAGTTTGAGTAGCACATTGTTGAATAGCAAACAGTTTGAATAGCGTTAGATATAAGCAAAACTAAAGTATAGAAATTTATTTTATATTTTAACATAAATATCTTTTGACTATGCAGGTTTTCATTAAATAAACGCTAAATGTTACTCATAGTAAAGCTTTATATTTTTTAGTAATTCGAATTTGAATCCAATAATTAGATTTTATATGATGCGCACACAAACAGACATATACAAATTTTTGTATGATTTTATTATATGTATAGATTGGAATCATATTTGGACTACATTTTTGGGATGAATATAATTTATGTGTTTATAGTTTAACAAAAAAGTTCTATATTAGAAACCTAGAAGTGAAGGGGTAAGTTAGAACAGCCTACATATACGATATCTGGAAAGCTTAAGAAGAATTATATCGTCGTATTTAAAATTTATTTTATAGTACATATCTGATATACAAATACCAATGGAATGAATTGCCATCAAAGAATATAACGAAACTGAATATCCATTTCGAGCATGACCGATATATATATTCGATCTGGGTACGAGTAACACTGACTACAAACCGTGCATAACACAATTTTTGCAGAATTAATTAATCTTTAGAGCCATTTGAGGGATTTCAGAGTCATTAAACCTCAGCGTAAATGTATTTTGTACCGATTTTGGTGAAATGATTTTTTTCTTCAAATCATTTAGTCAATTCTTAAACGGGATGTCACACCCTTTCAAAAGCTTTCTGTATATTCTCCTTATTTTCCAACTCCTTTGTGTTTCATTTCATTTCATATTCGGTGACATTGTTTAGGTGTTCCGTGACCTCTTCTTAAACCGATCTGGTATTCCGCTATGATAGCAAGCTTGGCCAATACTATTTTTCCAAGATGGTTGGTTTTATTTATGATAGACCTCAGAGTATATTTCCATTTCCACAACATTTCAATACGTATACAAATTTTGTGTAAACTTGACCATAATTTATAAATAGCGCATTAAAGCTGCGGTTCAACTGAATTTAAACCTGTTTTGTCCTTAGTGACAATATCTGACTTTCCCATCGACATTCTCTATGCTTATATTCATTTGCGGTTTTATTTATTGCACCTCCGGGTAAAGCATCAATGGCTTAACCACGATAGTTGCATAAATGTGTAGGTAATTAAAAGTGTCACATGCACAATGGCAAAGTAATTCCATACAGAGTAAACATATTTCATATTAACAGTTTTATGATGTACCACCCAGGATGTGTTATTATTTTTCAAGCGAATTTTGCTTAATGGTACGAGTGAAGATTTTACGGCCAAAATGTTCAACGTATTTTAATAAATAATGCACATAAGGGAAATTTTACAATATATTTATTTTGGTTTGATGTCATACTTAAATTATTTTACTGCTTTAATTACTTAGATGGCACTTAACCGTAGTTCGGTCTTGGACCCACCATACCCGGACATACACCAATTACGTTTGGGCCTACCATGTAAACCGTAAGTGCTTGAGCTATTTCGTTTATTCGAAGATGAGCAGCCGCTGGAATTTTTTATGCGCTGGAGTTACTGAAGTTACTCACTTATATGGCCGTCAACCGTCTACCGGTCATGGCCGCGTCTAGGAAAGCGTGCCAGCCTCCATAATCTTGTGCGCGCTGGCGCCAGTCGTTTTGAATGTCAAGTACGGAGAGATCTCTCCATTCCTGATCATTCCATCGAGTGCCCGGTCGTCCTCTATGTCGGCGTCCACCAATCAAGTTTGGACCCCCATGTAAACCATGCGTGCTGGAGCTCTTTCATCCATTCGAATGAGTGAAGCCGCTGGAATTTTATGCGCTGGACTATGTCAACCTCATCGAATAGCTCGTACAGCTCGCGGTTCATACGGGACCCAAACTCGTCGCCGACTCTAATAGAACCGAAAATCTTGCGAAGAATCTTTTTCTCGAAGACTTTCAAAGCTGTTTCATCCGACAATAGGACTGGGAGTATCAGCGTCTTATAGATCTTGATTTTTGTCTTTCGAGCGAGGGCTTAACTTCTCATTTGTTTGCTCAGCCCAAAAAAGCATATGTTTGCAAGCCTGATTCTTCGCCTGATCTCGAGGCTGACGTTGTTGTTGCTCGGATCCAAGATAGACGAAGTTTTTTACAACACTAAAGTTGAAATTCTTAATAGTCACTGACCGTCCAAAACGCATTGACGGAGTGCGAGAAGACACCAAGTACTTCGTCTTGTCCTCATTCACCGGTAGACTCATGAGCCGAGACAGAGCTTCGCACTGCCTGAAACATTTCCCATCAGAGCCTGCCGCTTTGTAATTTTTCAGCTTTTTAATAACTGAATCGACGTCGTAATAGTCCGGTGGCTTTACAATTTTAAAAAATTTTTTAGGTTGTGATTCCTAAATTTTAGGACAATTTTTTTTTTGTGTGTACATCAAAACTAAGCCAGAACCACCAGTTGCAGAGCCACCGGATTATAACCTTCGTAAATATATAAGAGACAATCAAAATTTGTCATATCTTTGCATCCATTTAAGGTACAGAAATAAAATTTGGTTAAGAGGATGAGGAGAGGTCAACCTGTTAAGTTTGGACAAAATCTGAGGGGGCGTTGCCCAACCCCCCATATAAGCGATAATCAAAATTTGTCATATCTTTGCATCCATTTAAGGTACAGAGATGAAATTTGGAATACATGTTAAGAGCATGAGGAGAAGTCAACCTGTTATGTGTGGAAAAAATCTGAGGGGGCGTTGCCCCACCCCCCATATAAGCGATAACCAAAATTTGTCATATATTTGCATCCATTTAAGGTACAGAGATGAAATTTGGTATACATAAGAAAAGTAATTAGATATGCTACTATTTATCGGAAGATCCGCGGACGAAGTCGCGGGTAAAAGCTAGTACATCCATACATACATCCATACATACATACATCCATACAAACTTTCGCATTTATAATATTAGTAGGATGAAAGACCTGCTACAGTTAAAAGAATAACTGATGTAGGTGTATCCAAATAACAAATATAATAACTGATTAAAATATTTTATACTTTATGCGATTTCTATAAAAAAAAAAACAATATTATTGGATGTTAAGTCATTCCTATTAAATAATCGTACCAAACCCCTCTCTAAGGCATAGTTGAGGCGTGTAGATTAATAGAAACATGTTTTGTACAAAGTATAATTTTAACGAAATAAAAATAACCATAACAGAAATACATTATGTTCCACTTGTTTCATACAAGTATTTGCAATGCAAACATTAATCACTAATGAATAAAAATAAAAAACTTAGCAACGAATTTAGAATACTGAGCCCACAAAACCAAACAAAATTTCAAACACACACAAGTACGACTCTCTTCCAAGAATGAAGTAAATATTTATTTGATTTTTTTAAAGCTTAACTTATTAAACTTATTGCTTACTGACTGATGGACGTGCTTGTTGCAATTCAAAGGTTTTTCGCTTTAAGCTAAGTCGATTGTTTTTGTAAACCTCAGAAAGAACAATCGATGCGCAAAATGTGATTCTGAGAAATTTGGTATTTATTGCGTGCAATTTATCGGAGTTTTATTATACCCTGCACACATAATGTGAGAAAAGAAGGCATTATTAATTCTGTGCGTTGTTTGTAACACATAAAATGATGCAAGGAAGACCCTAGACACATAATAATTGTATATATCTATTAATATATCTATCTATAAATCTATCTTATTCGCTCATATTTAGATTTTTTAAGCTGAATTTCAATATAAAAACTTCTAATCTTAGTAAGCTGACAGGAACGCGGTTTAAATATACACATAATATTTTTGTAATACTTTGCACTAAAATATGCGGATTTAAGTTAACAATTTTAACAAATATATGCCCGGATTTTTTAAAATTTTTAAATAGTTATTTATTTTGTTAAACTAAAATAAATAAATAAATTAAATTATGGATTTGCGCATTCCAACATTTTTAGCTCGGCACATTGCAAGCATTATCCGTGCAAAATTTGCACGTTTGCAAGTTTTCGGATTGCCAGCATGGATTTTCTTTTATGTTCCCATAATGACATTTGTATATTATATGTGTTTTTCCAGAATCTGTAAATATAGAAGAAAATTTATTAAATTTTATTCTGAAATCTGCTTTTTTAGCTTGAAACGGTTAATTTGGTGTATATTACTCTATTCGATAGAAATACATCCCCCATACACATTTAAAGTTGAATATTTCGAAGTCAAGCACACTTGACTACAGCGTTCTTTCTTGTTACAACTTAGATTGAGTTATTCTTTTTTTATATTGAAAACAAAGAAAATTATATTACGTTTATACGACACATATCATGATATTTCCTATTTCATGAATACGAAAAATCGCGTTTTCATGGAATTAACTAAAAGTTGACACGTTTATACGAAATAATTTATAAATAAATTTTAAATATGTACTAAATTCCAATGTTGTGGCAACAGAGTGTCATACAATTCATACTTGCCACACAGTATCAATAGTTTGTTGGAGGTGACAACGATGAAACAGATACATAATATAGAAAACTATTCACGATCTGTTTTCATGATACATTTTATGAAAATGCGTTTATACGCAGAATTCTGACTTTTTCTAAAATATTTTCATACATAACGTCATCGTATAAACGTAGTAATAAATTCATTTGAAGAAATTGTTTGAATTTGTTTTACATTTTAGTACTTCGGAAATGCATGCCGTAGCTGGTCTATCGGTTACATTATAATCTGAGCAGTTTCGAACGAATTTTGGGAAAAATTGGTTAGTATTACAATCCGGCTCATATATAGACATGCAAATGTAGCACTCAAGTGCGTAGACTGTAAAATATAAAATATTTAATTATTAATTTGTGTAATAAGTCCAATTAATGATGTATTGCTTAACTCTACTTACTTGAACTGGCGGCACTTGCAATAATCAACAGAATTAAGTAGATTTTTTGCGAATAAAACATTTTGTAAATTTTAGTGTTGTATTTTCTTATTGTTTTTTTAACTTTCGGAATAGCAACTGATCACTCGGCGTGTTTGTGTGCGACTGTTGCAGCGCTTTGGCTTGCAATTGTTTATATACAGTCGCAAAGTTGCTTAAATTCTTTCAAATTGTGTATTTTTGTATGCTGGAGCACGTCTCCTATGATGAAATCGGTTCAAATTTATGGAATATAGGATATGTTTTAATGTTTTCCAATAAGTAATACGAGTTATCGCAATCTATTTCGTTTGTAGTTTCAATATTTTGATACTCGTATCGCACAAACGTTTTATTATACTTAGTATTTGATGTAAATTATTTCTACTTGCTGACACGGTCTTACTTGGAAGACCGTCATTTTCAAGTAATAGTGCGAGAGCAGCTCTCAACTGTGCATCCCGTGAAAGCCAGAGTTCCACAAGGAAGTGTGCTGGGACCGTTGCTGTAGTCCTTGTTCACTGCCGATTTCCCTGTTCACGATGAGGATATAATGCCACCGGAAAAAATCATATTGGCATCTTACGTAGACGACGTCGCCATTCTCTACAGCGCCAAATTCGAATAGGATGCAGCAGACGGCGTGCAGGAGTATGTCCACGAGCTGGAGAATTGGACCAAGCGTTGGAATATTTAACTAAATGCAGGGAAGTGCATAAATGTGTGATTCACACTTAGAAAAAAATGCCGCCCCAGATTTGGCTTAACAACATCACAACAAACGACGTCAAGTACCTAGGTGTGACGCTGTATAAGAGGCTTACATTTGCACGACGTGTCCACAATTTGATATCTAGATGTCGCCTCAGACTAAAGCTATCCTTACGCAAGCGAAGAGTTTACAACTGTGCGGTAGCTCCTTTTTGGAGATATGCGATACAAATATGGGGCATAGCAGACAAAACACACAGGCAGCGAATCCAAAAGCTGCAAAAAAGAAGTCTTCGTGAGATGACAGGGTGCCCCTGGTACGTCCGCAACACAACACTACACCGAGACTTGAGGCTGAACACCATACAACAAGAAATTAATTACCACACAAGCCGCAACAACTTCAGGCTGCTAAATCATGCCAATAGGCTGGCAAAGAGATTGCCTATCCAAAAAGAAGATTTAGAAGGACTATTATTGGAGTCAGCGCTACACTTAATAGACGGAGATGGCTGTTAATACATTTCGAAAACACTTTCACAATAATTTGTACAGTTTGGAGGTTATAATAGAAGTATGCGAAATAGTATGGTCATAGGATATACCGAATACTGATTCCTACCGAATAAAATAATCCTACTTCCTGTTAATATTTGCGAAAGTTTGTATGTATGACGGATGTATGGATGTATGGATGTATGGATGTATGGATGTATGGATGTATGGATGGATGTATGGATGTATGGATGTATGGATGTATGGATGTATGGATGGATGTATGGATGCATGTATGGATGGATATATGGATGTATGGATGGATGTATGAATGGATGTATGGATGGATGGATGTATGGATGCATGTATGGATGGATAGATGTATGGATGGATGTATGGATGGATAGATGTATGGATGTATGTATGGATGTATGGATGTATGGATTTATGGATGTATGGATGTATGTATAGATGTATGGATGTATGGCTGTAGGAATGTATGGATGGATGAATGGATGTATGGATGGATCTATGGATGCATTGATCTATGTATGTCTGGTTGTCTTTCGTAGTCTTTCATATAATTATTGCATATGGCTTTAGACAGATGTGTCGTCCACAAGCCTCTCGTTTCTCTTAAAGGTAGAACATAGTTTTAGTCGGTCTAATTCTCCCAGTTTGGGATCCTAAAATACAATAGTAGATTCATCCAATGCCAAGTTTTTTTGGCGCCATAATATTTTTGTATGACCTGCAATTCTTCTGTGGGCCGCAGTATAATTTATTAGTGTTGAGTTGTGGAGTGTATCAATATTTGTATTAAAAACAACCCATTTTTTAATAAATATACACTCCTTCAGAACACTTTATCCAATAACAAACGCTTTACATTTGTGTAACTCGTATCTTTAGCACAAACCAAATCGATATTCTTTCCTTTGAAATCTTGAGTAGACTTTGAAAAAAGGCACGGCTCATCTCCAATTTAAATATGTTAATTGCGAAGATTTTCCTTTGATAAGAGTTCTTCCAATTCGTGTGCAATTCTTTGCCATACGCATTCAATTTATGAATAACTTGTCGTTTTTTAGGATAATTTTTAAATTTTCATTAAAGCATTTTGTCTTGCTTGAAACATTCGGAGCTCTTGCCTGAAACATTCATGAGTAGTAAAACCAGCTTTTGATTTCTCAGCAGTTTTTAAGATTTTTCAATTTAGAAACCAATAACAGAATCACCCAAGATGTTGTAGATGTATTTATTAGAGCAGTCCTACTACTCCACCTGAGTTTAATTTAAGATATGAAAGGAAGGCTGAATCTGACATATTGTCAATTGTCTCACGAACTTTTGGTTTAGAATGGCATGACTTTGGAGTCGGTCTTTGTTGCGGCTGGAAAAAACCGTTGGTGTCAAGTTAAGGTATCTCTAAAGGGTGAAGTTGCGGACGATCCAAGGACACCCATTAATGAGCCGCATGCCTCGGCTCTGCAGCCTCTGCATCTTTTGTCGATTCGACATTGAAGCAATGCCCAATACTGGCATACCGTGCAGCATCTATTGCCTGTACAATATCGGCAGCCACTTGCGCCGATTCGGCAAATGCCATTTTGCATACATCAACTGCATATGAGGTCAAGTGATGTTCTCTGAATTTGACCCTGAAAAAACGACCGTCCAAGTAGGACCGTATCAGAGCAAAGTAGGGCGACAGTTGCTTCTTGACCTGGGTACCAAACACGACGGAATGTCTGTTCGATACCCACAATTACGGCATTGCAATATCTCTACCGTGCCGTGGGCCAAACTGATGGATGAGGCTTCTGGACTCCGCAATGATCGCAAGCCTAGCAATGGCCAGTCTTTCCAAAACCTTCGAAATGAAAGGCAGGAGACTAATAGGCCGGTAGTATGCAGGGTCCATCTCCGGTTTGCCCGGTTTGGGAAGCATTGCGATGACATTGATGATGACACAGTTTAAAAATACTGCAAACTTACTATGGCTTAGAAAATCGACCCATAGTGAGGGGGTTTATCGGGCTGCAGACGCTTTATTATGTCTTTAACATTCTCAGGGCCAAATAGGTCCTCAGGCAGGACGAACTGGAGTATTTGCTTCTTCGTGTGATACTAACTCGAAGGGCTGTGATCGCTCGTCGAGCTGACCTCGGCTTGCTCTTGCTCAGAGCGGCACCAGTTGCAGAGAGCGTTTTTAATAGGACCAAGTCGAATGGAGTGCCTTCTACTATATCTTTGTGGCTTTCCATAGGCAGAAGTTTGCAACAGATTCTGTGCTCATATTCTCCAGCATATTGTCGAACATCAGTGTGAGTTACTGGATTAGCTCATACTTCAGTCGATAAGCTGCACGGTGTCAGCATCATTGCGATGTGACCCCCGCATAGAAATACAATACTTTGAGGTCTTCGTTTTTTCTGTAGAAGGTGCCGCAACACACGAGACAGGACAAATTCTTCAGCCTTTCGCTTGGCTGGTTTAAATAAAGTAAAAACAAGTAAGAAAATTACAGTCGAGCGTAACCGAATGTAAGAGGCCCTGTACCAGTACAGGTCGCCAAACAAACAATGTTGCCCTAGCTTATGCACCAAGCATTCTAAAACAAAAAGTTAGGAAATTTATAAGCTATATTGTACTGACGAAAAGTATTCTGCTCCTCCCACTTCTCACTGTACTAATAAGTGCCTTATAAAACATTGTATGTAAAGAAAAGGGAGGACGGAAGCACCATAGGCGGTTCAAATTCAATTGCTTATAAAATCGTTTATTATCCGATTTTGATGAACTTTTTGGATTACGGCTTAGAGGGACGTTATCTCTATACTGGCATACTTAAATGTGCCGAAGAAATTTTTAGCCTTAATGGTTATTTTATGGGAAGGGCAAAATTTTAAAATAAACTTGTAAAATTCCGGAGAAGTCCTAGTCGTATGCAAAAAGAACGAAGTCTCTATCTATTACCAATTCCTAGATCCTTTCGTTCATACGGACGGACAGACGGATAGAATATATCAACTCCTCTATCACTCCTGACCATAATGGGGGTAACTTTGGGAGTCTCCGAGCATTATTTGTACCTGTAACATACAGTTGCACAAAACCAATAGGCTTCGGTACAGAGCTTAAAAAGGAATTTTCTAAAATAGACCGTAAAAGAAAAAAATTAGTTTCGGCCTTCTACAGGCGATTTTGAGAAGTAGAGGACTCATTGCTGTCTGAACATTGCAATGCGTTTCTATGGCTCAATATTTCATGGTTTAAGCTAAAATACAACTTTGAACCATTGGAGTAAAAGCCGTCTTCTATTGCATTGCACACAAATGAAATGTAGGTTATTATTGCTTCGGGGTGATTCAAAGTTAATATCTTTTTGTTTGATTTTTTTTACAATAAAATGAATTTCTTGGAATTTCTTTCTTTATAATAATTTAATAAATATGTATTTATTTGGTTAAAATTATTCAGTACTGTTTTTGTTTAAGTATGGTTTTTCTTATTTTTAATGTAGCTGCTAATTCCCAGACTTTTATTTCAAAACTTCATTATCCGAACTCGGCGCATTGCAAGCATCATCCGTACACCAAGTGCACTGTTTTGAGTTCATCGATGGATCTTCTACTATGTTTCCATAATAACATTTGTGTTCTATAAACGTCATGCCATAAACTATAATTTAGATAGAATATACTTGCTATAGAAATATATCACTTTGTACAAATTGTCTTTATTAATTTACCTGATAGTTCTTCGGTAACGCAGGCCGTGGCTTCTTTATCGCTTAACATATCAACTGAGCAGTCTTTTAAGTATTTTGGAAAATATTGTTTAGTATTGCAATCCGCATCATACAAAGACATGCAGCTGTAACACTGTAGTGAGTAGACTGTGAAATATGAAGTTTTTAATTATTTATTTGTAATTACTTCCATTAATGAAATAATGTTGAATTCAACTTACTTGAACTGGCGGTACATGCAGCAATCAACAGAATTAAGTAGAATTTTTGCGAATAAAACATTTTGTGAAATTATTGTAAAATTTATTATTGTTTTTTTTTTTTATTAAACGTTTCCAATGCAACTGATCACTTGGCGTGCTTATTTGTAACTGATTCTGAGCTGTGGTTGTCAATTGCTTATATACGCTCGCAGAATTATTTCGATTGCGTATTTTTGTATGCTGATAAATGTTATTCCTATGACGAAGCTGGAGCATACTTCCTATGACGAAATTGGTTCATTTCTGTGCAATATAAGCGATAAGAAAACGGGAAAAATAAAAAAGTTCTGAATTTTATGGCATAAGAATGTTTCCCCAATTAGTAATGCGGTTCAACAGCAACTTTTTGGTTTGGTTTTTCTACTTTTTGTTATTTTTTTGTGCGGACAAGCATCGGATAAAGTCTTAACCTGCCTTAACAATAACATATTGTATATTCATCCCCTAAGTGATTTACATAAATGTCGTTTGACGTAGTTCCAGACACTACGTCACTCTTTGGTTATACTTTTTATTTTCAAGCGAAGAATATTCTGTCGATTAAAATAGTAGATGACTACAGGGAAAAAATAAATTCGTAGAAAATGAAAGTATGCTTCGCTGCTTTCTGTAAAATCTTGTATCAAATTGAATTTTGTATCTATGTATGTTCCCTATATACCTCCCTAAACCTCCTCACTTTTTCACTTTCATATTACTTCTCCTAATTTTATTAACATGTAAAGCTCCATCGAAAATCATGCTCAGTTATTTTTCCGTATTAGAGTATGGTTGAGAATTTGTTTGTTTGTGAATTCCTGTCAATTCGTATCCAATTGGAAATTTGGTTTATTACGTTTTGAAGTTTTTGCGTTGCTTCAGTTTCGTCTCTTCCGACTGCAAGTATTGCAGTGTCATCAGCAAAAGTTGCAATAGTGCTTTCATCCATATGTGGGATGTCGAGCCTATATAATAAATATAGCATAGAACCAAATATGCTACCTTGAGGGACAAATGCACGTTATGGCACGTAATCCTGAAGTCTAGTATGGCAGCATAATCACTTGGGAAAATCGTTTTTATTTTTTGAATCACATTGGTGAAGGCTTGAGATATATCTAGAAACACCGCTAAGCATACTGTCTTGTTTTCCAACGATTCCTCAATTATATGCGTTATAAGGTAAACTTGTAGAGTGGCAAGCCCTATAACCATATTGATGAGATGGAATTGTATTCTAAAACACTTTCAAAAACCTATGAAATTGTGGTTAGTAGCGATATAGGACTATATGGGTTCTTGTCAACGGATAATGTGTCAACTTTTTCATCGATTATTCTTCTGAATAAATGCCAGTCTGTCAGTTTATTGTATAAGAATAGTACAAGTTCTTTATTAACTGGCGACTCACATAATATTAAATATATCGGCGAGTGTTCAGAGTTTAACTCTAGTCCATCCTCAATTATCAGATTCTGATATGAGTTTATTCTAAATTAAAAAAAAAAAAAAATCAACCAGATCATGAATTTTTTGGTTATCAATTAGTCAGTATGATGTATTTCCTGTGTATATGTGACTGCAAGCAGTTTCGTTCATAGCTGTAATTCACGCCCTTTTGTAGTCGTCAAACGTGTTCCCCCTTGCGAATTTTTGCCATTTAACTCGCTGTCCATGATATATCTGCTACAGTGCGAACAGTTTATTCTTTTCATGGTGCCGAATGCAATTTTAAACAACTACTGCCGAACCCCAACAAGCATTATTATTAGGATGAATTAATTTGATAAATTATATGATTTTTGAATTTTACAAAAGATCGCTTCGTTAGATGTGTCACGGATAGTAAGCAAATGTCTATATTTATTATCTAAGAATGCTTCCAATTCGCTACAAAGTTTTGACAGCACGATAGCATTCCAAAGCATAATATTGAGTTTGTTTGCCATTATTTTAACTTAGAAAT